>JAOQGH010000001.1:168297118-168308454 GCA_025769975.1 Gallinago jamesoni
CCTTCTCTGGACCTGCTCCAGAACCTCAATGTCTTTCTTGTGGTAGGGGGCCCAAAACTGGACACAGTACTCAAGGTAGGGTCTCATCAGTGCTGAGTACAGGGGCATTTGAAATACCTCAGAGGAATTAAGGAGGGTTCTTGTAAGAAGGTGACAAGGTCTACAGCCCAGCTGAAGTGCCTCTACACCATAGCACATGGCACGGGCAACAAAGAGGAGGAGTTGGAGCCAACATGCTGCTAGAAAGCTATGACCTACTTGCCATTACTGAAAATGATGGAATGACTGGAGGTGGCTATCGATGGCTACAGGCTGTTCAGAAGGGATGAGTGAGGAAGGAGGGGCAGAGGCTTTACTCTCTACATCTAGAAGTGGATAGAGTATGAAGAGAGCTCTTTGAAGAAAAGCTATGAGCAGGTTGAAAGCTTATTGGTAAGAATCAGACACAAGGCAGGGTCTAGGGGAGCAAAGTGCCCCCTACTGTTAAAGAACATTGGCTTCGTGACCACCTGAGGAACCTAAACATACAGAAGTCTATGGGGTGTGACATAATGCATCCCAGGGTCCTGAGGGGATTGGCTGATGTAGTTGTCAATCTGCTGTCCATGACATTTAGAAAGTCATGGCAGTCAAGTGAAGTCCCTGGTGACTGGAAAAAGGGAAACATTGCACACCTTTTTAATAAGGTTAAAAAGAAGGATCCTGAGAACTACTGTCCTTTCAGCCTCACCTTTGTGCCTGGAAAGATCATGGAACAGAAATTCCTAGCAGCTGTGCTAAAGCACATGGAGAACAGGGAGGTGATTAAAGACAGCCAGCATGGCTTCACTGAAGGCAAGTCCTGCCTGACCAATCGAGTGGCCTTCTATGATGATGTGACTAGGTCAGTGGACAAAAGGAGAGCTATGGGTCCCATTTATCTGGACTTATGTAAGGCCTTTGACATGGTCCCCCATAACATTCTTCTCTCAAAATTAAACAGATATGGATCTGAAGGGTGTTTGGTAGATGAAGAATTGGTTGTATGTTTGTATCCAGAGGTCAATGGCTCAATATCCAGATGGCGATTTGTAAAAAGGGGTGTTCCTCAGGGGTCTGTATTGGGACAAGTACTGTTTAATATCTTCATCAAAGACATAGACAAAGTGCACTCTCAGCAAGTTTGCTGTGAATGCTGTGGTTGACATGCCTGAGGGATGGGGTGCTAGCCAAAGGGATGTGGACAAGCTTGAGAAGTGGGTCTATGTGAACCTCATGAGGTTCAATAAGGCCAAACGCAGGGTCCTGCACCCAGGTTGGGGCAACATCCAGTATCAATACAGACTGGGGTATAAAGAGATTGAGAGCAGCCCTGTCAAGAAGTAATTAGGGGTACTGGTGGATGAAAAGCTGGACATGAACTGCCAATGTATGCTCACAGCCCAGAAAGCCAACTGTCTGCTGGGCTGCATCAGAAGAAACATGGCCAACAGGTAAGGGGAGATCATTCTGCCCCTCCACTCTCCTCTGGCAAGTCCCTACCTGGAGTACTGTGTCCAGTTCTGGAGCCCCCAACACAAGAAGCACATGGATCTGTTGAAGCAGGCCCAGGGGAAGGCCATGAAGATTATCAGAGGGATGGAATACGTCTCCTGTGAGGACAGGCTGAGAGAATTGGTGCTGTTCAACCTGAAAATGAAAAAGCTCCAGGAAGATATTATTGTGGCCTCTCAGTACATGAAGGGGCCTTATAAGAAAGATGGAGACAAACCTTTTTCAGGGCCTGTTACAATAGGGGGGTAATGGTTTTAAACTAAATAAGGATAGATTTAGACTAGATAGAAGAAAGAAGTTTTTTACAATGACAGTTGCCCAGTTACACTGAACAAGTTGCCCAGAGAGGTGGTGGGTGCCCCGTCCCTGAAAATATTCAAGGTGAGGTTGGATGGCGCTCTGAGCAACCTGATCTAGTTGAAGATGTCCCTGCTTATGGCAGGAAGGGTTGGACTAGATTATCTTTATAGGTTGCTTCCAACCCAAATTATTCTATGATTCTATGATTCTATGTGTTATTACTCATTTGAGGCATGCAGGCATATGTTTTTCCATCCATCTTACCAACTAAAGAAACTGAAAAGAGAGCACAATTTTAACTTGTTTCATGTATGAAGCTAATAAAATTAATATGTAAGAAGAAACAATAATCATGAAGCTTTTTTTTGTCATTTAATAGGAAAACAATTAATTGTATTCTGTTCTTTTTACCTTTAAGTTGATACAGGGAGCTGTCCATGAGCTTTTTAATGTTGAATCTTGATAAGGTTGGAGTAACAATTACAAGATTCAGCACAAAGGAGATGCTTTTGCATTGAAGAGTATTATAGTCTAATTTTCAGCAAGTATATGTAAATACATTTGTGAAAACAAAACTGTAATTTGTCAGGCTGCATGCTACATGCATGTTCAATATTTATATTCATAGCTCAATAAACCATTCAAAGCATATCACGGGAAAATCATAAAGGCACATGTGGCTGAATGGAATATAAATCACATTGCCATAATCTTTTATGTCCTCACGTGTGTTTGAAGTGAATGCATACTCTTTATTTATATGCTCCTCTACAAGATGCAGCATCTTGGGAAGAAAGATTTTCACTGCTTAGACAAGTACTATTGTCAGCAAAGGGCTAAAAGCAAACAATATAGTGCCTTGTGGATTACTCAGGTTCTTTTTTAGTAATTGTCAACAACAGAACAGCTGTTTTCTATGCATACTAAAGTTCAGCCAAAAGGATTTGTCAAGCAAATCAGCCGATAGAATATTTCAGTAGCTGACTCTCAAGGCAAGAAAAACACAAGTGAACTGTGCTGGATGCTAAATGCTAAGGAAAACACTGGAATAATCTTATCATTATTATGCAAATTGGAGAGAAAAGCCCTGATACAGTAATAGCCAAATTTTGAGTGAAGGTGAAATGGCTTCTTTTTTCTGTCAAGATTTTTCATCATGGAGTTTGTTTTCAGGAAAAAAAAAACCATGCTGTTAATGTACAGTAAAAAATACTTTTAAGCTGTTGAGGAGCCAATAGTACCAATTTTTGAAAATCTGTATTTACTTAGAAAAATAGTGCTGTGTTCATAGTTTTATGTGCAGTAAATAAGACCCACTTCTGCAACACCAGAATCAATATTGGTCTTAGTAAGGAAATATAAATCTGAACAACAGCAGTATGTAGCTGGAGTTACAATGCAATAACTTTGTCTGAATGTCTATGACTATTCCGAAATATGAGAGCTACATCTCATCTAAGTGTAATTATCAACCAAGAAAATGGACCCCAATCACTTATTAATGTATTAGAAATAAAAGGGCAAATACCAAACTACATGCTCATATCAAAAACACTGGTGGCCCATGGAAAGAGGGAATTTAACATTGGTAAAGACAACAGAGTCAATAATGGAAGTAAATGGAAGTGAAAGATGCAGATTAATGTCAGTCTTCTAAATATGTGATCAACCTGTGAAAGTGATAAAATAAAATAATTACTGCCTTAAGAATTTTATATGGTATAGCCCCATGAAGAGTCTGGTTTGGCTCTTTAGCTGAAGAAATTAAGTGAAATAGCTGTCAAGCTATGAAAAAAAAAGGAAAACAGAGATGGAATTTGTTAGAGAATTATTATTTATGTGACACGACAGGGATGCAGTTAGTTACAACAGACGCTAGATTAAGTCCCCAGATTAAATGTAGGCACTAATTTTTAACCCAAGTTTTACTTCCAATAATAGCAGTTGCAGAAAAATAAAACCTTCTGTTTTCAAGAAGGCCAAAAGAGTAATAAACTGAAGTAGCTTTATTGGTTTTGGTTTGTTTTATTTTTATTTTTCTGGCAGCATTTTTTCTTCTGATTCCAACTTACTCTGTTCTGAGTAGTTTTTTGTTGGTTTGTTTGGTTGGTTGGGTTTTTTTAACCTTTTATTTGTGTTTGCCAAGACACACAGCAACAGCATTCATTTGAACAGCATTATCCCACTCATGCCCTGATTTTTTCTTTTTAGTCTATTGTTTGGATGAGAGCTGCATCTATAATTATTCAAATTTAATGCACTCAATGCATTAAACTACAACTCCTGTGTAAAATATGCCTGATAATAGATGATTATTTTCTTGTATGTATTAAACATTCAGAAATTCATCTGATTAAACATATTTGCTTTGTTATTTGGAGCAAATAAATAAATAAATAAAATAATACGAACACAGATGAAGCAAATATATTTTAAAGTGAAAACAAATCATTGTTTTCCTTTGATCTAATTCGTGTTGTGCTATTAAAAACCCATGTATGATAATAAAATACTACATAGTTCAAAATAAAGTCTTTAATTAACTGAATTTCACAAAATGATAACCCAGAAGTAATACTTCAGAAATAACTCTATAAAAGACCTCAGATTATTTAGTCTGTATCTAATATTCCTATAGCTCTAAATTATCTACTTGTGCAATTACAAGACTATACGTCAAGCTAAGAGCTTTGTCCAGCTTTCACTTATAGTTTAGGGATAGAGCAGCATGTTCAGGTAGTAAGGCAGTCCACCTACAATTTAGGATAAATAGATTTCTTTGATATGACAATTAAAGGTAGTTTACTGAAATATCTGGACAGGATCTCCCTTTGGAGTCTTTCAGGGCATATGCACCTTCACTGGTGCAGGAAATGGGACATTTTTTTTGAGATCTGAGTCAACAGGCTGATACATATCTAAGTTAAATGCCAAAAACATATTTAGTTGGTGCTAATTATTTATTTATTTATTTTCTTCTTCCAATTCTGTAAGAATTTTAATTTTGTATATAAATACTTATACATTAAAAGAAATTGTGTATTTACCTTCTTATGGCATAGCATAGTATCTTAGAATACCAGTATAATAATTTGTACTGCAAGTTCAAAAATATAAAATATTTCTTGTATTTTTGAACATATTGTAAAGAGCTACTTGATTTAAGTTCAAGACTGTAGGTAGAGATATTGTTAAATTTGTATCGTGTCTTAGATCAATCCAAGGGTCAGAGTTAAACGGTTATACTTCTAATATTTTTATTGAAATGGATTTCTATCTGTACTCCTAGTCCAAATCCTAATGATGTCTACTGACTTTGGTAGATTTTGAATCAAGATAAAAAGTCTTACACAGTCTATAATTAACTGTAACTAACTTCTTATATAAAGAATGATGGGAGAGCTACATGCTTCCCTACCAGTTTTTTCAGATACACAACATTTCTGTAGATATACCTATTATTTAATCTGATGTCAATGCATTTGTGGGCCATTAAGATACCTGGAGGGATAATCAGAAAATGAAAATACCAAACTCCTGTTGGAAGCAGAGGTGACAGATCTTTACTATGCCTTTGAAATTTCATCTGTCTTCTAATATTCTAGGGTAACTATTATATGTGAAATGGCAAATATTTAGAACATTTTTTTCTAGTGATGGGAAAAATGTAATACAGCACTGATAGTAAAAACTGTTTTTAAGAAGTTAATATTAGTATTTTGTTATACCTCTATTTAAAAGTTATTTTATACCTCTATTAACGTACAGACCTACAGCATTGACTTTCAACAGTATTTGACATTATAGACTTGAACTCCTTTTAGTATTTGAAAACGGTGTCTACAGTAACTAACCTCAGTTTGGTCATCACACACAGGTACCTAATACCATAAGAAACCCTAAAATAACTTGGTCTGTAATGACTAGTAGATATGAAGTATTCACAGGAGACTTGGGCATGTTAGGACTAACAGACAAAGCAAGATAACCTAGGTCATCTCAAATGATGCTGGATATTCTACACTGGGGCAGTTGAACTGACCACTAGAACTCAAAACAATAACATTGTTTTTCATATATTGAATAAAGAGTGAAATTGTTTATACAACCAATGCTCACAACTAAAATGTTCAGTACTTCTGGACCATTTGGCTAGATCTTTATTTTTATAAATGAAAAGGGATTTCAACAAGTACTTTAGTCTCATCACCCTCAGTATGACCTTTCTGAGAACATCCTTTTATTTTTCTGGTTTGTTTGAATACCTGAACTTAAACGACCACATTACAAACTTGACTGGAGTAAGGGGAATGAGGAGGTCACATTGACAGGTAAGGATATGAAGTTATCTGTAAATATTTACAGTATATGCTTTTAGAAAGTGTATACATTTGCAAAGTAGATCCTAGAGGCATAATTAAGAAAATGGGACAAAAATAAGCAGTGAAAAAGGTGAATATTAAGGTAAATCTACCAAGACAACTATGTTCTATTAGTCTGTTGAACAACAGAATAAATTCTCTAGAAGTGGAGAAATTTTGCAACACCTGAGTCAAAGTGAGACTGGAGAAAATTCACTATAATTTGGTGAAGGAACTTACTAGTAGAGTAGAGAACTCTTTCCCACTTCTAATCTTTGTCTCCATGGAAGGGTAATTATAGTGAATTCCTATACATCATTGTGATTATATTACTCTGAATTGATGTAACAATGCATTATTAAGTGTCTAATTTTATGTACATGCTTTCCTTTATTCTATCAAGAAATATGTATTTAGCTTAAGCCTGAAATAGCACTTTTAACAATATTTTGTTGTATTTGCATTTATGCTCCATTTGATTATGCGAGATGGACTCCTTGACTCAAGGAAGTTAGGAGGATAATAACAGAGGCATATGCATCAGTCAAGATTGTATGGGAATTAAATACTGTGCTAGACAATAGAACAAACACTCTAAAGTACTGTAGGATTAAACAACTACTATTTTTATACTCAGCGTCACTGTTCATTATTCTAATGTGAAAAACAGATGAGATATTCAGATTACAATGCAAATTATTATATCTAGAAAAATGTTACAGACCTATGTTTACCAGATGTACATATACATTACTTTTTGCAAAGCTGGAGCATGCATATGTGTGCCCAGCATCAGTTTTGATAACGCAGGCAATTATTTCCATGGTCTCATTTCAGTACTTATCCATAAGTACAGAATTTTTTTTCTGTCTTATCAGAATTAATTTTTTTTCTGTCTTATCAGAATTAAATGTTAAGTCCTTCTTTCAAAAATTGCCTTGAAAGGCAATGACCTGGAGCCAAATAAATGGTTCTTATGTCTCTGAAATCCTGGTGAAGTCTGAGGATCACTTAGTACAACATCTGGTACCTCACATTCAGGACTGTATATACTTTACCTGCTTTTCAAACACAACCACTTTTTTACATAGAATATTTGTTTAAAAAAAAAAACCAAACAACAAAATTGTAGGTTTATTTCCTTTCTGCTTCCATTTTTTTTTCCTTTCAGATGGAAATGTCTGTATATTTAGATCTGGAAAATAGTCTGAAATGTCATAGTACATGATTTTGATTAATCAAGTTATTTCTCTTAGCTGTTTATAAGAGCCATATTGAACTGTTTATTTACAGTAATACATTGTTACTGATTTGAATATTTCTATGAGTATTGTGAGTTTCTTGAGATGAAGAACAGTATAGCACTGGGAGTAAAGGATAGCCTGTATTTAAATTAGTCTATGTGGGTGTTGCAGCTTAATGATCCTGCTCTTTACCGATGGCTTGTATAAATGAACACTGAAGTCAACAGCAAGTCTCCCACTGACTTTATCGGTCAGGGTATTTATTAGGCCTTGAACATTTAAAGCATAATGTCTCTCTCAAAACACAGAGGGTACTTCAGCTTCACATCACTGTGTTTTCTGGCAAGCAGCCATATGCTATCTACCCTTCGGATTTTAAAACTTTTCTACCTAAATCTATGTCAAAAAGTTTGCCATTACAGGAAGAAAAATGTGGTGCAATAAGTAGTGAAAGTATGTCTCATATTAAAAATTTTACTCTTGTACCACTATACACGATAATGTAAATGGATTAAATTTGAGCCTTGTTCACAATTGCATTCCTCCTCTTACTTCTCTTTGTCTGGATTCTCACGCTGCTGTGTTTACTTCTGTTTTTCTTCTGGATAACTTAAATGTATTGAAAAGTTGACCAACTATCTTGGATTTTACTCTTTCATGGTTTCACTAATGCTTTATATTTATTAACTTTTGCATTCTTTTATACATTAGGTTTTTTCACAATGTCACACAGTGATTGACGTTGAAAGGTACTACTGGAGGTCACCTGGTCCAACCTCCCTGTTCAAGTGGGGCCACCCTGAGCCTGTTACCCAGGACCATATCCAGATGGCTTTTGAATATTTCCACGAACAGAGACTTCACAGCTTCCCAGCACTCAGTCATCCTCCCAGTAAAAAACTGTCTCCTGCTGTTCGGATGAAACCTCCCCTATTTCAGCTTGCGCCCATTGGCTCTGGTCCCGTCACAGGGAACCAATGGAAAGAGCCTGACCATGTCTTCTCTGCATTCTTCTTTGAGTTACTTATAAACATTTGTAATGTACCCCTCTGAGCCTTCTCTTCCCTAAGATAAACAGTCCCATCTCTCTCAGCCTTTCCTTGTATACCCTAGTTACTTGATCATCCTTGTCACCCTCTGGTGGATTCTCTCCAGTATGTCCATGTCTCTTGTGCTAAGGACCCCAGCACTGGACACAATAGTCCAGTTGTGGCCTCACCAGTGTTGAATAAAAAAGGGAGCATAACCTCCCTCGACTTGCTGGTGATAGTTTGTCTAATGAAACTGAGGATACCATTAGCTTTCCTGGTGGCAAGGGCACATTGCTGGACCAGGGCCACTATGTTCTTTTCTGCCAAGCTGCTTTCCAGATGGATGGTCCCCAGCATATATTAGTGCACAAGGTTGTTCTTCTCCAGGTACAGGACTTTGCACTTCTCATTGAACTTCATGAAGGTCCTGCTGGAACACACTTATTCCCTCTAGTCGTTCTTGTTTCTCCTTTCTTATGGATTTTTCCATTTTTGCAGTCACACAGAAGTGGAAAAGATAAAAACAAGAAAAGTGTATTGAAAAATTATAAATTAAGCTGTATCACAGGGAATCTAGAAGGTGAACAGTGTAAGTGGATGCAGATGTACGTAAAGACAAAGAATGATGTTAAAAGCCCTTAGACAATTCTAAAAACTGAAAGAATCAGTCAAAGTTGTACTAAAATTCTGTGGAAGCAATGAAATAAGTTAATAACTAGGTACTGTTTGAGAGAAGAAAACAGTCTACTTTGAATTTTCAGTGAATGACAGCTTGCTCCATATTTGTTTATCAGTAGTACTAGATTTTATTCATTAGGACAACTTACATGCTAAAGTTGAAGGCATCTCAGCAAACATGGCCTTTTTCTCATCATCACCATATTGTGCCTTTGGGTAAATAGCAGAGGAAAATCTATAGGAAAGAGGATTATATTTTTCTAAATTCTAATATCATATAGATATGAACATATATATAAAAAAGTCAATGCATACAAATACTTTCACAATATTCAAGAGTTAGTTACATGTTGAGTTTATTCTTTTTCTTTCAATCTTTGTTGCCTACCTTATAATTCAAATTTATAATTTCAGATTAAAATAGTTGGTCCAAAAATGCTCCAAAGCATTATTCTTATAAACTGTGTTTCTAAATCCTGAATCACTGTTTCTTTAATCTCTGAGATTATTTTGATAGAAATAGGTTCTGGATGGCTTTTCACATTCTCTGCTGCAGATATAATTATATTTCAGTTCTTATAAAGTATTTAAGGAATTCTTATGTTAAAATATGTAACAAGATAAAGGAGAATTTTATTTAAAATTATTATCTTTAAAATCACAGTTTATCCTGGTGGATATAAAAATACGATGAGGAAAACCTGATGAGAAAATTTACTTGATTAAACAGAATAGAAGATTATTAATGAAAGACAAAATGACAGGACCTAACTAATTATGAATCAGTTCTTAATTAATTATGGATTTTCTACTTTGAGTGGTAGACCAAGACAGCTGACAAGAAGTTGTAAAGATTCAAAGAGTCATGAAGTCATGCCATGAACAGCTACTGGAGCTTCAGCCTGAAATGGCCTCACTGAATATATATATATTAGTTTAGTAATTAGGGCCAGGCTCAGGTTTAAGCACATAACCATTTCTTTTATCATTTTTAATTTTGGCTAAGGCCAGCTATCACTCTCCCAGACAAAGTTTAAGACATTGATTTGGGAGTATTTTCTGCCAGGAACTGTTTCCAATCAGGCTGCTTCCTGATTAGGCTGTTTTACTGGAAGTAATGGCGTAATTTTGGCATTCACTTGGCCTTCAGACAGATAATGCTCTGTAGATTACTCAGTGTTGTAGTTTAACCCCAGTCAGTAACCAAGCACCAAGCAGTCTCTTGCTTACTCCCCCTGCCCCAGCAGGGTAGGGTAGAGAATCAGGAGAGTAAAAGTAAGAAAACTCATTGGCTGAGGTAAAGACAGTTTAATAAGTAAAGCAAAAGCTGCACACAGAAGCAAAGCAAAACAAGTAATTCATTCCCTCCTTCCCATCAGCAGGCAAGTATTCTGTCATCTCCAGGAAAACAGGGCTCCATCACACATTAAAATTACTTGGGAATACAAATGCCATAACTCCATACCTCCTTCCCTTCCTTCTTCTTCCCGCAACTTTATATACTGAGCATGACATCATATGGCATTGAATATCCCTTTGATCAGTTGGAGTCAGCTGTCTCAGCTGTGTCTCCTCCCAGCTTTCTGTGCCTCTCCTAGTCTACTTGCTGGCGGAGGTAATGAGGAGCAAAAAAGGCTTTGACTGCTCAGCAACAACCAAAAAACATGTGTTTTACCAACACTATTTTCATCCCAAATCCAAAACATAGCACTGTATCAGATGCTAGTAAAAAAGTTAACTCTACCCCTGTTGAAGATGTGACACTTAGTTTATTAATACAGATATAGGTTTAGATTCTAGAGGCCCCCAAAATGTATTTTTGTAGCAAGTTCCAAATACTAAACATGGATATGAGATAGCCAACTCTTTAACTGGGATGAAATCTGAAATGGAGGAAGAATTGTCCCAGGCCCATTCCAAGTAAGTAGTCACCCATAGGACCTTCCTGTACCTCTCTCTCTTGAGGCCAGTGCGCTCACAATTTTGATATGAAATTTTTTTGGTAGCAAATTTCTGGCAAGAAGTCAGAATGTGACATACCATTAGAGCAGATTACTATCTCTCTTCCATTTACATGAATAAATATGAGTTGTGGGTTTTTTGGGGTTTGTATCTGTACTGGGTCTGGTAGAGAAAGGGCTAATTTCTTCCCAGGACCTAGCAGGGACTCAGGTATTCCATCCCATGTG
>JAOQGH010000001.1:168313835-168346792 GCA_025769975.1 Gallinago jamesoni
GTCAAGAATTTCTTTTTAGTATCTAATCTAAATCTCCCTTCTTCCAATTTAAAACCATTGCCCCTTGTCCTATTGCTACACTTCCTGACAAAGAGTCCCTCTCCGGCTCTCCTACAGGCTCCCTTCAGATATTGATAGGCCGTTATAAGGTCTCCCCGGAGTCTTCTCTTCTCCAGGCTGAACAATCCCAGCTCTCTCAGCCTGTCCTCATAGAGAAGGTGTTCCATCCCTCTGATCATCTTCGTGGCTCTCCACTGGACCCGTTCCAACAGATCCATGTTCCTCCTGTGTTGAGGGTGCTTACAGTCCAGAATGCTAACAAAAACCTTGATTACATCAAAAGAACCATGGCCAGCAGGTTGAAGGATGTGATTCTGCCCCTCTGCTCTGTGCTGGTGATATCTCACCTGGAGTACTGTGTCTCTGGAGTCACTCTGGAGTCCCCAACATAAGAAGGACATGAACATGTTGGAGTAGTTTCAGAGGAAGGCCACAGAAATTATCAGAGGTCTGGAACATCTGTCATATCAGAAAAGGCTGAGAGGGCTGGGGTTATTCAACCTGGAGAAGAGAAGGCTCTGGGGAGATCTTATTGCAGCCTTAGAGTACTTGAAAGGAGCTTATAAGAAAGACATACTTTTTGGTATGATCTGTTGTGGTAGGATAAGGGCTAATGGTTTTAAACTAAAAGAGGGTTGGTTTAAACTAAAAGAGGGTTGGTTTAGACTAAAACAGGCTGCCCAGAGAGGTGGTAGATGCCCCATACATGGAAACATTTAAGGTCAGATTGGATGGGGTTCTGAGCTAGCTGATCAAGTTGAAGATGTCCCTAGTAATTCAGAAGAGAGTTGGACTAGATGACCTTTAAAGGTCCCTTCAAACCCAAACTATTCTATGGTTCTATGATTAGATCAACACTACACATCTTTTGATGGTTTTTTTTCAACTGCTTATGTAGATCACAAAAGTAGGGGATTGGCTTTCCATCAACTTCCTTTTCAGGTGTACCTGCCTGGAGGAATGCTAAAGAATAGTTCCCTTTGGGACACTTCCCTTTCAGGTTCCTATGTCACTATAATGCATGTTCTGAGACTTTCTTTTTTGAATTGGTGTTTTTCCAATTGTCCCAATAAGAGAATGGCATTTCCAACTGTTTTTCCCTGGGCAGCCCACAAAAAGTTAAAATAATGGCCTTTACTATAAAGAGGATGCTTGTGAACAAATGGGACTGCGTATGAGAGGCGAATAATTAGGTTCTGATCTCACAAAGCTGTGGGAATGTATTCCTTCCTTCTCAGCCAACTCCCAAAGGTCTGCCTAGCCTCCTCCACATGCTTCCATGCAAATGATTTATCATCTCAAACAAAAGGGAAGGTGTATTGTGCTTGGACAGCTTAATGGAGCCAGTCCCAGAAGGAATGACATTCCTGTGAGCCCTCTTCAAATTTTGTGCAATCAAAAGATTTTGCAATAA
Organism: Gallinago jamesoni; assembly: GCA_025769975.1. NCBI lineage: Eukaryota > Metazoa > Chordata > Aves > Charadriiformes > Scolopacidae > Gallinago > Gallinago jamesoni. The sequence continues at coordinate 168,315,310 of JAOQGH010000001.1, forward strand.
TGTGCCTAACCTCAGTACCTTTTGAGGGCTTAAATGCACTCTGTTCCCTCTACATTACTATCTAAGATGCATAGTAACCACTGCCCCAGACACCTGATTTTTGTTAATCTAAATCAGCCAAATTTTGGAGCTTTATATGTGTATAATCACACAGAGGCTTCCTACACTGAGGAGGGTCTAAAGGACCCCTTTGGCTTACTAATTGCCAGAGGTGGGGCAGAGGGAGATTTCCCATTCTCATCCTCAGACCCTTTGTTTCCAAGTATCTCCATCCTAATAATCATCTCGGAACAGAATCTTCTAAATCCAGATTTGAGTGGCCCTTCCTCCCACTGTCCACAGCCTGGAGTTTCCTCTCCAGTCCCTTTATGCGCTTTTGTGTCTGTTGTTTCTGTCTGTCTTCACATTGTCATATTAAAGTGTCCCACAACTGCGAAAGACAAATTAACAACCATAAGATTTGCAAATCCTGCTGCCTTTTCCTCGCATCTATGCCTTGCTTTTCTGAACACTGTCAGCAGGGGCCGGAAAACCTGATGATTCCTTATATTTTTCCTAAATCACTGAGGGAGGTAACCCAGGGTAATCTCTGTGCTACTTATCCCTGCACTAGTGTGCAAGGCCAACCAGGCACCCACTCAGGCTTCACTCTGCCATTTCTTTTCCAAAAGAATATCTCTTACTGACCTCCTACTGACTACTCCAGATGTTTTTTCACTGAGGAGGTGTTGGTCCTTTTGCAATGCCATTAAGTAAGGCACTCAAAGCTGGTTAACTAATGTATTGTGTAAGAAATGGACATTTCTAATCTGTCAATAAAAACAATCTTATATCCCTCCTGATGCTTGGAATCACAGTTGTCGTGGCAACAATGGTTAAGCTCCTCCTTGATTTCTGTCACAGTTTCTGTAATTTCCATTCTTTGTTCAATAAATTAGATGATAGGCAACTTTAAATGAAAGTCTCTTTCTCAGTGAGATCCCAAAAGAACTGGCACTTCCTGAGGTAAAAAAGTTTGCTACAGTTGTAAATGTTGTCAACCATCTTTCTCTTATACATTCAACACTTAAGTGAATATATAAATTATTGCAGATAAGAATTTAGTCCTTTTTCACATCTGGAAACTATATAAGTCATCAAAGGTAAGAATCAATGACAACAGCATCTAATACCACTCTATACTCCCTATGGTATCTTTACATCATCATTAACTTTTTAGTTTGACCAGAAATATATTTTATTAGTAAATTGCTTATTTTTTATCAGCTTCTTTTTTTTTTGTTTTTTATCATGACTCTTGTCATGAAGTGGTTTCATGTATACAAACTAGATTCCTTTTGGAGGACACTAAACATCATATTTTTCAAGACAGCACTCTATTTTTTTTCCAAACCCTTGAAATAAGATCACACACTCAGAGGGGTATAGCAAAACCCTGTATACAAGCAGGAAATTCTCCTCCTTCTGCTTCTACTTGTTATACCATTGGAAACCATTTCTTCTTTTCAAGAAAAAGGTGAAATATCTTCACACTGTAAACATGAAAGTCAGCAGCGTTGTAAAAACACGAAAGACTTTGCATTATGGCTCAAAATGTAGGTTTAGTATGCCAGAAGGTGGGGTTTTAGCAAGTTTTGAGTTCACTATGAATGGTCATACTAAACTTCACATTACAATCTTTCATATTTTAAATACTTTTGTATACTGTTTTTTATTTCTGTTGCAAAATGGTAGAGGATAGTTGGGTTGTTTTTTTTTTTTTTCCACTCAGATAGTTTGCCTCATCCAAAAAATGGAAAAAAATATTAGCTGAGGCATTATCAGTTTTTAGTGTCTATTCTTGATGACTATGTTGATCATGGAAAAAAAAAATTCTGAAGAAGAAAATTCACTAAAGAAAGGAAAATTCTATCTTAAGTGTGTGCAAAAGTTTTAAATGTATATTTCCTTAACCAAATATATTACTGCAGAAGCTTATGCAATAGCACAGCTGTTAACAATAGAAAGACATTTTGTCAGGGTCACTTAGCATGGATCTCTTTGCTATGCAAGTCACCTTGTAGAGAATCCATTGTTTATTTTGTGCTAGTCTACTAATTCCCATTGATTTGTCACCAGTCTTTCAACTGCAGTTGTAGTGGACTGCTTTTTGAATAGTCTTCTCTTTATAATAAGGTTATAACTTTACTGAAGGCATAGAAATAGTTTAAGCCATTTATGTAGTTGACAATGAGAGATTTAGCAATGCAAATAAATCTTAGCTTTTGCTCATCCATTTCAACTATTATACCTGGATACCTATAAGGCCCTGATCAAAAAAGTCTTTCAATTAATCTGAAACCTCAAAAGAAGAATCTTTGAGCATATCCATTTGCCTTGCCATAAAAGTAGCAGCCTTGTCAAATGAAACTTCTAAATTTCTTGCCAATTGACTTGGAAAGGCACATTCTAAGGTAAAACAGTTCTTTGTCCTATGACTTCTTTAGATTATGAGCCTGCCAACCAAGGCAAAAGTAGGAACCAAATGTGGCTTATAATTCAACTTCTTAAAAAAAATAATATGTAGAATGGATATTTCATTTCTGAAAAATACTTTGCAAATGTCAAATTCATTTCATGGAAGTTCTTGAACAATTATCAGGAATAATTTTTATTCACTACTAAACTATATCAAGGCTGAAATGAGATGTCTGTATGAAGTTAAAGGTTTTCAGCTATTTTTCAAAAGACAATGAAGAAGTTTCAAATACATATGGGATGAAAAAGTACAAGAAATTTGGAACTCAGGAAAACTGTAGATAGCTACTTTGTTAACTTGATAAAAAATACATTGTCATTAAAATAAAAGGCACAGAAAATAACCATAGTACACAGAAGAATAACAGTCTGGAAGTGGAAAGTATAGATACCTTTTTGCTGAAGAACTGAACTTTGGATAATTGTGGAACATGGGAAGCTTGGAGAGTATTTTAGTCTCCCAGAAGGCTGTACAGTAACAGGAGGAAGTTATGCCAGAAATGGTCCTCATACTTCCAAACATGTCTATGTCCAACAAAGGCAAGATTTGAACAAATGTATTTGATTTTTATTTATTTAAAATTTTATTCTTCTTTGGGGACAATGTTGACTTAAAACTGTTTATTGCTTGAACAAACTGTCCATCATCTTCTGATGCCAGTATGGTTTTAAATTTTCTTATTATTTTCTTTCTGCACTTTTCTATTACTTCTGCAGTCTGAGGAGGATAAAGACTTAATTTCACTCCCTGCCTTGCAGAACATTGTTACACTGAAATTACATCGTGAATCTAGTCTGCAAACATTTAATACTCTAGTAGATAAATGAAATATCCAAAATAGACTTGTTTTAAAATGTAAACAATACTGATACCCAACTATATACTGGAAGGAAGTTTAAAATTATATTTTAATACTAGCTGAAAATAAATCATACATAAGCTTTCCTGTGTTCATTGAGAAGACTCTAATCAGTAACAGAAGTAAATGTAGAAACATGAGAAAAAAAAAATCATTTTCCCATTTCTTCCTAGTAGGTTATTCCATTTAAAAAAACAGATTTACCCTGTTACACAGAATTTTTATTTTTTTTCACCAGTGAAATTGGATTAATATTTGGTAATGACCAAATATTAAATGTTTCAAATGATTATACATTATTAAAACCATGAATAAATAATTTTAAATAAGGCCTGAGGTGAAAAATTTTTTATATTCTCAGGTAAAATACCCTCCTGCTAGTCAGTATTTGTTAACCATTATGTTGTTGCCAAGAAAGTAAAAAATCAAACAAACAATAGCTATAATTTATGTATGGATCTATTACATTTGTGCCCAATTGCTGTACAGCTGCATAATTTGTGTTCTTTATGCTGGCAAGTTTTCCTAAAAAACTTATTTTGGAGCTATGTTGATGGCATATAATTACATTATTGATGAGACTGGCATAGAATAGGGGCTTGTTGGCTTGTGCCCTGAAGAGAGAAAAGAATTAAAAAATAAAAGGAGGAGAAATCCAAATAACAATGTTACTCAAGAGAAAAGATCAAGATGTCCTTTGAATGAGAAGCTGGTTTTTTAACTTCCAAGATGTTACTGTAAAAAATGAACAGAAGAACATGGGGGGAGCCATCAAATAAACCCCACAAAACCAGAAATAAACAAACCCCCAAAAGAAACAAAAGAACAGCAAAACCCCAAACAGTTAAAGTTCAAAAAGCAAATTTCTATTTCTTCTGTGAGAACCGTTTCACTTTTTTTCCACAGCTTTTCTCCTTCATTCCTTCTTCCCTATTTCTCACTGTGTCTGCAGTATTAGAGCCCTAACTATGCAAGGAGTTATTTAAAAACCCCACACCCTATCTCTTTATATCTCTCTTGTATCCTACCTATTTTACTTCCATTCCTTTCAGCTCTTCTTCTTCACTCCATGCCATCTTTCTGCTATTAATAATTTTTTAACCTCAAATCCTATTTTCACATGTGCTCTGGCTTCCCCAAACTTAAATAATAATCACCTAACCTCACTACCACTTAATTTCTCCTTGGTCTCATACTTTTCTCTGCTTTAATATTGCTCTAATTTACTTTAGCACAGATAACTCCCTTGTGTAAATTTAGTTGAGAATTTTTAGCTTTCATTCTTTTGACCTGTTTTTTCTCTTTATTATTATTGACACTCTCTCCTCTTCAGAAAGATACTAAAGTTTCTTTGTTCTCCTTTTAGCTGTTCAGATATATAAAATAGCTCCCTTCTGAAAATATATTTTCATAGCCCTCCAAAAATCTTCTAAAAAAGGCAGACAGATTAAATATATCACAAGGTATACTGGATATTTTTTTTTTCTGTGGCTTTATAAAGTAGAATGCAAATGATTACTTTTTTTTTTCCCTTACAATTAATTCTCATCTATATGATCAATTTATGATCACCTATAAAACCTCATATGTGCATTAAAAACCTAGCTAGGAAGGAATTTTTTCTTTTTCTCATTCTTAGCAATGCCACATAATTTTTGAAAAAAATTCACGTAAGCAATACCAAATGATATTAAGGTTTGGTAATAGCATATGTGCAACCTGTTAATTTTAGAATTAAATGTGGATTATATTGTCATGAAATGTAAGAAAATAAAATCAATGTACATAGATTCACAAACATTGCCTTCTCTGATATTTGAAAGAAAAAGCAACAAAAAGTAAAAGGTTTTATTATCTTACTGAAAGTCATTCCCAGTTATAGAGAGTGATCTCCTTTAGATTAACACCCTCTGAGCTGTTACTTCCAAAGTCAACTGTTTATCCATTTTGCAGTCGGTTATGGTAGTATATTTTTCTCCTTGTTTTTTGTTATTTCTAGCACAGATCTGGATGCTGTGGATGGGCTCAGTGGCAGTTTGTTTTGCGCATATCAGACCCACAGTCTAAATAGCTAGATAAAGCTTTGTCTGAATTGGAAGCAAAAGGGTCCAACCAAAGGAAAGTGGGAAACACAGAAAAGGGTTAATGATAATACCCCTTGATGAGAATAGTAAGAGGTCTTATTATCCTCAGCCAGGGCATATAGAGAGATACATATCTATATATCTGTATATATTCGTATCCTTTAAGTTTCTCTAATATCCCAACCTTATATGAGGTCTTAATGCTTAAAAAACCATTTTCACTGCAGCTTAGGCTGTCCCAGGCCCAAACTGTAATCGTTAGTGCATTGAAACTGGAAAAATAAACCCAAGGAAAGAGGAAACAAAAAAAACCTCACATGGCATTTTTTTTTTTTATTCTGACATAAATTTCACTACTTCTTTATTTTATGTATATTAACAATAGATAAATAGTTGATGGATATAATCAGCGAGTAAGATTTCAGTACTTCATGGTTACTTTTATTACTTAACTACAGAAGTCAGATCTTGAAAAAGGATTGTGACCTGCTTTGGCACGGGGGTTGGACTAGATGATCTCCAGAGGTCCCTTCCAAACCCATATCATTCTGTGATTCTGTGATTGTTCAATTGCAATCTCATCAGGAAGACATCTTTGAGTGTGTCTTCATTTAATGTATAGGAAGGGTTGTTTTCAGTGAAAAAAAAATATCTGTCCAAATATGAAGTCATGTGATATTATTCTGAGTGCAAGAAGAGTCTGACTGAACCAATAATGAAGTATGCATGAGCAATATCTGCAACACAAGGTGGACTAAAGGTCATACATCGATGTGTACCTGTATCCAGGCATTGGCACCAATTACTTTGGCAGTAGAAACAGTGTGTGCATGTACAGTGATGGAACTTCAGTGGCTCTACAGCAGATTGAACACCAGTTCTTTCCTTTGTGCCACACCAGTTGCCAATGAAGTTTTACTTCCTCTCTTTAATGCAGATCAACTTGTGCCCTTATAGCTGAGCCTTGCTTTAGGACATGCCAGCCACACTCTGAGACTTAAGACATGCCAACCACATTCTCAGACTTAATGGTTTTGACCAATGGGGTATTTTACTCATGAGCAACAGCTCTTTAAAAACATGTCTATCCATACTATCCATAATACATGATAGTTTACCTTAACACCAGACTTGCTTTGATAGACATTCTCTGAGCCTATACGGTGGATTTAGCTTTGCAAAAGAAAATGACAAAACAGTTATTGTAGCTGCTTGTCTCAAAAGGTAAAGCATCTATAAAGAGACCTGAATTGATATCCAGTGACCAGAACTGAAGGTCCTCATCACCTTCTGGTTGGTTGTCCCAAATATTACACTGTGCACTTTTTCTCTGGTTTTCTTTTTTGTTTGTTTGTTTGTTTCTTTGTTTGTTTTCTCTCTATTAAATCTGTTTTATTTTCACAGACTAATTAACAACTATTTTACAAAACAAGAATGTGCAGCAGTGTAGGACACCTTGTTAATAGGGAGAACAAATAATTTACCACAGGTAGCAGCTCAAAAGCAAGTTCTAACTCCAGAAAGCAAAAGAAAATCCTACAGAAAAGTTTCTTCCACTATTGGATTTTGGGGCTTGCTTGCTTGCTTTTTAGAGCTGTTAATATGGCTTGTTCTTCGATGTTGGACTCTTGGGACAAAGCTCATTTGCTGATGTAACATTTAGTAGCATTATGGGCCAGTGGTTATGAGTCATTAAGGAACTGAAGGGTTTGATACGATGGAAAAGGAATTGAAAAAAAAAAAAGAGTACTACAGAAAAGGAATTGGAAAAAGTATGTTATCTCAAAAATTACATTATTCAACAAAGACAAAAAGACCCCCACCCTTTTGATCCTCCCTGCATTTACCACAATCTGCACTCGAGATACGAGTATTTGACAAACATGAAGAATGTTAGCAAATAACCATAACATCTTTACTAAATTAACAAATAATGCCGCTATCCCTTTGCCCTCATGCTTCCAAAAGAAGGAAAAAACACCTTCCATTCTCTCCTGATCCTGATCATCAAATTGGTGACAATAATGAAGATAAAATTTCTTTTGGTCTCCACCTGAGGTGGGGTTTTTTTAATGTTACTTTTCCTTTCATTTTTGTCTGTCTTTGTTGTTTGGTTGGTTGGTTTGTTGGGTTTTTTTTTCCTTTTTGGAGAGGGGAAAAGGAAGTTCTATTAGTCTGATGTGTTTTACTCATTTCAGGAGGAAATACATGTTTATAAATATGTTTATGAAGATTACACAGGAAATGTATATCTGCACACACCCACACAAAAGTCTTATTATGACTATCATCCTGCAATTATCAATTACATTGATAATATGCTGCAAAAGCAAATGTTTTAAATTTAAATGTAAGAAAATGGTGAAAATAACATGGTAACAACTGATCTACTGGCAAAACCACTTCAATATCAGAATTTCAACGGCTATAAATCTCCTTTCTGCATTCTTTGGCTTGGATTTTTTCATGCTTGTATGTTCTTGCTTTTTGCTAATTTGATTGTGAATGCAATTAGATTTTAACATAATTGCAGGAATTCCTGTTACTCCTGGTTATTTGTGATTACTAATTGCATATTATGTGGGATATTTTCATATTATTTCATATTATTTTCATTTTAGTTGTCCTCATCAGAGCTAGTTGTCCTAGAATCTTTTCATAACTCTCAGGCATATTTTCATTACATCAGTAAAAGAGAAGGTCATGACCTGTCTCTTTGTGATAAAGTAATATGATATTATGCCTGGAGAACTCTCTGATTTTGGCTGAATAAGTATAAGCACTAATGACTGAACAGTTGTATCTTGACTTTACATGATATTCAAAGTGTAATTATTTGGAGAAGTTTTGGGCACAGGAACAGAGTTATTTTATGTATTATCCAGGCAATGGACCAGTAGAGCTGGGAGAAAGAACAATAAATAGTGATAGCAGCTTATTTCACTGTAAAAACAAAGTGGCGTATGGCACCAAGTTTATACCAGAGTGATGAAAAACATTGATGAGCTTGTCAAAACAAAATCTTAGAATGCAGTCAATGAATATCACCTGTTGAGCAAGTACCCTTAATGGATGCTTGATATATATCAAAGAGTTCTGGCTTTGGTACTAAGATTCTCATGCAATAGACTGATTATAGAATTATAAAAGATTTAGTTCTCAGGTTACTTTAATGGTAGATTGCATTTTATAGTCATTCTGTGACATGACAGGACACTAAAAAGGAAGACACGATCTTATTTTTGTTCTTCACTTAGGTGCAAGAAATCAGAGGACACAGACTGAACTGTTTCTAGTGCACTGTTTCTCAATCCAAATTGTCTTAATCCAAAGAATACTTATCAAAACAAACAATCTGTTGCAGAAATGAGTAATCATCACTTATACAAGGTCATTTACATACACAAACCATTTCAAGGTTTGCAAACAGAAAACTAGGAGATCTCCACAGCCCCCATTTTTATATCTGTGCATTACATTTTAAATTGGTTTCATAATATAGACAGAAGCTGTTTTGTAGTTACATATGCTCCCTTGAAAATCTGCTGTGTATAGAGTATGATGATAAATTATGACTTCTCCATCAGTTTCAATATCACAAAAGTTTAAGATTCCTTCACTGTAGTGTTATTAATTTAAAAATTACCTCTATGCATATCTGAAGAATTTACGATGTGTAGGAGGTAGAATGTCCTCAGGAATTAATTTGTCAGCAAATAATTTTCAATCTTGTCTTTAATTTAGGATGTTTGTTTATTTTCCTTTTTTCCCCAATTTCTTTTAAATATTAACAATAGTAACATAATGCTCTTCTTTTATAATTTTGTAATTAGCATGCTTAATATACTTTTAATATTCTCTGAACCTAATTTAAAATTTTTTATCAATCTTCAGTAATAGTTAGTTAAGGGATGAGTAAACAATATTGAATAACTTTCTTTTGGCTCCTCAAATGTGTTAAAATCAACTCTAGCTACAACAATTAAAACTTCTGTTTAGTCTGTTTTCCTCTATATGATTTACAAATATAAAACATGAGCATTTTCTTCTCCATTTTAATTAATCTTTACATCTTGATATGAGATAACTGTTAATGTTAACAACTGATTAATTATTGTATTAAATATTGCTTAGGTAATCAATAATGTGACAGACTGTATTACTAGGTTTCACAATATATCTACAATATCATTGCTAGACATTTTATGAAACATCTAAGCATTCAAACATTTTATTTTGTGACAAAATGAAGCAGGCACAGTCCAATTACAGAAAAGAATATTGCTTTCTAAAACTTGCTGAAGCATTTGTGAGTTTACAAAGGGTATGATTTGAACTAGCCATTTTATGAAATGATCAGTTTCACAGTGTGACAATAATGCGCATAAATGCAAGTTCAAGGTTCCATGAAAAAAAAAAAAATTCTTCTATTATAAATGCCTATTAATACTAGCACAAACCTAAGCAAAAACCCAAATATTGCCATACTAAAGCAAAATGAAACAAAAATGCACTGGTATAGTATAAAGCATAGCAGAATCCTTTAAATTTGAGTAGTTCTTCTCTAAGGATCTCAATCTCCTATCTGTGAAAACCTTTGTATTTGGCCTTCATTATTAGCCAGCTTAATATATGGGTCTCATACAGAACACAGCAGGTTATCTTGGCTGAAAGTCAAGACAGCTTTTCATCTGTGCATTAAGAGTGCAGAAATAATCATCCCAGAGTGATGGACACAAAGAAGAACTAAACCAAGAGACTATGTATGCATTTGGCTGTGTGATGCTTCATTCAATTCAATCTGACAAGAAAAATCTCTAAAAACTAAAAAAAGTCACTATTTTCCTGTAGAGAAAAAGTTTTCATAGAGGAATAAACAAGTGAAATATTCTTATAAAAAGTTGGCTGTCATCCATTCCTTATGCTAATACAGTACATCTTCATTGCAAGACTGGAGAAAAAAATGAATTGTACACTAAATTTGGGCTAGCATGTGACTCCTGCATTACATCTGCATTGGGAGTCAATGCAGAGCTATAAAATGAACTCAAGACAATTGCTGGTTTTTTCTGCATAACACTGAGAGCTAAAAGATAAAACCATACAACATGAAACAGAAAGGGAGATTGGACTAGATGATCTTGAGAAGTCTTCTTCAACCTCAACCTCAAAGCCTTTTCTAGGCTTTAGAGAGGCAACAACCAAAATAACACAATTGACCCAAAATATATAATAAACATTCTCCCTCTTACTCACAACTTCAAATTCTAACAATTGCAGAAGTCTGACAAGTCACATCCATAATAACATATGGGCAAAACTAACTTAGAACAGAACTTGTGTCAAAATGAAGTGTCTGTAATACATAAAAGAGATAAGAAATCATTTGATGGGTAGAGAAGGGTCTGGTTCTGTGTTACAGGCACTTCCATCACACAGTAAGAGCTGTAGTTGGGTATAAATTCACTCTGAAAAAACAAAGATGGAAATTAGACCACATACTGAAATATACGTGAGAGAGAATTCAAAGGTGTGTAGTAAGGGTAAAAACAAAACCAACAAACAAATCCACCCAATTTTTACTACAGATCTGATGTATTTATGAATGTTATGTTGAATTACAGTGGAGTAGGTAATTCCTCACAAAATTGCTGCTAGTCATATGAAATTTTGTAGGGGACAGAACACTTTAAAAACTACTCCTGTAGGCCAGAAAAATGATCATCTACATTATTTTATATTTTAAAATATTATTTTATGTCTGTAGAGGAATTTTTTAGAATCACAGAATCACAGAATGGTTTGTGTTGGAAGGGACTTTAGACATCATCGAGTTCCAACCCCCCTGCCATTGGCAGGGACACCTTCCACTAAACCAGGTTGCTCAAAGGCCCATACAGCCTGCCCTTGAACACCTCCAGGGATGGGGCATCCACAGCTTCTCTGGGCAACCTGTTCTGGTGTCTCACCACCCTCACTGTCAAGAATTTCTTTTTAGTATCTAATCTAAATCTCCCTTCTTCCAATTTAAAACCATTGCCCCTTGTCCTATTGCTTCACTTCCTGTCAAAGAGCTCCTCTCTGGCTCTCTTATGGGCTCCCTTCAGATACTGCAAGGCTTCTATAAAGTCTCCCCAGAGCCTTCTCTTCTCCAGGCTGAACAACCTCAACTCTCTCAGCTTGTCCTCATAGGAGAGGTTCTCCATCCCTCTGATCATCTTCGTGGCCCTCCACTGGACCGGTTCCAACAGGTCCATGTTCTTCTTGTGCTGAGGACTCCAAAGCTGGACACAGTACTCCACTTTGGGTCTCACGAGAGCAGTGTACACGGGTAGAATCACCTCACGTGACCTGCTGGCCATGCTTCTTTTGATGCAACCCAGAATGCAGTTGGCTTTCTGGGCTGACAGCATGTACCTCTGCTTTCTATTTTCTTATACTGAAATACACTATTTCATTTTCATATATAATATACTGTACCCCAGTGAAGAAAGTGACTAGAGACACTGCTATGGAAGAGTGATAAAAAACCTGGTGAAAGCCAAACTGAAGTTAGGTGAACTATGTGAAGCTACATCTAATGGGGGATTTTTTTTCCTTTTTTTTTTTTTTTTGTTAAAAAAACAAAAGCCAAACCAACAAGTAAATTATGATTTTTTTTTGTATTTTCTGGATTTGTATATGTACATACAGATGAGAGAAGAATTGTTCTATGTCCTAAGTTCCAGAAGAGTGCAAAAGAGACTTGTTGGTATGACATCCCTAATGAACTGTACTAAGGTGGTTTTCTCGGGGTTTTTTTTTGCTTGGTTGGTTGGTTTGGGTTTTTTCCTACATATTTCTGTACTGTTTGAACTCCTCAGGTCCACAGAAAGAAAACCCCGTCTTTCTAAGAGGTAAGAAATCTAGGCATGATGGAAGACATTCTCTGGAATGGAACATCATCCAGCTGAGTGGACAATTGTGAAATTAAAATTCAGCTATTATGAGTTACAACAACAGAATTTCTAAGTGGAAATTTGTACATTTCTTGTTAACTCTTCTAATTAAAAAAATTATTTCCATTTTACTATAAAGCTCAGCAATTATAATCTCTCCCCTATATATGCTGTGACAGATCTTCAGGTGAAATAACCACAGGCAGGTTTATCTTTATCCACTTTCCCACATTTGGTGTTGTAAGGTTTAAAAAAGAAGGAAAAGTAAATTTAAAAAAAATTATTATCCTCCTGCCCTGACTCACCTGTATAGGTTCTCTTTATGATCAGACGTTCGCACATTTTTATATAACTGCCACTATACTGTAAGCTTCAAAACCTTTTTTTCCTCTCAAGTACAATTACATTATATTGATAAAAGTATGTGAACATTCTTATTTTACATATTTACATACTTCTTTTGGGCTATCAGATACAGCATTTAAATGAACAACATATACTTATCAGTATGAGTATTGCAGTTCTGAAATTAAAGTGATAGCTGTATAATCACAGTGCATTTACTTAGTTGTTAAAATAAATATTTTATGATTAAATTAATTAGTACCCATTATTAAACTGTGCAATTAAAACATTTGCTAAGAAATTAGCAATTATGTTTTATAAAATCATATGTGACTGAGACGACATTATACTGAAACATCATTAAATCCCAAATCTAATAATAAAGAAAGTAAAGATTGAGATGAATATCATAAAATGCTTGAATTCTATACGTTTGTCTTAATGATTTTATGCTGCTGCTCCTCATCATGATGTCCAGGCCATTTACTATCTACTCAAAATTCATAAGGCAATACTATAAACAAGGAAATCACAAAAATGATCACGTTTTTATTGGTAGCTGAATCTCAGAATTGTATTTTGCAAAACTCCATCTTTAAAAATGTGTTCAATCCAGAAGGAAATGAAAAGCTTTTATTTTATTTTGTTTTATATATTTTTTTTTATTAAATTTCTTATAAAATCAGTGTGATATGACAAAAAACCAGTGATTTATACAACTACTCTCAAGTTAAAATCTTATATAAAGATATCCATCATGTGAGTTCAGTGTTCTGAATTCATGAATCATCAGATTATTGAAAAAGGATTTTTGGAAATGGCTTCCACCATGAACACATCTCTAGTGAATCACACTGGCATTTTAAAACAGAAGAGTCTGACTACAGTCTTCAAAGGATTATCATATTTTTTTCAGTTATTTTAAGGATTTTTTTTAAAGACTTGAGGGTTCTTTTATTCAGGTGCCAGATAGTTGCTCTGGAAGTGCAATTAGCCAGTGTGGCCTCAGGTAACTGGGATGGATGATAAGGCTGATCACACATAGAGAATTGCTTTTGCACCCTTCACTACATGAGAAAGAATCTTTCTAAAAATAGGCACTTGGGAATCTTACTTCTGTCAGGATTTTGATAAGGGTGGTGAGCTGGATAAATCAGCTAAATGGCAAAAAAGAATAACAGACTGTTACTTTGTCTTTGACAATATTCAACTTTATTCCCATCCCCTCTACTGAAGGCCTGGATAACTGGCGTAGAGGAATATAAATAATGTGAGAGACATCTTTGTGGAATTAGACATGCACATCTGAGCATGTCCGGTTACATAAGTTTACCGTTGTCATTAACAGAAAGAAATAGTAACTTCTAGAATGCTAGTCATCTACCAAAGGCAAGCATAGACTTTAGTTTGAAATTAATTGTAGCACAGAAGTGTTTTCTCTTATTAAATGTAAAAGGAATCTTGGATCCCTAATTAAATGTAGCTGCAGCGTATTAAAACTCCAATGCCTGTAAAGGTGGGTGGTATGAACCCTACCCTATGATTTTCTTCAAAGTATGAAACATGCAAACATGTATTGTAAGGTTAATGTAAAGTACATGGCTAAGAGATATTGAGGCCATATTTTTTCCTTTATTTTTCAGCTTTTGCTTTTTTTTTTTTTTCTTTAGGTGTAGGAGGTAGCGTGAAATTATTCATTCATGCTGAAAGACTATTCAGGGACATCCTCTTTATTAAGTCATTTACTGAAATAAGAACACACCTGGTACCAATCTCAAAGGATATTCAGCTGCTTAATGGAACAGCATGAACAAGAGACCACACACTCCTGGATATTTGTTAATCCATGATCAGGCTACTCATTTATAATGTAGAAACCCCTTTGAAAGCCCCTACTAAAAATCAGGTAAGAAGAGGAATAAAAATCAGATCTCTTACAGCTTCAGTGAATATCCCTCTAATCACTGATCTTCACAAGATCTTTGCTGATTTTTTGCTTTGGGAAACCAAATTTTATTTTCCAAGTTCATTTTCCTATATTCCTAAAAAGCAGTTAAAATGATCCAAATCAAAGGAAAGCATTTGGGTTTTGTTTAAAAGTGCTGGGCCTGTAGTTCCCTGGGTCGGTCTTCTTTGTTTCCTTTTTTGAACATTGGAGTTATGTTCCCCTTTTTCCAGTCTGCGGGGACTTCGCCAGATTGCCACGATTTCTCGAATATGATGGAAAGGGGCTTAGCAACTTCGTCTGCGAAGCAAAAGCATTAATTAACTTGTATCAGTAGCGGTAATTCAAACCCTGTGTCAGCAGATATGAAACTGGCCAGTTATGAGAAAGGGTCAATATATATTTTTTTTTTTTCTCATCATATAGCTCTGCTCTGCTCTTCTCATTACTTTGCTTCCCTTCTCTTTGCTTTGCATCTTTCTTTTTGGTCAAGTCTAATTTACACTGTGAACAAAACCATCCAGGGAGGAATTCTACTTACACATTTTCCTTTGAAATTGCAGGGTGCCACTCAAAAAGAGTTAAGAGTGCAAGACTTAATGTTCTAATAAAAAGAATACAAACTGAAGTGAGACATCTGCAATAATACTGCATCATCAGTAAAGTGAATCCACCAGATATCGTATACATTACAGTTAACAATTTCAAGTCTCATCTCCCTACAGCAGTCAAAGTGAAATGAAGCTGAATAGAACAAATCCTGATTTTTCACATTTACTGTTATTAAAGAATGGAATAAAGTAGTGCCAAGGGGAACAAGAGAATAAAGCTATGGCTATTCAGTTGTGAAGAAAGTAAATTAATAAAACTAACCTCATGTCTTTTGTACATGCTTTCAGTTGATGCCCTGGAGAATAATGCCCTTTATAGGAAAGAAGGGTGGGGAATGCACTGTATAGCCTATTGCCATATCTTTCCTCAGTACTATTGACAGGCTGCATATCACCAGCGGCTGGTAGGTTGCCATATTTTTTGTTTGAGACATGCTTTTATATATCTTCAAATAAGCCTCCTGGACATTTATCTTCTCCATAGGTTTTCCATATTTTTTAATGGAACCTTTTTCAATCCTATTGTATTGTGAAGCAAGATCTAAATCCTGAAAAGAAAACAATATTCGTGATATAGCAGGGACCATATAAGACAGTTAAACTAATCTTCATAATACATTATGTTTCAGGTTCATATGAAATATCAAGTCCATCTTAAGCTTTTCTGGACATGTGCTAATACAACAGTGTTTCATAAAATGTCCTTATGCATTTTGACAAACTGAATCATCCCAGGATAGGGATTTCTGCCAGAAATCTGATTCTTCACTTCAATAATCATCTGAGTGATGTCTGGGAAAATATTACGGATTGGTGTCCTTAGGCTGAAATATCTGTTCAGTGGGGTGTGATTAAATGGTAAAGGATAGGAACAGGTTTTTACTAGGTGATTGGAACTTGATACAGGCATCCACAGAATTGATCCAGATCTGAGTTACACCTATAGCCTTTCTAGAAAAAAAATGCATCCTCAGACTTGCAGACATGCAGGAAAAATATGGATTTTTCCAATGGATACAACACATCCTCCCTGAAAAGCCTAGCTGGCCAGCTTTATCTTTTCCCATCTCCTCTTATAGAGAAAGAAGAGGCCAATAATTTTCAGTTTCCATCACAATCTTGTTCAGAAAGCAAATCAGTTCTCTACATCTAATAGGAAAGCTCTGGAGAAAAATGAAATGTCTCATTTTTTAACTATATGGACTCCATATTTGAGCTAGGTAGGAAGTAGTTTGCAATTTCAATAACTTTTTTTTCAGTGAAGAACATAAACCGAAAAAAAATTTCTTAGGATGCAGTTTATGGTCAACACAAAAATCAAACCTTTTCACTTATCAATTTTCACTTATTGTGGAGAAAAATCAGGGCCAGATATCCCCCTGGGTTGTGAGACAGCCAGATCAAATTCTTTTCCTGTTTTAGCAGTGTCTTTATATACTAAAACAACTAGATTGTAAGCATGTTTCTGTTTTAATTTAGCTGGAAAGACTCACAATATGATAAAACTGAAACAGTCCTTCAGGCATGACTGTTATTTCAATAACTTTTTTTAAAGAAAATTTCTTCTATTACTTCCTTCAGACAGAGGTATGAAATTTGCCTGGGTTCATGTTACTGTTAGGATTATCATTTCTAAAAGTAATTTGAAAATCTATTAATGTTTGACCTCTGAAGAAATAACATTTCTATGCACTCAGAAGATATTAAAAAAGGAAACCAGAAATCTTTACTAAATATTCCATTCTGTTCTGATCTTCTCAAGTCTTCATACAACTTCATGCAATACTTACACATTTCTTGAACTGTCTATTCACCTTCCTGACAAAGTAAGTGATTCTTATGTAATTATTTGACTAAAGAATAAATTAAATATCACATATGACATGATTTTTATATATATACATACACGTGCACTTTCATATATGTATGCACGTAGATGTACTTTGTATATATTTGAGTATGTGTATGTATACATGCAAAAGAACATATTTTAATTCTAGACTTTCATAACTTTCTATGCGGTACATTAAAAATGTTTTTTAATGATTTTCATTTCTGTATTAAATGCATTGATTTAAACTAATACAGAAAACATTACTCCACGAGCAATCATCACCTATGTTCAAATTACTCTTACATTCTACAAATACAGGTTTTGTAGGAAAAAAATTAATGAGCCAACTTAGAGTAAACTGCCCTGATCTCAACACAAAACCATTCAAATCTGACTGCCCATGGGAAAAAAACCCATTTGCTTTCTAGATTATCTTCACTGCTGAGATGAATAAAAAAGGTAGTAACAGCATAGGTATCTGAGTTCCAAATGATAGAACAATTTATACTGAAGATCAAGCGTCAGCTACTTATCTATACTTGAAAGGCAGGGACGTATATAAAGAACTGCTAAGACATGTTTCCAGGAACAAATTATGCCAACAACATGCTTTAGCCACAGTGCTTCAATGCATTCTGCATGGAAATAGATTCTAAATTTACCTGATGTTTAGGAAGAATCAGGGTTATTAATGTATTTACTAACAACAGCAAAAAAATTATGATGCTGGTGAGATGAATGGTTGATGAGGAAACATATCAACCGCCTTAAAGGGAGAAAAAATAAGCAAATCCTTGTATACATATGTGTAAAATTGTTCAATCTAATTTTCTCTCTATATATAAGAATACAAACAGAATATATAGAATTTTATACAGAATGAAAACAGAGTAAAAGCAAGCAAATAACCTCATCCTGACTTTTAGCAAAGGTAGTTGGCTTACAACTGAGTATTACTGAGGATCCATCTTGATATACAGTGGAGGCATAAACAAAAAGTATACCAGTTAAGAGAATTATATTAATGCCATTATATCTAGATTGACTTTCAGCCAAGGCCCCAAGCCCAAATCACATCCAGACAGACACACTGGGAAAGGAAAGATGATTTACCCTTTTCCACTGATGAAGAACCATAATAACCTAAGGCAATTTGTATACTGAGTGAAAAATACATTCTTTACAAATCAATCGTTGATTTTTTTGTCTCTACAGATATGGTAAATTCTTTCTAACAGAAAACCTATATCTGTGTACTGTGTACAATATTATAAGTGCATACTATAGTTCTTCATGTCCAAGAAGTCTAAAAATACCATTGAATACACATACCTCTTTTTTCTTTGTTAAAGATGTTCTTCTTTTTACTCTAAAAATGACTATGAACAACATGACGTAAATAGGCAATTTTGTACAGTTCCTTTTTTCTTTCATTGATTTGTAATTTCACTTTTGGTTTTTTGTACTTACTGAGCTGAAGAAGTAATCTCCCTTGTAAAACATCAACAACAAAGTGATCCAGTGAGAAAGCAAACCAATTTGAGACACTTCCAATTTATCTATGGAATTTGCCACTGTAATCCGAATTTCAAACAAGCATCTTTCCTTTACTAACAACTCATTATAATACAAAAATATTTTACTCCTACGTTTTGATCTTAACCCAACTGGTCGATTTACTTCTACCTTATATTAGTTGTCTGTCATTAGCTAAGTGGATACACTTCACAAATTAGCTTTTGGCAAAACAAAAACCAAACCAAAACAAAAGCAAAAACCGAAAGAAAGAAAAGATAAAGGGGAAACCACTTGAATTAAATGGATAACTTCATATACATTGCTAGCTGCTATGTATTGGGAAGGAAACTAATTGGGAAGCTATTGGGAGATGTTTAAAACACAGACAAATTGAAAATGTGCTGCAACAATAATTCATATTACTAACTAAAGTGGCATAAAAAAAAAATGTTCCAACTGTTTTACTTCAATAAAAGGGTAAAAGCTCCAGCTCCACAGCACACTGGATTAAAATACAACCTCCTTATGAAATTACCATGAAATTGAGCTGAAGCACATGCAGAACTAAACAGATTGCTTGGAAAGCATTCAGCTACAAATCTGTTCTTTTTTCCAGGTCTGTTGAAATCTCAGCTGATTTCAAGGAAACTAGTTTCAATTATTTGCTCTGCTGTTTAAGCAAACCATATCAAAATATCAAAGGCTACAGTGGTGTATATCCAGAAGAGTTACTGTTGACTAGTGAAACACAGGGTATCAACTTTTCTCAGGGGAAAAAAGGGAAAAAGGAAAGAAGGAGAATCTAGATCAGCTGAAGCACAAGTCTTTACAAAGGAAAGTAAACTTAGAAAAGATTCACGGACAGTGTTGAAATAGTGCAGTCCTCACACAAATTAATACCATTAAAATTTTTTTAATGTACTCTAAACCTGTCCTTTTTAAGATATGTTACATGGAGTCTATTTCTTCTTTTATCTGTACCCAAAATAAAACTGTAAAAGAAGGATCATAACCATCACAAGAGCTAATCCACACACTGCTCTAATGAATCATAAGTACATATGTAAATTGGAATTTACTGGGAATGCACAGATTGAAGCTACTGACCACTTGTTGATTATATTTATCTTTTAAATGAATATTGGGGCCAGATATATGTTGAGTACACTTCATATTTCTTCTATCCAGCAGAACCATTATCTGAGACAGCCATGATAATTATTTTTTTTCCAATCTGTACTTACCTGTATATAGCATTACTGTGATAGGGTCACCAGATGGTGCTGTTACACGTAGACTTACACCTTGCTTAATCTGTAGAATTCTTAGCTTCAGAAAAAAAAAAAAAATTGGAATTCTGTTCATATGGTGTAATTTTTTTTTTGGAAAATATTTATAGCTAGCAAATGCCAGTGAATTTGCACTTACTGCTGTTTCCTAAAGCTAGTGCCACTCTTGAAACAACAGCTCTATGACAGCCAAACACTTGGAATGACCTTTCAAAAAAAGATGGGATTTCCATCTTTTCATTGTGATCACATCCATTTTATCATTGCTAAACAGCTCTATATAAAAGAAATACCATTATTTCCAGACTTTGCACTGAGATTTCATCGTTGTAAGAAGCCAACTTCCAGCACCTTTGAAGCTACCCCCACTCAGCAGAAGGATGGTGATAAAGTTCACCATAATGAATCATTAAAAAGTATATTTGACTGAATAAAAAATCACATATGTATCAACTATTGACTCTTTGAACTAGTACAGTTCTCCTAAAAATGCTTTCCATTTTGAGCACTGAAGGTTTCTTAGAGTGGGCATATCTGGAAAATTAAAGTCAAAATGTGCCCAAAAATGAAGAACTAAGCATTATTTATTATTTTAAAAATTAATAGCGCAGACACTTAGAACTCCATGTCTCAGTAAGCTAAGAAAAATGGGGAAAAAAAGATGACACCAGTTACACCAAAAAAGATCATCTTCTATCTACAGTTTATATTTACTTCACAATAATTTCTGTGACAATGAGTTGAAAATGTTGGCCATATCAACATTAGCAAAATGCCACAGAGTTCTCTGTGGAACTCTGACTTGGCAATTGTTAATTAAATAACATAAAACCAGGTAAGTTTAGTGGAATATCAACATATATCAAGTTTCCAAGCTAATACTGAAGGTCAGACCAGCAGTATTTAGGAATGCTAAGTAAAATTTTGGACTGGGCTTTTGGTTTCATGTTAAAATGTCTTGGTGAAAGAATAAAGAGAAGAGGAGAAAAGATACCTGCTGCTCTTTTTTAATTCACTGCTGTTTTTCACAGATTCAAGCCCACTGTCCATTCCTCCAACATGCTGCTTGTTATCTTCTGCTAAACAATAATTCAATAGCTCACATAATAAAAGGAATCCCTCTGTTAGAGACTATTTGTAGCTTGTCTGTCTTAATCGTAGCATCATTCCTGCATTTATATCTGATGAAAGGATAAATCTTAAAAAGGATTTTTTTTCAGATAACCATTAATGTCACTAGAAAGTAAACTTATCAGACCATCAAGACCCAGACTTGAAACCTATGCAAAGCATTTGACACTGTCCTGCATAACATCCTGGTCTCAAAATGCATGTATGTTATGAAAATCCAGATATCAACCAATTGCTTTCTCTCTTTTTTTTTTTTTTTTTGTGACATTAACAGAAAGTAAGCTTCATAGGACACTTCTTTCCTCTCCCCCACCTCCTTTTTTTTTTTTTTTCCCCTTTGGTGACAATAGGAGAAAAATCGTGGAGTCATCACCCCATTCAAATTGTTTCACAGCCAATGTGCTTAGTATATTGTAGTGTTTCTTATTCACCAGGACAATTAAAATCGAAATAGGTGTTGCTACAAGAAATGAGTCAGTTAATGCCTAGCACTGTCTAAGGAAAAAAACCTTATGTTTCGAAAGAGTTTTTCAACATCAGTGCCTGACTCTTCCATTAGCACTTCTTGCATTTGTTCAAGAACAGTCAGTATTCCAAGGAATGTGAAGTCTCATAAGTCATACATGACATGTAACAGTATATGAATAAACTAATCCATAAAGGAGGCAGAGATACTTTAATAATAAAAGCTCTCAGTATAGACCATGTTAGTGGAAATTATAGACATTGAAGAAAGCAATCACTAAGAATAATCATAGCAACCACATTTAATCAAACTTCTTCTCTATTATTGCAAGTAACTTTCTCTGTGTTTCATAGCATATAAATGTAAAACTTCCTTAAATGTATGTCAAGGCAGAAACATGAACAATGCATTGTAACCCATTGAAAAATATTGCAAAAAGTGAAAGACCTATTAAAAGATTTTAAAGTTAAAATTCCAAAACTGGTGTATGTAGATTTTATGGGGAATAAAATCCTCAGATAAAAGTCTGAAATTACTAAAATCATTGGGACGTTCACCACAAACTGTGTCAAAGTGAGAATTTCAACCAATATGATTTCATTTTTACTGTGAAAAGCACAAGGCTTTAATTTAAATGAAACTATGCTAATTATCTAAAGTACTGTACATGTCTTTTAATTAATTACAAGAATTTGGGGAAGACTATTTCTCTTCCAGTAGAGTACTGAATACTAGACTACTAAAAGACTAGACTCATTTGTTTACCTGAATTTCCAAAAATTAACCAGGAATTTTCTGCCATAGTTCAGAAAGATGTTTCTTTTCTCCATTAAGTTTATCAACCATTGGAGAAAATTCTGATCATTCAAAATTAGCCTTGCACTGCACGTTATGGTAAATGTAAATTCCATTTCAAAAAACATTTTTCTTGAAGAATATATACTTTTTTCAGTGTTCCTGGATGTATTCACTTTACAATAAAATCTAACAATACAGATCAAGTTCAAAATTAAAAACCTATGGATCTCTTAAATTACTATATTCTTTACTATATGTGTGATTAGTCCTCAAACAGATTTCTTATGATCTTTTTCTTATATTTTTTCTTAACTGCTTTTTCATTTTCTTTCAAATCCTAATTCTTTAATCAACTTCAGCATTGCTTATCACACTGAAAAATAACTTGCACTGCTATTTTCTAGAACTTCTATAATTTTCTGTGATTAGCATAGAGAAAGTCTCTGAGCGCGTAAAAAGGGATTAGAGACAAATCTCAACTCTTCAACTTTTAGAAATAAACATTTCCTTGTTTAATTTTTTTTTTTTTTGAGAACTGAGAGGAAAGAGGACTACTGCCTCTGGCCTCAATATGATCGCAGCTTTTATCATTGTGTTTTACACTAACACAAGAAATCCTATAAAAGACAACTGAATACTTATAAGGTGTTTGAGCTTTCTTAATGCATGCCTTGGTTCAGTGATTGTGTTTACCATTTAAATCACATTGCATTAGACATTTCTTCATTGTCCAAGGCCAACTGGGTATATTTCTGTTTATTTTCAGATTATATGTTTCTATTATTTTAAATTATTAACCTCTTCTCCCAATCTTTCAACATTATAAGCCTGAAGTTCACACTAACAATGTAAAACTTCATCCAAGCACAGCTGCAAGCATAGCTGTAGAATCAGTGCTTAAAATATAAATTAGTTGTCCCAGTTCATTTAACAAATGCACTGCAAATTACCATGCAGCATATCAGGATTTTTTGATTTATACATCTTGCTTATCAAATTTAAAAGTAAAAATACAGGTAAATAGGTAGGTAATATTATCTGTCTTGCCATAGAAGACCATGTCATGGTTTGGGTAAAACTGTTGAAAAGAAAATGGGTTCTTTTTTACCTCAACCCAGGACACTCCACTACAAAATTACTATTTTGTCCTACTATTGTAAAAAGTATCTTTTACTAATTACACTTCAGCTCTTTTACTAAGATGTGATAGTCTTAACAAAACTAGACTGAAGCAAATGGCCAGTTCTCACTGATGTTTGTGGGGTCTTGATTCAAAGACTTAAACATAATGCAGATTGATTTTTGTTATATCCTCCATATTTAAAAGCAATACAGAAAAGCAGAATAGATTCACTTCTTATATAGAAAGGGACTTCTTGAAATTACATTCTATTTGGACAGCTAAGCATGAAAGAAGAAAAATCCTGCTATGAACCAAGAATACAATTTGCCGATGATACATTGATTTAGTTAAACATTACTGAAAGAAATCGAATTAAAAAAAAAAAAGACCTTGAGAATCAAAGTAACAGAAATTACACAAAATTCAGTGCTATAAAATAAATGACCATGTAAAGAATGAATTTCAGACTTCTCAGATACAAAATAAGATCCTGTCATTTGAAAATGGCAAGAAAGAGAAAGACATGGCTATCTTAGTATTGTAACGTACTTGATCAAAGTACAAAAGTATATTACAAGGTGGTTGTGGACTGCCAAGCTGATGTAATTATGAAAAAATGTACATCCCATGTAGGACCTGTTAAGATGGTTGCTTCATACAGAGAAAAGGAATATTAGTGCCTTCTCTGCTGTAGCCAAAGTAGAGTTCTCTAACCTATGATTCAGAAGTGTATAAATCAGAGTTTAAATAATATTTATTTATCTCAACCCCAAATATAGGTGTACCAAAATAGTTTAACTGACAACTGCAATGATTGTGTAACACTATGATGGCCTATCCAGGTATAATTAATAAATATTTTACATAAGCATGTGATCGAATTTATTGCCAAAGGAGCAAGAAAATGTGTGGGTAGTTATTCACAGGAGGCATGCAAATAAGAGTCTCAAGATAAGGAAAAAGATAAGCTCAAGGGACTGCAAATAAGCAGAACATTCTGCAGCAATAATGAGCAGGATGTCTGATAAAAACAAATCCAAGCTAAACAGTATCAGGAAAAACTGATATTCCCCTATTTAGACAATTGTAATTAACATTAAAAAATCAAATATATTTCCTCATATAAATGAGGAAAACTGGAGAAGCCCACTCGAGTTCCGGTGTTTGTTGTTGAAAAGCTCTGGTTCCTGATCACCTGGACCTTGACAACACCTTCCTATTCAAAGCCAATACTTTATTCAAGAGGATGCAGCAGGCTACCTTTCATAGTTAGAGCAGACCAAAGCAAAAATTCAAGCAGTCATTTTCTATAAACAAAAAGGAAACATGCTCTCCCCTGCCTCCCATCCCCAACATCGGAGTATGTTTTCTTTTTCATTAAGTTTGCTTCATATTAGAAAAATTATCCTGATATCTAAAATGCTGGTTAAAAAATAATTCTATTTTCAGATTTGGTTGGGATCTAGGAAACACTCTGTAGGTACTACTGTGGAAAAATCAATTATTTCGTAGTGAGTTTACACAAGTGCAGGACAAATGCAGTGACAGGTTTCTTACTCAATTGGTCTACATGTACAGATAAACTAAAATTTATTTCTTCTCTTTATATTTCTAAACAAGTTATCTGAGAATATTATTTCTGTGTTTACTCAAAAAATGTAACACTACTGTATAATGATTATTTTTCACTCTAGTTTGAATTTTACACAATGTGAAAGCGATAGAAAGTATTCTGTGAACTTGAAAACTGAGCTGAGTATAACAAGTACAAGGATATATGGAAAGGCTGAAAAAAAGCTTTAGTGCATAAGAAGAAAGCCAATACTGAAATGAAACCTCAGATGTTGTAGAAAGAATGTTGGAAAATAAGAGAAATAAATAATAATAATGGCTTCAACATTACAATAAAATGTTGCTTTGCTCCAATGTGCTATAAACTTGGCATATGTTCATACATTTTTTATAATTTATTATGAAAATATAAGGGAATTGTGGGAAAATACAATAGTTCTTGCACTTTGCTTGATTAGATTTTTTTAACATAATTCACAAATTTGTTATGAGTTTTTAATTAGTTAATTAATTATGTATGCAATGCATAATTGCATGCAGAAGATGCTGTCTTTGAAAATATACTGTGTTTTTAAAGAAAGCCTTACTATGGAGCAACATAATGATGTTTACCATTGACCATGAAGCTGATGCTTTCAATTTTGTTTCGTTTTGTTTTTTTCCTAGAAAAATAAAACACTGCCAACGTACAGTCTCAGAAGGATAGAGTCAATTCTTCAACTAGAACTCAGAAATTTAGAGATCCACGCACACACTAAAACTATAGGTTTAGCTGTAATATATATAGAGAGATATAGACACATCATAAGCTCTTAGAGTATTTCATTATCTGCAGATCTTTCTTGCAGTAAGAACTCTTTTAATTCCAGAATAACATCAGATGAAAATTCATAATCAAATATTCTGAATGATATAAATACTTTTTTAAATCCTGATAATCTATTAATTCAGAAAAAAAAAAATGTGCTTGGAATTATCTGGAAACCTTGATTTGGTTAAAATGTACTAAAATAAATACTTCCTTTGACTAATCTTTTATTATTTTTCTTAAGAAATTATTGTGAAAATTTATAGCAATCTTAGTCTGAAAGTCTTAGATTTACTATAAAAACATATCAAAATCTCAAGTTCGAATTTTCAGTGAAAGATGTTTAAATAAACACCTGCTTGTGTAAACAAAGACATTTTCAATTCATCACAATAAGTATTATCAATTAAATATTATATATACATTCAATACACATTTATAAATATATAAACATATATAGACTCACACATATAAACATATATATATATATATAAACATATCTAGAAATTGTGCAACTGGAGAACTTCTCAGCACTACTGCACAGACACAGACTTCATATTTGCCAAAGTGTTATTCTCATAATTAGTAGTTTATAATGCTTTAACAAGTAGAAGAACATTATGACACATACACCGGTGATGAATTTTGCAATTGTCAGGTAATTCGGTCAATGGTTTCAGTCACAGTTGGGCAAATATTACTTCTGAGGTCCTAGCTGTCAAAGGCAACTTTTGAGGGAACAAAGAGAACAATTTTACTGTGGAGACACCCTACATGTAGATGTCTTTGGACACATGGATATGGCATCTCCTAGGACCTTTGCTGTGTATCTTTGCAAAGGAAATGGAGACCTGAGTAGAGGCATTAGAAAAAAACACAATGAACTCACTAGGTGCTTTACACTGGGTTATGAGCTCTCGATTTCAGAAGCCATTTGGAATGGCTCAGATGTCCTGTCTCAAAAATATAATTTTCCCCTGCATTCCTGAACATTTCCTATACACTAACTTTTGGCATAGACAGGTAGCCTGAATAAATTATTTAAAAAAAAAAACAAAAAAACATGATGGAATTCACACCCTAACATTTGGATCAATTCAGACTTCTTGGTTTGTGATATTTCCTTTTGTGATGTATTTTTCTCACTTTGTCAGATACAGTGGCAAATTTAGTTTTCAGACTGTGATGTCATTGCTTACAATAGCTTTCAGCAAGGTTATGCCACAGTTCTGAAGTAACACACTGATGCATCAAAGTATTATAGAAAAATTTCCTTGGAAAAAGTCAGTGAGTATTACTAAATACCATGCTGAAACTGACTAAGTGATATTTGCAGTTCTCAGGCTCATCTCATCATCATGTCTGCCCTGTGTGCTTTCTTAATATTGTATTCACTCATATGACTTTTAATCACCTTAAATGCAATTACCAAACAATATATCTTCCTGGTTAGGCTTTCATGACCTATGTCTACTTTTGGAAAGCAGGTAATGACTTAAAAGACAGTCAATAATTACTGTTGTTAACATGACTTCTGGATTTCCAGTATGTAAGAAATTAAGCTCTTCTATAAACATAATGTAATTGAATGACTATGTATGCTGAAGCATAGAATAAGAATAAGAACCCCTTTTGGGTTGGAAGGGACATTAAAGATCAACTAGTTTGAACCCCCCTGCCATCAGCAGGGACACCTCCCACTAGAGCAGGTTTCTCAAAGCCCCATCTAGCCTGGCCTTGAACACCTCCAGGAATGGGGCATCCACAGCTTCTCTGGGCAACCTGTTTTGGTGTTTTACCACCCTCACAGTAAAGAATTTCTTCCTAATATCTAATCTAAATCTACCCTCTCTCATTTTAAAACCATTAACCCTATTTATTCACTTCCTGACGAAGATTCATTCTCCACCTCTCCTGTAGGCTGCCTTGAAGTACTGGAAGGCTGTTATAAGAGCCTTCTCTTTTCCAGGCTGTACAAGCCCAAGTCTCTCAGCCTGTCTTCACCGAAGAGGTGCTCCAACCATCTCATCATTTTCATGGCCCTCTGCTAGACAGGATCCAACAGGTCCTGTGTTGAGGACTCCAAAGCTGGACACAGTACTACAGGTGGGGTCTCACAAGAGCAGAGCAGAGGGGTACAATCACCTCCCTTCAGCTGCTGGCCACAAGTCTTTTGATGCAGCCCGGGGTGTGGTTGGCTTTCTGTGCTGTCAGCACACACTGCTGGCTTGTGTCGAGCTTCTTATAAACCAACATTCCCAAGTTCTTGTCCTCAGGGCTGCTCTCAATCTATTTTCCACCCAGCCTGTATTTGTGCCTAGGATTGCCCTGACCCAGGTTCAATAGATATTGCACATCCTTAATGTCTGTTATCATAAGACACACCTGATCACATAGAAAAAGAACTAAGAAAAATTTACTGTGTATATTGTTATCTTCTCATCTGCATTAAAATATTTCCACATAAATCTAAGTACACCCATGCTGTCCTGCTTTGTCACTATTTCTTCAGCTTTAATAGAGGGTATGAACCTGACTTCTTTCAGTCTTGGTTTTGAATAAAGTGTACTGGCTGAACCCAGTCTGATGACAGCAAGAACTACTCGTGAGTCTAGACTTGTGAGTCTCCTCAGCATTACGGTCACCCGTGAGCTGCTGGAGTTCCATGTGGTTAAGACATGTACAGAACTACTGAAAAGGAGGTTATAAAAGGAAAGCTGATACAACTTGCAGTTCAGATGGAAACCAGTGGGGGGGGGGAGGGGGTGATGAAGGGGTGCAGGAAGAAGAAATGCTTTTACAAACTCATTATAATGCAGTCAGGGAACTGTAGAGATTAAAGAACTATTTTCTGGTAGTGGGAGGCCCAGGTGAATAGAGGTGGAAGCCCTACAGGCCTTTCATAAAGTAATTAAGGTCGATATTTTCATAGGGGAAAGGAGCACGTTTTAGAGAATTTTTTCACCCAAATGTCTGCTGTAGAGAACCATTACAGAGAGAGAAAGAAAAGGAAGTTGAAGTCTTTGAAAATAACCTTTTGGCAGAATACACTGAATATTCTGGCTGTACTGTGCTCCTCAGGTGAAATTCAGGCTTTATTGTCATAGTAACAGAAGGGATCAATGACTACTGTAAAGCTGAGATTTTCTCCCTGAACTGAAGCATTCAAAAACCTATGAAAATTCGGGATGTCTCTCCTAAGATAAATACAGCACTCTTACTTTGAACTTTACTATTTATTCCTCCATATAAATTATTTTTTTAGCATTACTGAAAACCATGTCCATGTATAGTGTTACCTCAGTCACATGGCAGTGGACACATAAGTCTCACAGTTCCCAGAGAAATGTTCCAGGAGAAGTTTGTCCATTTTTCAGAGAGAAAAGTTTCAGGAGGAAGTGGAAGATCTTACGCAAAATCATAACAAAATTCTTCACCTGGAGTCTTCACTTCTCTCTGTTCTTCTCCACTCTAAATAGGTAATATTCTTTTTTTCCTACTTATCCTGCCCTTACTTAAAATAATGTAAAATAAGCACAAAAGCTGGATTCCAATTTTAAAACACTCAGTTCTTCAAATTGGAACATCAATGATTAAGGGTGGAATTTATCTGTGATTCCTTGTTTTTTCCTACAACTATTTTTTCCTCCATCACTAGTTGTTCTAATTACAATTATGTTATCAATTATCTCCTAGTGTTTTGGAATGCTTATTTTTATTTTTTCTTGGCAAGTAATTCTTCAAGAAATGGTTGCAATAGATGCTGAGCACCTCCTGAGGACAATCAATTAATTCCCTCTTGAAGGAAATAGGAAGTCAACATCCTCTGAACTTCCTATGAAGTTTGTTCCTGATAAAGGAACAGGCAGAAGACACTCAGCAGGAGGATGGACTGAGCCACTGTTTATGTGCTTTGAATTTCTTGTCCTATGATTTTGATGAGGTGACTTACTTGCACGATAACAAGCACCAAAGGGAATCTTCTATCGGCTCTGATACTGGCTTTGGATAGAAAGTTCTTTGTTCCTATTGAGCTCGAAAAGCACAGACGTGAAGGTTGCAGTGCCAGATTAAAACAAAGAGCAGGATGTGTCTTCTCAGCTTGCACCTGTCAGACACGCACCTTTGAAATATTTATGGGCTTAATTGTTCTGCCAAGTATAAGGCATTCTTGTTAACATTTGGACATAATTTAGGGCATATTTCATAAGAGCAACTGTTAAATATTTATGACTAACACTCATTACTTAAAAACCACTTCACATATACATACTTTTTAAATTATTAATAAAAAGAGTTTGGAGAGACCTTGTTTTTATTGCCCTGCACTTCTGGAAATTAACTTTTCGTATATTTCTATATTAATATCCTGAGGGTCTCACCATCTTTTTTTTTTAAGACATGAACGTTGAAGTGCCTCTGGTCTTTTAACCCCTCATGCACAAGAACAATTTTGGTTTAGGGAGAGGAGGAGTCCACTGAATTAAGTGCAAAAAAGTATGGAGATACTGACAAAATTGAGATGTTCTTATCAGTATTTATGGACAGTAGTGTAACACTCCCAAATAGGCAGTGTTCACTGCAGTTATGAGGTAGAACTGCTTACAGCAAAAGGTAATCAAACCTCATAGTGATTAACAGCAGTATACATACTCTGAGAATATCCTTGCCTCTGTTTGTGGTAACTCTTTGTTAATGCTAGTCACTCAATTTACTTAATTCAGCATTGATTGTGTACTGCTGTCTGTTGTTGTGACAGCACAACAATAAGTCTGAACTTGAAACATCTCTCATTCAAGAGCTAATGCTGAAGAAATTCCCATTTTAGCTCTGAAGATCCCTAACTCAATTTCTGCTGTAGATTACCACACTTGTGCTGTGAACTTGGGAAGACAAATAGCTAAAAAAAAAAGATATCACCAGTCTATTCTGTGGGGATGCAATGGGAGAACATGACTCATCTCCAAGCCAAGATCTCTCATTTCAAATTGCATACTCCTAAAAGAGGCTCAGGTTAATGCTTTCCAAGATATACATCTCTTCAACAGAGCAACTTTGCACCCAGTTCTGACTAATCACCATATAACCCTGTATCTGGAGGTCACATAATTCATTCTATTGCTCCAAAGAGGACCTATGTAGATCAAGTTGTGTGAAGTGTCACCCAATCAAGTTTTTAATATCTCTGAAAGAAACAAGGTTTTCCCTTTAGTTCCTGCAAATTCTGTAAAATGCTGGAATATCAGATTATGCACACTTGAGGCAAAAAAATTGATACTATCTCACTTTGGCTTATTAATTACAATTTATGGATTAAAAAAGTTTTCTTTGAAAAAGAATTTTTAATAATGGATCAGAGTTACAAATGATAAATTAAGACATTATTAAAACTATAATTAATGACTATTGCTTAGACAACATCTGAAGCAACATCTCAGCTATCTTGTTTCATTGCACACATTATCTGAAGACCAGAATTACCTGGAAATTTATTAGACAAAAATATTTCTTATCCTGTTCTTAAAGATCTCTAGAAAGAGTAATAGATGTTCTGAATTTGTTCTGTCACAAAAAGAGAGTGACAGAGAATGTCCATCCCTTACTGGATGCGGGGGGAAACCTTGCTACCAAAGATGAGGAAAAG
>JAOQGH010000001.1:168346892-168361560 GCA_025769975.1 Gallinago jamesoni
TTAATGTGGTTGGACTCGATGATCTCAAAGGTCCCTTCCAACCACTAAGATTCTGTGATTCTGTGATTCTGTGAATGAACTTCTTCCTCTCTAATTAGGAGGAAAAGATCCAACATTTTCACATTCTCCATAAAAAAATTCTACCTTGCTTGCTAGTTCTTATCTATGCTATAGATAGGCTATTTTTTTTTCTCCCTTTTCACAGGAACATGCTGGATAACTACCTTAATAAGCACATTCCAAACTCTCCCCTATTCTCAGTCTGTTTCAAATATGAAGATATAACTTCTTAATTAATGCACAATAAAATCTACCACTTCTGCCAAAATTATTTCCAATTCTTCAAACTCAATTCAGTTGATTATGCATGCCATTAAGATATTTTAAGTTATCCAAGATATCTGTGTGTGACTGGCAGGTAGTATGGAGTAGCTAGGAGAGATCCATGACTGGACTGCCAGCTGCAGATGAGACAAGGTATCCTCGGGCACTTGAATGAGATTAGGAAAAATTTTTTAAGCACCTGAGGCTTCATGTTTAACGTTGTGCTTATATTACATCCAATCTATATATGGAGTGGAATCCACTTTTTCTTAATGCTGGTTTCTTCAAAATAGATATGTACAGGTGAGCTAAAAGTCTCCCATCAGAGTCAATGAAGACTTAGTCAGTAAAGAGAATGGAGATGCAGAGTTCACTCATCAGGATTCCACTGATCTAGTGCACGTCTGTTTAATTCAGTTTGCTCCTTTGCAGTGTCCACTGCTATTAAATATACTACACAGAATCTAAAGCACATGGAAGCCAGGCTGGATAAAAGATGTTATCTAACACGATATGCCTATTCAGTAGATTTTTAGGACAGCTAAGCCAAAAGTAATGGGAACTTAGTCAACTATGTCATTACAGACATTAAAGACTCATATTTAATTGAGTAGAGTCTCACCAACGATGTGTAGATATAAGCCAAGTCTGATCTTAGTGTGGTCGTTACACTTAAGGAAACCTCATATAGATGATACTCTGCCTTCTAGTGGGATGGGCAATACACTTCTGATAGTTTGTGTCCTTGAGCAGAAAAGTGCAGAAAGAGGCAAACTTGAGCTTTCTAAGAAGGGTAGGTTTGTTCCTTGAAACTAGGAGTTTAAATCACAGGTCAATACTTGCTCCACTGACATTTCTAATATGAAATGCATATATTATACTAGTACATATACTGAGGTCTGTGAAAAATATGACAGCAATTCCATAGAAATTGTATATTTTAATGTAAGTGTTTAGAGTTTTATTTTTTGTCTGTTTGTAGGCTTCTAGCAAAGTGATAGACTTCTCTGCCTTCCTCACCATATATTCCTCTTCCAACAGGATGACTGCATCATCGTATCTATGCCCTTTTCTTTCTCCAATACTGAATAAATTAGTCAATGTTGGATTCAGAGTTGAAGATTTTTGACCTAGAATAGAAACTGAAATAGAAACTTTCTTTTTCTTCACATCTTTGCATAATTTAGAAATTAAACACTTCCAGAAAAACCTAGCAAACATCTATATTAGCTATTTTTATTTGAGACAAAAATACATGAAAACAGCAAATACTACAATACTGTTGTTGCAAAGTTAGTTATCTTCTCATCTGATCTAACCACATTTCTACTCTAGCCATGATATATATGCAAAATCCATAAGCAACAAAGAAATAAAATATCCTTTCATGTACATTTTAATCATACATTGATTTGGAATTAAACTCCAGCTGTTATACTAACTATGTATTCTGAGGCCACTGTGGAGCATTTAATTTGTTTGCAGAGGTCTTGGGCCTTAGAGAAGAGTTCGCAGTTATTTTCACACTGACTTGTCTGCCTACTATATGTTTAAATCAAGCAAGTATTAATAAAAAGTCATTTTAAATGTATAGTAATATATGTTGGTGATGAGTAACACTGCAAAAAAAATCAGTGAAAATCTCCAATGAAATAGACAAATGCAGGAAGCTTTGCTTTTACTGAAATACTTTGCCCATTTTATGTTTTATCCACTTCTCCAGCTTTTCTCTGTACTATTCTGTATGAATACCCATAGCTGAATTATTATCCTATGGCGAAATGTGGGTAGTCAGATCTGTAGTTGGTATATAACAACTAGAAAGAAAAATTAAATCTCAAAATCAGTTTAGAATCAGTCTTTTAAAATGAATCTTGATGCTCTGCAACATCAGGCAGAGCCCTTTCTCTTTTTTACTTTGTTTTCTTCCCCTTTCAGAAAATGTATACCCCAAAAAAGACAACATCAGTCCCCACAATATTCTTTATTTTTTACTTACAGATTTTTTTAATACATCTTTTTTTTTTCATATCCTATTTATAGTATACTAATATGTCAATGCTAAAGATGATATTAGTAAGTAAGGATGTGAATAATTTTGTACTGTTTGAGTTCAACGGTTTACTATTTTGAGATGCCTGGTTTCAGCAATGATGGTAGTACCTTTATCAATATTTGAGTCATAGTTAGAATAGAAGCACATTCTTGACATCAACATTATAATCAAAAAAGAGCAGATTTGTAACATATAATCTTTCCACGTGATAGCTTGTCCTGTCTTGGAAATACCTTTCAGTTACAAGGTTCCCAAAGACCAATATTTTCTCTGAGTTGGATACACCTATTAGAAGAATAATTCTTCTAGACTCTTGTAGGCAGCTGAGAAAATGCCTCTAGAAGGCAATGCAGATCGCCTGACAACAGCAGAGGTTGAGGACATTACTGGTTGGGGTATTTTTATGTGATAGCTGTTAATATGTCTGCCTTGGTGCTTATACAGCTATAGTGAATCTGTAATCCTGAACCTTTAAAACTCATCACCCTCTGAGGAAATCAATTATTTGGGAGACCTTATTGTGGTCTTTCAATACTTATAGAGGGGTATAAGAAAGATGGGGACAGAATTTTTAGCAGGGCCTGTTGTGATAGGACAAGGAGTAATGGTTTTAAACTAAAAGAGGGAAGATTTAGACTAGATATAAGTAAAAGCCATATATTACACTGAGAGTGGTGAAACACTCAAACAGGTTGTTCACAGAGGTGGTAGATGCCCCATCCCTGGAAATGCTCAAGATCAGGCTGGACGGCCCTCTGAGCAAGTTAATCTAGTTGATGTCCCTGCTAATTGCAGGGTGAGCGGACTTGATTTCCTTTAAAGGTCTCTTGCAACTCAAACTGTTCTATGATTCTACAACTCCATAGTTCTATGAAATTTAAGGATCTCAGAAAGAGAGAGAAATTCCATATTTTTAGTCCTTTGCTGCCATAGGAAGCATCGATGCTAGTTTGACTTGTATGTGACAGTGGTGCCACGTTACAAACTTATGTATGTTCAGAAATTTCTAGTTACTTTCATTTTGAGGTAGAACCAATTTGTAACTAAATCTGACTGAAAAAAAAAAATTAAATTTATTTATTTATTTATTTTAAAATGCAGAAAATTTTAGTCTCTATCTACTTCCTATTTTCAACCATGTGTTGGAAAATTACACAGATGAAGGTCTTGTTTAAAATTTCTGATTTCAATGGAAAAAACCTTCTGCTTACTGAATTTACCGTTGACTCATTGCTGCAAATATACATCTATATTCAGCTGTCTGGTTATAAGTTTCAAATCAGCTTTCTATTTAATAATTTTTAAAGTTATAATTATAATTTTATCCACATTTTAGGCTTTCAGGCAGTAAAAACAAGGGAAAACTACTTGAAGTTCAGTTATGAGATAATATTTTAGAAAAGTATTGAACATTTATTTTAAGACAACTAATGATGAGTAGTCTTCTGAATTGCCATGTGAAAATAAAAATCATAGATTTCTGTCCTGAATTTATTTGACTTCACAGTGAAACCTCTGTATCAGGCTATATCTTTTTCTTCCAAAGTACAAAACTAGGAAAAGTCCTGATGTGAACATCTGTTTATATTTTTAAATTTTCTTCTATTTTTCACCTTTTTCGAAATCCCTTCTGCTTTTCTGATTTAAGACACTTCCCAGTGTTGTTTAGAATTAGACACATTAATATTACAACATGTATTTTGCAAGGATGAATATCTTTAATTACATTACCATCATACTGACAAGCCAGGAAATAGAAACTAGTAATTAAAGCAATGGCATACAAAAAGCTAACAGAAGTGTTACAATTTTTTAAATAGAGGTAAAAAAAAAAAAGAGAGATGAGGGAAGCTTTCAAGCATTCAGAAGTTGCTTACCCCAAAGCTTGGAATGAAAAAATAAAGCCCTGACTTTGCACTTTTTCTTGCTAATATCATCCTCAGATCCTTTGTAACTTTTTTAGTTGCTCCGTAAGTATGTCTGCTTTACAGAGGCAGAAACGTATGAAGATACACAGGCTAGCCATTAATAAGGTAATTTAAGTATCAAGAGCAATTTACCTGCAGCAGAAGCAACCTCAATATTGACTAATTTGCCATGCTTTTCAGTGTAATGCCAAGCTAGATTGTTCCCAATACACAAGATAGCTTTGTTTACAGGCAACTCTGGCATCTTTACACTACTAGCATAGATGCAGGTATATGCACACAAATTATTAACATTTTAAGGTAGGGTCTGAATTTTCATTTGCATGTTTTGAAGGTCCAGTAAGCCCACAAACACGTTATAAGCAAAAAATAGCAAAATGCTAGTAGCAATTATCAACATCAAGTCCTCTAAACCTTGTATTTACAAATCTAAGGTGTCTTTCTGAACTACTTGCTTGTCCTAAACAGTTCAAAATTGAACAAGCTGAAAAAAACAATCTTATGTAGACTTACATGGGCTATCTCTAGAGAGTTAATCCCCATGAAGTAATGTAAGCTTCTAAAAGCAAAGCTATCTTGAAAAATGATCTGCAGTAGTCTAGGTGGCACACCAAATAACATAAGTGGTACAGCTTTTGGTGCCTGAGCTAGCTTCCCTTTAGTGGCCTCAGATGGCTGCATAGCACTAAACATGTTTGAAAAAGTACATAGACATATCTGTGCGGAAGATAACTGGGGAACAGAATTTCTATTCCATGAAATATGTCAAGCTTTCTGGGAGGAAAAAAAAAAAAAAAAAAGTCATTCATCGTATTAAAAAGAACAGTTTCTCAAAAATCCCAGCAAGAGATCTCTTTGGAATGCTTTCTTGCTTTATGAAGACATTTATCAATTTTGATTAGCAGCTTTGAGCAATGAACTCGTGAAAGCTGGACATTCAGAGTTTCAAAATGAACCAATTTTCAGGAATAGGTAGACAGGCAGCCAGGTTAAGTAACGAAAATCAGGGCCATTCGGCCTTTCTGTTCTCTCTCATACACTTCCCTGTCACTCAGTCTCATCTCCTGACTGTCAATATTACTTTCTTATTCCCGTCCCTGATTTTATTTGAAAAGGGTGGTTTTAATTGAAATTTTTTATGGACTTCGTACCACCCAAATAAAAGTATATATTTTAAATAATTCCTGCAGAAAATTCCTAGCCAGTTCTGGTAATTAATAAAAAATGCACACATTCACACAGAAACTGTTTTGTGACTGGAAACCTCTGCAATATCTTTTACTTTACATGTCACTGCTCCCCTCTTTGCCAGGAGTACAGAGAAAAGAGAGGCATAAAGGTTACAGACAAAACTTGCATTATGGTGTCATTTGTTTCAAAGTATTTGTGGGGCGGGAGGGAAGAAAATAATACAATGTTTGCAAGTATAATTTTAGCTCTCTCCCTTTTCTTTGCCAGATTTTTTTCAGCAGTAAAATCTGTATTGTGTTTCTATTTTGAGAAATTGAGAAGTTCTCCGACTGCTTGATAAAAAGAGAGAAAAATGTGTTTATAAATAATTCAAAACATTGTAGTCACAACTGGAAAAGTTCAAGGGCAGCATAATGACAATTCAGTTTGAACTAATTTGTATTTAATCTTCAAAATCATAATTAAACTTATCAGGAGAACATTAAAATATGAATCTTATACTGTCAAGAAAATGTTTCATTTAGGAATATTATTTTTTATGAGTTCACAAGATTCACTAGGTCTTTTATATATATCCCTTTTAAGCAAATGTCTTTCCTTATGATTTCAGAGGGAGAATAATCGGACATTCATTGATGTGGCTTTCTGCCACATTTCTTCCCCTGTATACATCATAGAATGTATAGAGTAGCACAGATGAAAAATAGAATACTTGCACATAGTCATAAATACATAATAAACAGGACTATAAAAAAAGCTAAGGTTGTCTAATTTTTTTTAAGTTCCAGACAGTACAATAATGTTCTTTAGAAAAAGTCTTCAGATGGTACTCCCAGTTATCTGTTGGATTCATACCAATGTGATCACAACTAGTAAAAAAAAAAACAAGTTCAGAAAATTTCCTGCCCTTGATATTTCATTCTTCATAATATAAATTCCTGAGAATAACATTAAATTCTATATATTGTTTTTAACTACAAATCATTAAGTTCCAGTTAATTTTCCCTTTTTTTTTTTTTTTTTTTTTTTAAACAATATGCCCCCATTTTTACAATTCAAGGAGTAACAACATTAGTCATGGAGCTTATGAGGTCAGAAATAAGGTATCTTTTCACTATCTTTGTTGAAGGCTACCAACAAGGAGACTGAAATAAATGGAAAAATTAAAATGCATAAAAACCCCAGACTAGGTGCAATTAAATGATGGATGTACCTCAGTCAATTACAAAGATAAACTCAAATGTCCCAACCTGTTTGCAACTTCATTATAAAAAAATAATTGTATCTAAATGTATTTTTTGTGATTAGACTTTAAAATACATAGATTAATTTTCAATCCTGTTTCTTGAAGGAGACTTTTATGTTCACTTTGCTCATGCTTTCAACATCATTTATTACTGTAAACAGAAAATTGAGCTGCAGTCATTGGTCCAAATTGTAGCCAAAACTTCAGTTTTAAGACTGATGATGATGGGAGCAACGTTATTCTGCTTCCACCAGAGAGCATAGACTGATGACAAACTGCTGACTGTGGTAAACAGTAGTTGATGCAAATTGAGTGTTAATTAAAATCAATTAACATTTGATTCAACTGGGAAAAAAAAAGGAGAAAAAAAAAGGAGAGTGAATTATAGGAAAAAGGAAAGGACTGCCATTTTCTTGGAACTCAGAAGAAAAGATCTACACTGTCGATGTTTCAGATTCTACAGGAATCTGAACATAGGTATCTAAAAGGCTAAAACCAGTAAATATGCAAAGTCTGAAAATGCAGAGTTTGGATTTAGACACATAGCACAACTTAAGTTCTGCTAGTCTGTTGCACCATAAAGAAGCAACACAAATTAATGAAGAGAAGAAATTAATAATGACAAAACCTTACACATTCTTTTCATATCCAACATGATTTGTTGAGAACTTCGCATCATATAAGTGCTTGCTTTTAATCATAATAAACTCCTCGTGCAGAATAGACTAGTATATATATGTTAACCTCCAAAAAGCTAAGAAATAGTAGTCAAAAATAGGGAAAATATGTGTAGATAAAGATACAAGATAAACAAAAAATCTATTCATCCTTTAAGAGATTGGCTATGTGCTCAACCCTGAGGGCCAACGTACATTGGCCCAAATCTTCAACTGTGTTTTTTCTTTCTGCAAATGCACTTGTATATAACTGCTGAACAGTTACCAGTTATCCTCTAATTGGGTTTACGCAGGTTAATATGCTATGATTTCACATCATTTTCCTGCTATTTTAAACCTTCTGTTCCACACACTACTGACTATAGCATCCTGGACCATAAGTGTGGTCTTCCAGGTATGTCTAGACATTAAAGCTTTCTCTCTGGTCAACATGTATCTGATCACTTTCTACATCAGTTGATCATAAATTCATTTGCACATATGATTCAAAGGCCAAAATATATCTACCTTTGTGCTTTTTGTCATTGATATGACCAATCTCTTCATGAGAGAATGGTTAGAATTGGAAGGGACCTTACAAATCATCCAACCTCCCTGCCATTGGCAGGGACACCTCCCACTAAACCAGGTTGCTCAAAGCCCCATCCAGCCTGGCCTTGAACAACTCCAGGGATGGGGCATCCACAACTTCTCTGGGCAACCTGCTCTGGTCCCTCACCACCCACACAGCAAAGAATTTCTTCCTAATATCTAATCTAAATCTCTCCTCTTTCAATTTAAGACTGTTCCCCCTTGTCCTATCACTACGCTACCTCAAAAAGACTCCCTCCCCATCTCTCTTGTAGGCCCCCTTTCAGTACTGGAAGGCTGCTACAAGACCTCCCCAGAGCCTTCTTTTTTTCCAGGCTGAACAAACTCAGCTCTTTCAGTCTTGGAGAGGTGCTCCATCCCTGTGATCACCTTCATGGCCTTCCACTGGACCAGTTCCAATGGGTCCACGTCCATCCTGTCCTGAGGACTCCAGAGGTGGATGCAGTACTCCAGGTGGGATCTCACCAGAGAGGAGTAGAGGGGCAGAATCACCTCCCTTGATCTGCTGGCCATGCTTCCTTTGATGCAGCCCAGGATGTGGTTGCTCTCTGGGCTGCAAGCAGACATTGCTGACTCGTGTTGAGCTTCTCGACTAGTTCTTTTCTTCCATTACAGCCTGTTGTGTTTTGGATCTGAGGCTGATGATTCCCGGTGACTTTGTTTTCTCCCCATTGTGGGTTCTCTTCAGTTTTCCAGCTGATTTTTGAATGATAAATGCCATTCTCAGACCAGAATGGAGGCATATAATCTTGTTAATAATTTCAACAGAAACACAGTTGCATTCTTTACTTACAGAATGAAAATCATAATATTGCTAAAAACCTTGCTGACTACCCACTTAAGATCCCTCATTTCCACCAACTTTAAGATATAAGAATAAAACATATTAACTTTCAAAGTGAGAAGGATAATTAGTATTGAACTCATTTAATACATTTTCAAAGTACTCTGGAAAGAACTTATGATCACTTTAAAACTGTAGCATTTTGATAACTTTGCTTTTAATAATGTTCTACTGTATAAGAGCATCATTCTATGAAGGAAAACATCTTTGAAAGTATGTGTCACCACTTGAAAAAGAGAAAAAAACCCACATTTGAAGAGTTACTTTTGTAATAATTTTTTACATACAAAAGTTTAAATTTTGAATGCAAGATTAAAATCCATTTGCCAGTAACTGCTTTTAGATAAATTATTTTTTATCATAAGCAATTTATTAATTCCCTTCTTCAAAAAAGTGGGCAAAAGTGCATAAAAAGAGAAAAATGGCTAAAATAAGCACAATCAAATATGGCTGTTAGAAGAAGGATCAGTTACTAATGTAAGTAAATATTTTTATTTATGGTATTATACAAGCATCATATATGAAACAGTAACATCATTTTTGTTGAAGATATATGGCATAAGTAAGTGTAAAATATCAACGAATACACTCTCCATAGATTTCAAAAAGGGAGTTTGTATATGCGATAACTTTGTAAAGTCTTTGTAAACTGTATTTGTCATTTTTTACTAACAATGCTCATACAGAATTAACACTTCAATGTAACAATAATTTTTTTTGAAATACATTAAGGACAGGATTTTCTTCACTATAAATGCTACTATGTAATAACTGATATTTGTTCCAAATGAGTTCAAATAGTTGGTACAAAGCAGTAGCATAACATGTAACATCCATGTTGAATGCAATATGAACAGGTGTCAGTGACGGTGCAATATGCAAACCACTGGAGTGTTTGAGATATTATTTTTTAATTCAAGCATTTTCTTAATTATACTCACATATTATAGCCTGTTAAAGCTTTATTCTTTCAGTAATGCAGGTTTCCACCATGATCTTCTATTTTATAGAGGAATAAACAAAACTTAGTCTCATCATAGTAGAAATAATTGCTACAAGCCAGAATTTTTGGGCATTACATTAACATTCAAAAAAGGACTTCTCATGAGATCTAAACATAGCTTTCAAAAATGCTACCTTCCAATAGCTTGCAGGTGCAAGGACCATCTGCACAGAAAAATTCACTGGCTGTGGGCCATCACAATTTTACCATACAATATCTGCCACTAAATTACATTGTCATGTTGGTAATATATTTTCCCCACATTTGTAAACTTTAATTGTCTCTTTGATTTTGTATGGTAATATTTTACAAGTAAACACAATAATGAGAGCATGTACTGTAGATGCACAAATAATTTAAACAGTCAAGCTGGATTACTTTTAATGGTGCAATATTTAAATTTGGGTTGTTTGCAACTTTACAGATAGAACCCAGGATGTATAAAGCTCTAAGGGTTAGAATATAATGTATTCAGTGTTCATTCATTCCAAGAATAATAATTGTCACAAACAGACAAACAAACAATAGCTCAAATAAACAAATAGACTATAAAAAACAGACTGTTCTCCTTACTACCAAAGTTTCCTGGTGTGCAGAACAATTTTGTGTCTAAAAAATCCAAAATATTAAAGAACTCATATTGTTACAAGAAACAGATGTTCTAATGATACAAATTCAACTTCCAAGTAACTCCTAGAAGATGGTACAGTTCCACTAGTATAAATACAATCGAGTTCAACCATGCAAA
The DNA here is from genome assembly GCA_025769975.1 of Gallinago jamesoni. Lineage (NCBI taxonomy): Eukaryota > Metazoa > Chordata > Aves > Charadriiformes > Scolopacidae > Gallinago > Gallinago jamesoni. Next base: position 168,357,501 of record JAOQGH010000001.1, read on the forward strand.
ATGACTAATTGTTTCACCTTACCATGTGTAAATCTTAAAGTGTATGCACATCTTGCTGTTCAATAAATAGAATCAAATAGATAAGCATTTTTGTTCATTTTCTACCATAAAAATTTGTTTCTCTGAAACAGTAAAAACCAGCTTCACTCATGATTCACTCATGAGGAGTTTAATCTGTAGTTACAATCTAACAGTTTGAATATGGGTCAATGCTTATGACTTCAATTTTCTCTCTTCTCAAAATCTGTATTTATCTTAGCTTCAAAGCAATAGACACTGGTTAAAGTTCTGACACTGTGCCAAGACATACAGACACACATATGACGCTACATACATATTTCTGCCCATACATGTCTACATTTTAGCTATAGGCTGTCAATTTAATAATCTACCATTTGGTAAAGTTGAATTCATCACTAGAAGAAATTACATAGAAAAAAAGAAAAAAAAAAAGAAAAAAAAAAGATAAATACAAAATATTTCATTCTTACTACGTAGCACACTGGTATGGACTGCACACTCATAACCTGGCAGGAACTCAACTCATGTTCATAGGTACTCATCACAGCTGGTGTATGTGGCATCAGTAATTGCAAGGTCACAGTCACACCACTATAATCAACATTCTGTCATCACTTCCAATACAGGATCACATTTTCAAGGTTTGTAGGCTTTATAAAAATAAAATTTTCTCTAGATGTATTTAAATGTACAAGAATCTAGCATAACAGCGGTTTTATTTTATGTTTTCAGGATTTAAAAAAAAGTCTTAAATTTTCTTTCTACACGACTGTAGAAATTCTTTGTATCTTTGGACAATTATTTCTGCTCACAATCCTGTCATCCCCCACCTTAAGGATTTTATAATAATGAAATGTGTCAGGTACTTAATCACCATTATGTATTTAAGATTTTGAAAAATGCACCTTTTCAAAAAACTTACAATCTAGAAAGTAACTGCCTTCTGCTTTCAATTTATGAGGATTAATTTAATTAACCAGCTATATTATTGGTCACTAATAACCAATATTTTAGTACCACAAGAGTAATGTATGTTATCTTTCTAAAGAAATGTGGGTTTATGGGGAGATAGAGCACAGATTCTCAAAGGTACCCAGATATGATTTGTTTTAGGAAGTATAGGATTTAAGGTGCAAATTCTAGAAATGCACTTAAAAGTCACTGGATAACTTTATCTTCCTTCACTGTGTCTTGAGCTACGTTTTCCAGCTAACTGATGATGCTAGGAAAGGAATCCTTGTATATGTTCCTAGACTCCAATTCAGTAAAATAGACAAATGGAAACATATATTAGATTACAATAACATTTTCCAAACTCCTGCAGATGGACACTTGGTGCTTTTTCTCATTCTTTTTTTCTTCTTTCATGCAGTCTTAGAAACTAGCCTACTAGTCCAGTGATTATATTTCTAATCAAAAATAACTGATCCATCTGTGATTTTTATTAATGTTTTAGAGCTGATCTACATTGGGAAGAGAGCAACAAAAATATGTTCAATAATGTATTTTAAAATTTCTTTTATTTTCACGTGTGAAAAAAAAGTAAAATAACTCTTTTTGAGAGAGTCAATAGAAGTTATTTAACTCTTTGGGATACATATTTCATCTCAAGGTCAGCAGATACCATAAAGTTATTTTCCTCTTCAATCATCTGGTTAATTGTGGACAAATCTCTATAGGACCAAATGAAAATATCATGGAAATTGGGTAAAAGCAACTGAAGAGAGGTTCAGGGAGACTGGAATAGGCCTTTAGCTATGTTAGATGTAGGTGGGACCAGGAATTTTTCTTTTAATTGATTTAATGACAGTGAAATTGTGCAAGAAGCTAGGAGACTACCCAAGAGAAAATATTTGTCTTTCCTATTTCATATATTTAATATGCTTTCTCTAAGCATACAATACTGGCTGTGTTGAAGATTTGATGGTGGCTTAAATGGATCTTTGCTCTAACACAATGTTGGAGTTGCTGTTTTTATATATATATATGAAGTATACTAACATATACTTCAAGCATGAAACTGCATAAAGCATGAAATAAGCCTCATCTTCCTAAATCAATTACTGAGCATACCCCTAGGTCTAAGTGTTCCAACCAGTTATAACCTTAAGTACACTGATTTACTGGTATGATTTTCTTTATTTTCATAAAGTGTTCTAGGTTTTAATCTGTTTCCCTCAAAGGCTTCTCTGAGAAGGATAGAAGGTCATCCTATATAAACTCCACAATGCATTAGGGCTTGGGTGAGGAAAGAATTATCCAGTTACATTCATTAATGGTTGAAAAAATACATACCAGAGGGGAAAGAGAAACAAACCTTTAAGGCAAGGGATGCATCTCAGGGGTCCCAAACGAGAAAAACATTGTCTAAATCATGCAAACATACTGACCAATATATTAGTAAAATAAAGTGAAAATTGATTAAAAAAACCTCCTTTGAAAGTCTGGTTTTGGAAATAAATCCCTTCAAAAACAAATGCTTAGTGCTGTTCTTTATTATGTATCTTGTGTTACATTTATCATGACATAAATTAAAGGAAAAAAGAGATGTCCCAAACTGTGACAACTTCCCCACCTATAACCAGAATGTATCACGGCTCATATCTAAAATCAAAGTAGGTGTAGCTTGGTATATATAGCTGTGGCTTAGTATATATTTCTTTTTTTAGAAAAAAAAAATCTTTTTCTAATTATAAATATTTTTTTCTTGATTTAGGCAAATTGGTGGGAGTTTGTTATAGACCCTCAAACCAGGATATAAAGGCTGATGAAATATTCTATAAGCAGCTGGCAGAGGCCTCACGATCACTCTCCCTTGTACTCACGGGGGGGCTTCAACTTCCTAAATATCTGCTGGAAATACAACACATCAGAGAGGCAACAGTCCTGGAAATTCTTGGAGTGGATGGAAGATAACTTCCTATTGCAGCTGGTGAGAGAATCGACTACAGAAGGTCCCCTATTGGACCTGCTGATAGTTAACTCAGAAGGTCTTCTGCGGGATGTAGACGTTGGAGGTCATCTTGGACAGAGGGATCATGAAATGGCACAATTTTAAATTCTTTCTGAAGCAAGGCGGGGGGCCAGCAAAACTGCTACCTTGAGCTTCCAAAAGGCACACTTTGGCCTCTTCAGCAGCATGGTTGAAAGTGTCCCTTGGGAGACAGTCCTGAAGGGCAAAGGTGCTCAGGAAGGCTGGTCGTACTTCAAGGAGGCACTCTTAAAAATGCAGGAAAGAGCCATATCCAAGTCCCAGAAAGCAAGCAGGAAGGGAAGAAGACCAGCCTGGCTAAATAGAGAGCTTTGGCTGGAGCTCAGGAACAGAAAGATCTTTGATCTTTGGAAAAGGGGCCTGGCAGGCAAGGAGAAATACCAGGATATGCAGGGGGAAAATTAGAAGGACCAAGACTCAAGCTGAGCTCATCTTGGCCACTACAGTTATGAACAACAAAAAGGGTTTTTTTCACTATGTAAACAGTAAAAGGAAGATTAGGGATAATGTGGGCCCACTGATGAATGAGATGGGCACCCTAGTGGTGGAAAACACGGAGAAAGCAGAGTTGCTGAATGCCTTCTTCAGTCTTCACTGCTAAGGCTGCCCCTCATGAATCCCTGGCCTTGGAGGCAAGGGGGAGGGTAGGGAGAGAGGAAGTTTTTCCTCCAGTAGAGGACCAAGTTTAGGACCACTTGGCCAAACATTTATAAGTCCATGGGCCCTGATGGGATGCACCCACTAGTGCTGAGAGAGCTGGCAGATGTTATTGCTGGGCCACTCTCTATCACCTTTGAAAAGTCATGGAGAACAGGAGAGGTGCCTGAAGACTGAAGGAAGGTCAACAAGTCTTTAAAAAAGGGCAAGAAGGAGGACCCTGGGAACTACAGACCAGTTAGTCTCACCTCCATCCCTGGGAAGGTGATGGAGAGACTCATTCTAGATGTCATCTCCAAAAAAGTTGAAGAGTGGGGGGTTATTGGAAGTGGGCAACATGGGTTTACCAAGGGTAAATCATGTTTGACCAATCTGATAGCTTTCTATGAT
>JAOQGH010000001.1:168370471-168486388 GCA_025769975.1 Gallinago jamesoni
CGACCAACACCCCCAGGTCCTTTTCTGCCAGGCAGCTCTCCAGCCATTCTTCCCCAAGCCTGTAGCGCTGCCTGGGGGATAGAAGAGGCTGCTGTGTAAGTTTCAAATCAATGAAACAGAAGCCCATTGTCATAAAAACATATGTAAAAGTCAACCTAGACTCAGTATTCTGAAGCCATTCAGAAGTCATTCTCTGTACAACAAAGAAATTAAAAAAAACCCCAAACAGTTATGGATATTAATCTCCTCAAGATCCTGATAGCGTATTATAACCCTCCCCAACTCTGCCTGAGGAAGACTGAAGTGTCAGCCCTAAGAACTCAAAGAAACATTGGGATAGAGTCATTAGACCAATATTTTGAGTGTAAAATAAGTCAAATAAAGATTTTGGTCACAAAAGCATGGAAGATTTGGAAATAATTCTTTAGATTATTTCTTTATCTTCCTCTCAATCTGCATAACCATAATTCTATGTATCTCCTTAATAAAACAGAAAATTGTTTTAAGATGTTACCTGAAGAAAAGTGACTTGTAACAACATTTTATACAGGAACAGAGAATTGTATTTCGTGTCTTTCGACTCTACGCAACTGTACTCCTCAAAAGCTCAAATTGAGATCATCTAGTATCTTCTGGTCCGTATAGTCATCTCTAACGGTAGACAAAGATGTTGGTTTCAGGTAAGCTGTTTTGGAGACTACAAAGTTACACAAATTGGGAGTCTTCAGTAATACCTTATGAAGTTTAATATCTTAACTTTTTCTCTTTCAAAGCGTGCTATGAGAGAACTACAATGCACAAACAAAGGTTAAGATAGTAAGATCTGGTGAGAAAGAGCTTCAAAAGAAGCTGCCATAACACCTGAGTTATGTCCTATTCAATCCACAATCTTGGAATTTAAAACTTTTGTTGTGCTCCCCCACCTTTAAAAATAGGAATGGATGGGATCCTACATTAGCAATGAACTGAAATGAAATAGGGAGAAAGAGTCAAAACCTGGCACATGTATGGAATTCTCAATTTTCCTCTAAATGTTAAGTGATACTGGTGATACTTTTCATAAGAAAGCTACTTGAAAATATGATGACTATTGGTACTGGACACTACAGTTAAAGCAGAAACTAGAGCATGGGTGTCCCACATCTTTCCTTTTCTGTGACCCTCTGTTGTGGTTTAACCCCAGCCAGCAAGTAAGGGCCACATAGCTGCTCGTTCACTCCCTGCAGTGGGATTGGGGAAAGATAATTGGAAGGGTAAAAGTGAAAAAACTCATGGGTCGAGATAAGAAGAGTTTAAGAATGGAAATAAAAGAATTTAAGAATGATAATAATAGAAATAATGATAACAAAATAATAATATTAATACATTTTAATGAAAAGAAAAATAACAGAGAGAATTAAAACCCAAGAAAGATGAGTGATGCAAATGAAAGCAATTGCCCACCGACTGACCAATGCCCAGCTAGTCCCCAAGCAGCCACCCCCTACTAACCTCCCCCCCCTAGTTTTATTGCTGAGCACAATGTAATATGGTGTGGAATATCCCTTTGATCAGTTGGGGTCAGCTGTCCGAGCTGTGTCTCCTAAATTTTGGTGCACCCCCATCCTACTCACTGACAGGGTGGTACGAGGAGCAGAAAAGACCTTGACTCTGCATAAGCACAATTATTGCTCAGCAATAATTAAAACATGCCTGTATTATCGACATTGTTTACAGCACATAAACATACTACCTGTGAAGGAAATGCTAAAAATATTTAATTAGTCCATCTTAGTCTGGAAAAAAAAGCCAAAAATTTCCAATATAGTGACACCACAAATAGATCATTTGGGTCTTGGGGGAGAGTATTTATTTGTCTGTTTTGTTTCTCTTATACAACTTATACAACTGTGCTGCTGTCAAGTTTTCAGCAACTCAGAGATGACTGTACAGTGATTTATATGATAATACGTAAGAAAGTCTGAAATAGATAACACTGACTCCCAAATAACAACAATGTGGAAACATTATTGATTATTTAACAATATATAACCAAGATATCACAAATAATCACATATATTCACAACAAATCATCCAAGACAGCCATTTTCTTTTCCTGAACTGGAATCAATATTTCACCACTATCACTGATTCAACAGGTTCTCACCGCTTCCAGGTCCAGGTTCATGTCTTTATGATACAGAAAGAGAGCCCATGTTGCCTTCTCTACTGTCATGTCCACACAGGAGAGAAACCAAACATCAGCAAATACTATACAGGAACAACAATGTGTTTTAGCAGGTATCTGAGACAAGAGATGTGATCCATGCTTGGAAGCACTCATACAGTGTTACCTGAAAAGATTCAGCTCTCATTCAGAGATCCTCTGAAACTCCAAAAGTGAAATTCATGCAGTTGAATTTCCTTAGACATTGGTAAAAACGGTTTATCTGCAGTGTGGCTTGATATCTAGAGCAGAATTCAACTCCAGTCTTAAACATCTAAATGTAGGCATCTGCACATACCTATGTGGGATCTCCACATCTAAGTTCTCTTTACACATGAGGGAACTCTGGATGATCTATCCAACAGACTAGTGAACTACACATGATGAAACAAGCATTTCTATTAGGCTAAGCTTACTATCTCTTGACTATACTGACTAGATCTGCAGAGACTATGATGGAAACTTACAAATTCAGTTCATATATAAATATCTACATGGCAGACACCTACGTTTAGGCATCTGAATTTGGAGCTGTCTAAATGTTGTAATCATCTTGTTACTTTAACCTCTTGCCATAGCTTAATGACTGACAGCCTTCTTGTTCACACCTTCTATGTGGTAACTCACTAAACTAACTATTAACTTAAACATCTGCACAGGGCTCAAATCTGCAACACTATAAAAATTTAAATGGTTTTGAAACATATATAAAGTATTTTGTCATATGATGTCTCTAACTTTCTAAAAAATCTGTTGTGTTTCTGAGGTGAATTTTGCAGGTTCCAGTCCTGAGTTTGCTGTGGACAAAATTCCCAAGCAGATCAGTACTCAAGGAACAAGAAACTTTCAGTCTTCAAAAAAAAACGGAGAAAATACTATCACAAGACGATGGGAAACTCTAGATTAGGACTGGCATTACTTATTGCAAAGCTAGAAGCCACAGTTCCACAAGCGTCTGTTCTCAAAGTATGCCTATTTGGAAACATGCCTAGTTCTCATTCCATTGAACCTATATAAGGGATAGACTATTAACTACATGCTGTAGAGAGAAAAAAACCCAACAACAACACAAAAACACCACAAAGAACATGCCTTTATTATGATTTTTATTTTTTAAGAAAATATGATTTTTTTTGTTTGCAGTATATGTTCCTTTACCACAGAAAAAAATCCATTTCCCATCATGAAGTGTTTGTTTTGACCGAATCTTAAAAAAAAAGTAGACCCAAACCCAAATTGAATGGAATACCAACAAAACAAACTAAAATTATTAACAGCCTGCATATTACTCAGAGCACCATAGTGATGATGGATGATACGATAATGACAGATGAGTCCTCACTTCTATTTTAATTTCTGTCAACTACATAAATTAGTAATGTCATCAATATGATTACTAGCTGTTCACTCACCTTCTGCAGCATCTGTTGCTTTTTTCCTGGCTTTGATCCTTTAGTTTCGCCATCTAACCAAGTATTACAAGTCAATGCAGGACCTGCTTGCAGCAGGTAAAAATCTACAGGTGACTTGGGCAGATCTGTTAAGGAATCATTACAGTATTTTGGCATCTGGCTTGTTGTTTCATTGGAAAATCTGTGGGGTTCATGTCTAAAAAGTGGCTGCTTATTTTTGTTTTGCTTTAAAGAAGGGTTATATATTGGGGTTTTTTTGGTAGGGCTTTTGTTTTGCTTTGTTTTGTTTTCCTGTGGATATGTTTGTGCTATTGCCTAGGTGTGCATGATTTGGGGTCTATGACAAATTCACATTAACGTAATCTCAGCCATTTGATAATGTCGAGAGAGTTCATTTAAGCAACAATTTCTAAAATATCTCTAATGAATATTTTCTTCTGTTAGTTTAGTTTGACCAACTGGGGCAGAAAGCATTCAGATCAGCATTTAGCTCTGTGAAACTCGCAGTGATCAAAAAAGCTGTGACAAAGGCCATGTCTCTTTTATCTGATCTATGATCCCCTTGGCAGTCCCACAATAAACAACGTTCGCATCCTTAGTGAATTCATTAAATGCATTGAAAATATTTTATTAATTAATTCTGAATATTCCAGGAACAAAAAAGGCTTATTTTTTGTTAATTCTTTCCATGTACCAATCCCATAGAGATCAGCAGAAAAGAAATTCAAGCTTCATTGAATTTAATCACTGTAAATACATTGTGAGATCATGACCTAGGTTATTAAACTAAGTGTATTCATGTTTATGAAGAATCTTAAAGCTTTCAGAGATATAAAAATTTATTATATAATTTCTGTTATTCTGATCCTTACAGTATCCTTTAATATATATAAAAACTTTGGACTATTTGTAATTTCTCAGGAAAAACTTAACGATTAATATTTAATCACAATTTATTATTGCTAAGATTTAATTACAGTACGTTTATTTAAGGTACTATAGACCATTTACTGGCTGGACATGAAGCATTATCATTTACAGTTAAAACTGAATGATAGGGATCATAGGATACATGTCATGACAAACTACCTTTCCTTTTTAATTCTTTTTTAGCTTACATATTCTTTTGAAAGTTCAGAGCTTGGAGCGGGCTTGGAAAACTACTGTAAATTAATGAAGTCTCTTCCTTCAAAATATAAAATCATAACTCTCAGCATAGGAGATATATATATAGATAAGGATCCTTAATAGTATCACTAATATTTGAAGATTCTATTTATTTCTTTATTTTGCTGAAGAACTGCACAGGCTGAATGCTTATCTCTGATACATTGTCCTGGTTTGGGGTGAAGCAGAGCCAACTTTCAGTTCGACCACGGTCCCAGGCTTATACTTGCTGCTGTGGCACCCAGGGTCAGCTGACTTGATTGTTTACTCCACGGAGGGGTCACACCTGTGGGGAGGAGTGAACAGGTCAGGTGACCCAAACTGACCAATAGGGCATTACAGTCCATCTGTCATGCTCAGTATAAAAGTTGAGGGATCAAATGGAGCAGGTTGGATTTGGTTTAGTGGCATTTGTGCTTTAATGACTTGTGTTCAGTGAGTGATGCCTCAGGAAGACCCTGTCAGATTGTCAACCTTCAGTTCCTGTCAGTGAGTTCTGGAATCTGAATATCATTCAACACTGAGACCAGTTCGGAACTTGGTCTTGGAGCTTGATACAGTTTTGTGTGTGTGTGTATATGTTTATATGGATTGTATCTATTTCATTATTTCCTTTTATTATTATTTCATTAAATTAGTTTATTTTTTCCCTGAATTCATAAATCTCTTCATTTCTCTTCTTCCTCTCCTTGGAGTGAGTGGTAGGGGAGAACATCTGTCATCTTTTCATTGGCCAACCTGGTCCAAACCATGACATAATCTGTCTGTACACACTATAGAACACAAAACTGCACTGGAATATTTTATCTCATGATAATTCTTTAAATTTCTTCTTGTTCTGCAAGTGGAAGTTTCAAAATATGCTTTCTCAAATTGTTTAGCAATTCTGAGCACTGTTCACTTCAATATCAGAGGCATTGAATAGTATGAAAAATAAAATAAGCATTCACAGTATTGTTTAAACAATGAACAATAAGAAAAATCTCTGATCCTATTCTCTTTCCCTTTGGCATTTTTTAAACCCAAATGGTAAGATTTTTCTTTTGGTCTTTGGCAGTCTTAAAAGGAAAGAAAAGCAAAGGTGAACAAAATCAAACTATGCCATATTTTCATTGTTAGATCCTATTCACTCTTACTGGAATGCATGTTCTGAGATTCATGAAACCCCCTTGAAAAAATCGTTATTGAAGAGCTTAGGATGCTCAAAAACTATCACATCTTTTTGTCTAAGGAAAGTTGATTTAGCAGATTATTTTCCTATTCACATGCTTCTAGGAAACAGCTTCCATTCAGAAATAAAATAGAATGAAATGTATAACAATTAAAAAACCATAATATGTATATCAAAGATATCAAAGCGCTGTATTCTCTCAGTTCATCACTCTGAAATAAACAAGTGAATATTCAGCTCTTGACTGTGGTCCCATTAGAAAAAAAAGAAAAAGTCTTACAATGAATAGAGTAAGTGATTATAAAAATGAAAAAAAAAAGTGACATGATCACATTTCCTTAAGTCACCCAGGATGTCAGTTTTCATGACAGACTTTTCTAAGTAGCATTTAGTAGCTGTAGCCTGTGGTCTCAAAGTAAGTGACATACGCCTTTCCCGTTCTATTAATAACTACTTGCAGTCCAAGAATTAAAAGTGTGTTTTTTCAATGAGGTCTTAACTTGCTCTGCAATATATGCAATTTCAGGATGACAAGATAATGAGGGTGATGGGGAAAGGTGAAGTACAATATATAGCTTTAATCTTACCAATCATTCTGCACCAGATATTATGTGTTAAGGAGAAATGACTTGAAAATAAAATCAAACAAAAACAATACAGAAAACTTCTCAAAACTAAAAGCATGTTTTAATGTTATCCCAGTCAAACAGAGGTTTTGCTTTGCAATTTGGCATTGATTTCTTATTACTCTGAATTTTATAAATTGAGACTGAAATTTTGAAAAACAAACACTGTCAACTGTCTTGAGAAGTGATTATATATAGGTAAACTTCTTTTAAAAGGTCTGAATGATTTATATCTGTTTTCTTACTAACTTTTAATGGACTGCAGCATTTCCACAAGCTTGAAGCTCTTAATTTCATTATAGATAATCAGGTTCCAACACATCTTGTGGAATACAGGCTAGTTCACACTGTAAAAATCACTTTGAATCCTCTCTAAGCTTAAAGGGCTTCATTACAGATAAAAATCTGAATTAGAGAACTCAAGACTTTCTGTAGAAAAGCCCTGAAGTGGAGATGTATTTACATACAACTCAAAAGCTAATTAGTCAGAATCTAAAGCTCCATGTTTTTCTATTGTGATTAGATTCACTAGAGAAGTACAAAATAGTCAAGGAAGACCAGTCCTTTAGTCTTGTAATCAGATGTCTGAATTTGAAGTTATTTTGCTAGCATCACCAGAATTTTCATTATTTCTTCTTTCAGGATGAAATACACTCCCTATACCTCTGTCCTCAAAAGCTGCTTCTATTTGAAATTCCTAATGGCAGACACATCATGCTGGGAAGCACTGAGGCCATTCACATCAAAAGTCTTTCATGTAATGTGTTATGACTGACGCATTAGGTGTTTTGCATTGCAGCAACAATGTGTCAGCAATCAAAATAGGACACTTCAACTCACTTATTTTTTTTCTGAGGTTAAGCAAAGACAAATAAACTTTTTCTGTGCCATCCCTCTGTGACGGTATCTTATTGTCCTGTATTTTCTCTGAGTAATAAGTAATTACAATAAACTGAAGCAATCGTTTTTGTTTCCTGTTACATTAGGATGCTGAGAATTGCTTGGCTTTTTCTGCAAATAACTGTGTTAAAACTAAATAAGTCACACACGTGTATACTATCCATAAAATTAATTCTGTAGAGAAGTTTTGCACACTGCTTAATCTTTACTTAAGTGTCATTTGAAGTTGATCAGATAATATTCAAATGACTCATAGGCACAGGGTAGTTATTAAAACTGAAGTGTTTAAAATTATGAAAATATAGAACATAAAAATATAAAACATTACAAATTTATGCATATTTATTCTGATATTGATATTTATATAGACCTGTGATAGATTTTAGATTGTGCTAATTTCCTGTTTCAATCTTTTATATGCTTGTGTATAAAACATCTTAACTCTGCATATTTTTCCAAGTGACTGGCCAGCATGTTTAATGACAAACAATCTCTCAGTAATAAGACAGTGGAACCAACAAGTTTTTAGGATTACAACATATCCCTGTGACAGGTAATGTGGATGTTGGAATGCAATTAATCTGTTTTTTATCATATTGAAAGAGTCAGTATCAAATTTTCAGGTTTGCATCCTACAAATTCATTATCAGATTGTATAATTTTCTGCTTTGAGCTGTATTCTTGATGCTGTATGAGGGTATATCTTCTCCATCTTGAAAAAGAAACTGCTAGCACATTGAATTGAATTTCCAGTAATGCCAGTCTAACTACTATCCCACCTCGTTTTTGAATCGATCAACTCAATGAAGGTTAGAAATTTACAACAGTTTCTTACCATGAAGACTGACCAATCCATAAGTGAATATTTTAGCCTACAGATACAGAATGTAGTCTTTTTCTTGGGTAGTAAAAATCCTACGTTCATAGTTGATGGATGAACTTTCCTAGACATGAACTGGGATCTGTTGCCATGGAACACGATATGACAATTATCTCTTGCTTCCTTGCACTTTCTCACACACGTAGGGCTACATTTATATACCTTTTTAATCTTCAGATTAAGACTGTCAATTAAATGCTTCCCCTTTTTTTCCCAGAGGATCAGATATACAGCCTACATATAATACATATGCATGCATATAAATAAATACATTTGTATGTGTTTGTCTTTTCAATTAAATTATGCAGTTCATCTCCTAATTAATTTTTATTCTTTATGAACATGGGTCTAGGAACAAAACAAAACAATCTTTATGTGGATGTAACATCATTATTGTTATATCTACTATGAAGACAGGCTGAGAAAGTTGGGATTGTTCAGCCTAGAGAAGACAAGGCTCCGGGGAGACCTTATAGCAGCCTTCCAGTGTCTAAAGGGGGCCTAGAGAAAGGGAGGGACTGTTTGTCAGAGAGTGTAGCAGTAGGACAAAGGGCATAATGGTTTTACACTGATAGAGGGTAGATTTAGATTAGATATTAGAAAGAAATTATTTTGAATTCTATGAGGGTGGTGAGACACTGGAACAGGTTGCCCAGGGAAGTTGTGGATGCCCCCTCCCTGGAAGTGTTCAAAGCCAGGCTGGATGGGTCTTTGAGCAATTTGGTCTAGTGAGAGGTATCCCTGCCCCTGACAGGGTGGTTGGAACTCAGTGATTTTTAAGGTCCCTTCCAGCTCTAAACATTCTATGATTCTATGTTTATACTGTGAATGGTTATTCTATACTGTTATGAATAAACCACTTCATCCCTTGTGATAGCTTTCTGCTGGAAAATATCACCAGGCCATTGTAAATGAGGATTACTAGGAATTAAATCAGACTCTAAAATGAGCAAATATAGATTTCATAACAGAAAAGAACTTTTCAATATTACATTTTCCTTCTTTTAAATGGAGTTCAGGAGAGATGCTCTGCATCTATGTTCTGTTTTTCTGTGAAGAAGGAACTGAAGGCAGTCTTACACTGAACCAGAAACAACTCCACTTAAAATGAGGCCAGAACAATGCCTCAGGAACTTGTTCAGGAACTCTTTCTGAATATTTCTAAATATATTTACATATTCAAGAACACCATTTGTATAGAATGTATACAATGTATAGAAAACACATACAATGAAGTGAAATCATCTGCTACACACCAAAAAAACCAAAAAAGATTGGACTGTCTGTGGGTTGGTCTCCATAAGCCAAATGTTTGGTTGGGAAAGAAAAAATAATACAAGCTCCTCAAAAGCCAGCTACTGTTTTCTAGACAACACACTGCATAAACAGCATTCAGTAGTGTTCCAGGACAAGATGGGTATTTAACAATATCTTAGGTATCTTAGCCAACCCAGACTATCACAGTGTAAATCTGCAGCTACGATCAAAACATAGAAGCAATGATCTGCTATAATTTCAGGGCCTGAAAAACAAATTTGTGTTATTCATAGTATAACTAGGTGTGCAGGTGAATCACAATTCCTTTCACATCCAAACAAAGCTACAGCAGTGGGCCTTGTGACAAGAAAAATTAGTTAACACCAACAACAACTGTGTCTTGTGACACATGCTAATACACAAAATCATGCATCTTGCTGCTTTTTTTCTCAAAAAACAATGGACACAATGTATGTGAGGACCTAGAAACTGAAGAGAAAGCATCAATCAGACTGGCATTTCATACCGCTAGGCTATTAAGGACAGATTCTTAGTGAGAGCATAGTCTCATTCACACCTAACATTCCACATGCTTTGACTTTGCCGGTATCCTGCATGCAATTTTTACAGCTTCATCAGCTTCTGAAAGCAAAAAACTAGAGGAGAGTGTTTTTTATCTATTTTCAAAGTATACAACAAAGCATACATGTATTTATTTCCCACTGACAATTAAATCAGTATATTATATACCATCTGGCAGGAGGTAGAGAATTATTTTAGTAAAGCTTAACTATTCCTGAGGATATAGAAGAACCAACAGCATTGGATGTTTGGAAATCATCATAGTATGTATCTTTGGAAATACACATTTTGTTGCTTCAGGACTAATCTAAGTATCTGGAAAGTAGTAAATCAGAATAATACCTTTAATCTCAAAGGCATGAGCTGGAACTGGGCATTCATTGGGCCACAAAGATGATTAAGAGCCTGGAGCATCTCTCCTACGAGGAGAGGCTGAGGGACTTGGGTCTTTTTAGTCTGGAGAAGACTCAGGGGAGATCTGATCAATGCTTACAAATACTTAAAGGGAGGGTGTCAGGAGGACGGGCTGATCTTTTCTTTTTATTCCGCCACCCTTTTTTTGTGTGTTTTTTTTTTTTTTTTAAAGGCATTCTTGGATGTAAACATTTCTTTCTCTTTTTTATTTTTTTTTTCCTTTTCTTTTTCTCTTTTCCCCCCTGACCCCTAGAGTGGATATATTGTCCACTTTATTTTTTTTCCACAAATGTCATAGAATCGTTTTTAAAAATAACCTTTTTTTGTCTCAGCTGGCACACTGTCTTTGAACTGCTGTGATTTCAAAAAACCACCTGGCTATTTGGAGCATGTGAAGGCACAGACCACAGTCGGTGATGCAAGCAGAATTGTTTATTATAACAAAACAGGCAGCTTATATAGTATCAATGTATCTCCTTTCCCAACTGACACGCCCCTGCAACCCCCAACCGCCAGGCGGGCAGAATTCCCCTCCATCAGTCAGGCTGTTAGGCATTGCTTATGGGTCCTTAGGACTTGATCATGGGCCTTCCCCTTCCAGTGTTCCTCCTTCTTCTATTCCTTCTTCTGGTCTCTGCTTCTTCCACAATCCTGTTCACCCACAGCTATTTCATGTTCAAACAAAATAATTAAATTCACAATCAGATGTAGGTCTAAATGTAAAGATAGACTTATCTGACCTAACTTTGCTCTGGTAAAGCAATTACATGTAGTTCTATAACTAAGATTTCTTAATCAAAGGATCTCTAAATATAAGATGTATATAAGATATAAGATGTAATAAGATGTATTATAAGATATAAAGATAAGATGATATTCAGAATACTTCTGAAATGATGGACATATTCAGAACTAATGGTGATGGAATTAAAATTATAAAAGCAAAATATACATACAGCTTTGTATTTAGAATAAAGAACATAAAATTGCATTTTTAATTTGCTATACTAAGTGTTCTTTAACATACTAAGTGTATTTTAACATAATATAAATTTGCTTAGGACCAGTACAAAATGATATTTGCAAAGTAACATGCAGCATTAGGGTAACATGTAATCTAACAAACAAATCCTCCTGCATATGATAGTATAAAACAAAGTTAGACTTCTGTTGAAAATGTTTAAAAGTGTTCTCTTGTACAGTCTTTGCGATGGTGTAAAAGGAATAATTTTGACTTTTAACTTTCATTTACACTTGTTGAGCTGTAGGACGAATACATGTTCCACTAAGGGATTTAAATAACATAGAAGTGTAGCAAAGCATTTATTTCTGCAAATTAGATAAATGTTGTGAATAGTGCATCTCCTACCACCCTGTGGCAGTTTAGAATCACTGCATATTAGTATACTTCATTAAACTTATTCAGCTTAATTCATACTTCCTTAATGAATTTGCTGATTAAGAATAAAAGAAACCAAAACAAAGGATCCCTGATTAATATTCATATAGTAAATTAGCTTCATAATTATTCACATTTTCAGCAAATATTCTAAATTGTTGCATCTTTATTCAAATTTCTGGTCTTTATTTCACATAGATTATAAGTAATACAGTAGTTTAATTTCAACATAACATTAAATAATTTACATCTCTCCTGTTCTTACCAGAAAGCACTGGTCACTTCAGGATCTTTAGTACTATGAAAATAAATCCTGCAGTTATGAGGATGTATGTTCTTCTCCATAAATATCTTTCAATGTCAGAAAGTACTAGTAAAACAACCAAAAGCTGTTCTGAAAAAACATATTCATTTTCTAGAAGTAGAGTGAGATCCCACCTGGTATACTGTGTCCTGTCCTATAAGAAGGACATGGACCTGTTGGAGTGAGTCCAGAGGAGGGCCACGGAGGTGATGAGAGGGCTGGACTACCTCTCCTATGAAGACAGGCTGAAAGAGTTGGGGTTGTTCAGGCTGAAGAAGAGAAGGGTCTGGAGAGAAGTTATAGCATTCTTCCAGTGCCTTAAGGGGCCTTACAGGGGGACTCTTCATGTGGGAGTGTAATGATAGAAAAAGGCATAATGGTTTTAAACTGAAAGAGTGTAGATTTAGATATTGGGAAGAAATTAACCTTGAATTCTGTGAGGGTGGTGAGACACTGGAACAGGTTTCCCAGAGAAGTTGTGGGTGCCCCTTCCCTGGAAGTGTTCAAGGCCAGGCTGGATGGGGCTTTGAGCAACCTGCTCGAGTGGGAGGTGTCTCTGCCCATGGCAGGGTGGTTGGAACTCAATGATCTTTAAGATCCCTTCCAATCCAAACCATTCTATGATTCTGTGTAAGTGTAAACTGCACGAGGCCAGTTCTGGAAAGAAAAATCAGCCTGAAGATCTATTACCTGCATTTTGTCATACTAGAACCTTCAAACCAGTGGTGTTGTCATTTTTCTCTTTACAGTTACAGGCTAGGTATTGGAATATTTTAAAAAATTCTGAATACTTGCAAAAGGTTAAATCATCCATGATATACACCGCTATGCTTATAAGCTTAGAGTGAAATGAAGTGTGAATTTGATATGATTACACAACTATGCTTACAGAAAAGTAAAGGTATTATTAACTAAGCCACATAGAAAGCTTGAACCGATCCCATTCAAAGGAAGAATCTCCAGCGGTATTAGCAGTGACATTTTAGTTGAATATACCTCAGAGGTAAAAATTGATAGATCTTATTTGTTTTATAGTTACAAAAATAATATAGATTGTTATGATTTCATTCATAGTGTAGTACATCCAAATTCATTATTTGAATGATGAATGATCTGAACAGGTGAGGGATATGATTCTATATTTTCTTCTTAAGTAAATTTGTAGCCTTTCTCTCTATGCCCAGTGTTTTCTGTATATGGAGTTTTGTTTAGTTTCATTTGAATACTTCTGTATATTAAATAAAATAAGATTTGTATTCATGTAGAGAGATTTCACTAATGGTTAAGCTGGCTCAATCTGGTGGTTTGTACGTGTGTCTGCATTTGTACTACATATGGTGTGAAACTACCCATGTGTTAAACTGCAGAACAATGTGACAAATTGCATTTACCATGCACCTGTGGCTATCTCACCTGCTTTGTAACCAGTGAACCCTGTCCACCAGGATTTATTCTAACATTCCAATTCTCTAAGCAGCTTCGCACAGCATATAAAATACCTAAAAATTGCTACCATGTTGTATTCTATCTCCCCTCCCCCCTGATTTATGTTGATGTGAGCTTCAGAAATGGCAAGGAATTGTACCTGTTAACTAATCTGAGGTATAATACGATGTCTATCACAGAGAGAGGAATTTCAGCTTGTCAGTGTTTTTCTGGGTTGTAGGAGCATAGATTGGAATTAGTGTTGCAAAATGGACATCTTGAGATCATTTGTGTCTTTATCATTCATTTTTAAGGGGTGGTTATATCCTTATCTTGCTCTGTTTTCTGCTTTTCCTTTGTATTGTTTTAAGAAATAAGACATTCTCTGCAATTTTGATTTCTGGGTAAAGTCCTCCTGTCCCTTCCATCTATTGCTTTATTATCTTCACACATATATACATTCCTTTGAGTCTTGGTGGCAATGGAGTAAAAATTTCTTTGTTCCTGCAGTTCAGGAGGTAGAGGATCGTCTTTCAGGTTTTAACTTAATATCCGTAGAGGCCATGATGCATCTGAAAACAGAAATGACTATTTTTTTCTTTTTGTTTTTTTATTGTTGTTTCATCATTAGTAAAGACCGATTTCTTATGGCAGTGATCATTCCACTTGGTTCACAACCAGTGTTCAGAGAGGTAGAAGAGAAGGATGTATGTATTGATTAATTCTTTATTTTCATATGTATGAGAAACACCAGGTGTTTTTTTAAGGTGGAAGCTCACCCGTTCAAACAAACATGTCTACCCTGCTGAATTGTAGACTGTCATATAAAATCTCTCTGTTATTTATATATTTGATAGTCCTGTGAGACAAATACTTCTTTGCAGATGTTATAAAGATCATGCTTTTCTTTATTATCTGCTTAAATATATGGCACTGAGGAAACGTCTCTGAAGTCCTTCCTTCCACAGTCTTGTTCCCTTTGCAAGTTACTGTTGGCCTGCAGCTTGACTTGTTCATACAGCAATAAAGAAGCCATTCTACAGCTGACATTAACTCTATAGGAGTTTGTACTGGTTTTAACTGGGACAGAGTTATTTCATGTTAATAGCTTTTATGGTGCTAAGTTTTGGGTTCGGGAGCAAAACAACATTAATAGCAAAGGGATCTTTTAGTTATGGCTGAGCAGCGCTCACACAGCCTTAAGGTCTTTTCTGTTTCTCACGCTGCCCCGCCGGGGAGTTGGCTGGGGGTGGACAAGAGGTTGGGAGGGGACACAGCTGGGACAGCTGACCACAACTGACCAAAGGTATATCCCATACCGTATGACATCATGCTCAGTATATACTGCTGGGGGAAGAAGGACAAAGATATATACTTTGAGAGTTATGGCATTTATCTTCCCAAGTAACCATTAGAAATCATGGAGCCCTGCTTTTCTAGAGATGGCTGAACAGCTGCCTGTAAATGGGAAATAGTGAATGATTCCCTTGTTTTGCATCATTTGTATGCATGACTTTTGCTTTATCTATTAATCTATCTTTATTTCAACCCACAATTTTTCTCACTTTTGCCCTTTCAGTTCTCTCCCCAGTCCCACTGGGGGAGAGTGAGCAGGCGACTGTGTGGGGCTGAGCTGCTGTCCAAGGTTAATCCACAGAAGAAAATCATAGTATTTTCATATTTAACAGGTACAGAACTTAATTGTTCATTACAGGATAGAAATATCTATATCTACTAGAAGACCACACAATCAACATTGTTACACTTGAACCACTACCTACGATTTCTGAGATGTTTAAAAATAATTTATAATGGAAAATTGCTAAATTATGTATGTAGATATTTGTTCTCAATTTCTATAGTGCTTTGTACCACGTCTGAGTTAAAAAGCAAAATGTTATTGTGTGAAAAATTTAGTAACTTCAAAAATGTTTTAACTTCATTATCAAATGAATGTTTTGAGTAAAAAATTCAACTCAAGAGACAATCCAGAATCTGTTTTCAAGTAACAAGTTCAAGTAAGAATTCAAGAGTTTCAAAATTAGGAAATTCAGAAGTTTCTCTGTTCCCAGGTATGATAGTTGATTTCTGATCAGAGTGAAAATCAGACACATCTTTCCACGCTGGAGTATTTCCTATGTTTCATGTGAAGGGGATAGGCTTACAGATCAGGCAGAAGCTGTGCTGTACTACATATGCATACATAACCATGTTCTAGAGGTGCACTGTCATGTGTTCCGCTGTGGTCTAGACATAGTCAGAGATTTCTGCTGTTAAATCCCCATTATTACTTTATTATATTGTAAGTTTCCATCTTGGTAGTAATAATTTTTTTTTTCTCTTCTCTAGACAGATGTTAGGACTGGGGAAAAAATAAGGCTAAAACCTGAGCTAAATCTGTAGATCTGTGTAAAATAGCATTGTGGCTATATTTTTCTTATGTTGTACAAGTAGAAAATATATTGTTACTTCTCAAAATCTTAGAAATAAAAAGAGGGAAAAGAAGTTTGTAGATCCTAAAATACTATCTTTTCCATCTCAGAAAAATGCTTATTTACAATATGTCCTTAATTTGTTTGTTAGTGCTCTGCATATCTGTTATTAATACTTCAATTCCTTTTGGCGGTATTAAATAGAGAACATATGTTTAACTAGCTTGTAAATAAAACTTTTTTTGTGGCTCAATGTATAGCAATTGAGAATTTTTCATTGAGATGTCAGGTGGTTAGTACCATAGTTTTATACTTGGAGGGATGCAAACATACGTTTCCATGCAAAGACTGAAGACAATTACAAGAACATTTATCTTAATAGAAGGTGTGTATGCTGTCCTGATTTGAACCAATTTATTTAGTGTAACTGTTAAATATTGACTGATTTATCTTTTTCTTTTGTCAAATTAGGCATTATAAAGTATTAATGATCAACGTATTACTTTTAAGCCACAGGCAAAAGTCAGTTTCTAAGACAGTTTTTCTTAAATGTTTATAGTATCTCAGAATTTCTTTGAATTTTCTAATTATATACTAATTATGTTAATTAATGAAAGAACTCAGATTGATATCAAATATGCTAAATGCATATTCAAACTGAATGTAAAAGGACATGATAATGGAAGCAGTAGTTCAACACAAAAAATTTTGAAGATTTGGGTGGGGCTTTAAGAAGCTAGTTTTCTTAACATAACCAAATTGAACTAAAGAAGCCTGAGCATAAATGAGAATCACTTTCTTAATGTCTACTTTTTTAAGCAGTAAGCAGGATGAGTCTTGTAATTAAAAGGTATTAAGAAGCTGAAAACTACAATCCTATAACAATTCCACTCTCATTCGAAGTAACAGTCATTTTAATCCAGAAGTGACTACAGTGCATTCCATTATCTGTACAAGGAAAGAAGGGAAAAGGGAACAGATATTTGCTACATATTAGGAAACTTGAAAGTTTCTCTGATCATTTAGGATTGTTGAAACTCTTAAAGGCCTCAGGAAGTGAAATTTTTATTCAGCAAATGTGTCCTTCTATGGATCTACACACACAAATGATAATTTTTACCTGGAGTGAATTCTAGTTTGTTTGTTTGGGTTTTGGTTTTTTTTTCCTGCTGAGGTAGTTTGCGGTGTTTACCAGAAAGAGACAGTGATTAAGAAAGGAAAATGGTAAATTAGAGTTTGAGTGTAATGCCTGGGAATTAATAGTTTATTAGAAGGCTAGAAATGCTGATATCAAAGACATACACACTGTGTATTTCATGGTCTCCATTTCATATGAAATCTGAGAAAAATTCTTGAAAGACAAAAGATTCTTTCAGAAAAACAAGGCTCTGTGATTTTGCATAGAGATTTGGAAAAAATGTTGGGAAGTTGCTTTGTTATCTATACTTGCAGCTGGAGAGGGAAATTTGCTAACTATGCAGTGAAAGCTGTACAGTTATCTTTCTGAGATCAGGTCAAAGCTAACAGCCATGTTGTAATAAGTCGTTACTTTTCAAGTCTTACCAAAATTGAAAAATAAACTGAAATATCTATTTTGAGAGGAATCCACATTACAAATGTCTGTATTTACAACTCATGTGATTACTCTAGACTCCTTTGTAGTAGTAGAAAGAATAAGGTGCTTTTAAGACAGGATTTATCTTGTCCAAAAGTAGGGATGAGACCAGCTATCTAAAAATGTCTACTTGCCTTCCATTGACTATAAAGGGTGGTCTATAAAGGTGGTCTAGCTCAGGGAAAAGACATTTAAACCTCATACATAAAGTCTAGATAAATGAATTATTCCATGTGTGACTCATTTGGGACCTGTTCCTGCTTTAGTGCATCTTCTTAATCTTGAGTAGAGAGTCATCATTCATTTTGTTAACCACCACAGAATGACGTAAGTCCATTATACTCAGAAAACCAACCACTGAGGCAGAGTAGCTACAACAACATTGCATAGCGCTGCTCTGAACTCTGTCATGTCCCTGCACCTCTAAACCATCTCTGCTGTATACTCTAAAGGATACCTCTTCACTGTGAAAGAACCCAGTTACCTGGGTACTGGTCTTATGTTTGTCTACCTTATAAATGCATTTATTCTTATTACAGTCTGCATGAATTGTAGTTTTCTACAGGACTGTTTTGTTTGGTTTGTCTTTCACAATGAAGTAATTCTGCTGAAAAAAAGCCACACCCCCCACACCCCCCCCCCAGTAGTGTGAATTTGGAAGTAGCTAACTCCAGAGATCACTTTAAAAAGTTGATAACAGATGACATTGCAGTAAATTAATTTCCTCTACTCTTTACAATTATCAGATCTACCTCATCCAGCACAGTAACTTCTAATACCTCCACAAACCCTAACACCAGATCCCAAGGCATGTAACACATCTATTTTTTCATACTGTAAAAACTGCTTACAGCCCCTCAGGGCTGCATCAAAGCATTCACAACATGCAGACACAATGAAGGATAAAACAAACAAACAAATTTTATCTATAGGTCCTATTGGCTAGAAGGAAATCTACATTCAAAAGGCATGGTTCATCCACTTTGCTCAAGCCTCAGGCAGAGTAAATGTAAATATATTCTATCATTCAGTCTCTTGTCCGCCTAAGAATTGTGTTGACATATCCCATACAACATAGAGGTAAGGTTATCCATTTTAAATAGATGTTGGTGTGCCTTGTGCTTTTGGCTGTGTCATAGTTTCTCTTCAAGAAAGCAAGAGGGTTGTCTTCAGAATGAAGCCACTGAAAAGAAGTGCTTAATGCAAACAGTGGTAGGTCCAAGATCCTGCTGTGAAATAGTGTGACAATTTGACAGAAAGTCATACACATGAACCTCCACAAGAAGAAACAGACACTTTTCAGACTCATCTACAGTACAATGACTAGTTGTCAGGGAGCAACAAGAATAGGGCTGATCCAGAAACAAGGGGAGCCAAGAGGGACCCCAATGCAATGAGTGCTTCGACCAATGGGACACAGTCCCATAGGATCTGAACACAGCTGGCACACTCAGGGGCCACTAACAACCTTGCCACAGTAAGTGGTGCACCAGGGACAGAGTCCTGGCCACCCATTCAGAAATAGGAGGAATCAAGGCCAGAGATAGGGCTGTAATATATATCTAAGGTCCATTCAGAAGGCAGAGACAGAGACTGGGCTGTAGACTCACACAGCATCACTTGGACAGGGCCCGATAGTCCTGGGCTGTGCTGAAATGGGGCCCCGGGCCATGGGCAGGGTGGAGGGAAGCATCAGGGTAGTTTGGGCAGGGACCATGAAGCCTGTGAGTGTCCTCAGGGCCTGAACAAGTAGAGAAATCTTTCAGAATATAGACATATAAGACCAAGCCTCACCAGCCTCTGGCTGGGAACAAAATTGAAATCTAGATATTTAATTCCCTTTATGAGAAATCTCACTGCTAAATTTTTATGTGAAATCTCCTCTAATTCCTTTGTCTTAAAAATATTGAAGCCTATATACCCTCTGAGGAAAATAACAGATTTTATATCCACAATGGACCCATGAGCCTAGGCTGCGGAATAGCAAGAAACCAGACATGCTGTCATAGCCAGAGTTTCCTTTGCTAGAGTTTCCTTTAGACAGAGGCCTATCTTCATACTGGTTTTCTATTTTCTTCTGTAAAAGTACTTATCTCTTTCCATTGAATCTATGAGCAGTGTGAACACTTCATATAGTCTGTTTGGATCATTCTACTGATGCTCAGGCTTTCAGTTGGAAACCTAAAATAAACAATCCAGATTTTCCTGTACTGCAGATATTATAAATTGTGTGGGCTGCTACAAAGTTTGGTGAAGACAAAGATAATCTCTTGTTTGGAATCATGCGTCATAATGGGTTTTTTGAATGAATAAATGGTGGAACATTTGAAAGCTCAGATAATATTCCACTTCTGTAACAAAATTATTTGGTTGTATCAAATTGCTGTAGACTAAAAAAAAAAATAATTGGCAAGGCAATGTTATAAGAAAACAGTCATAGTTACACCATTACCTGTCATATGTGTGGTCTTGCTGTTATGAGTCATACATTTCTTCACCTTATTCTCTTACACTTCTATAGCCTATGTTTTGAAGGATTTCCTGTTCCATTTTCTTTTAATCTCCCACTTGTGTGCTATGTAAACCACTATCTTTGCTACTGGCAAGAACACTTTCATGTTATACAGCTGCTGCTTCTGTTATTACTACAATTTGCTCTGAAACCTAGTTCTTTCTGGTTTTGAGTTTGCATGAGGATCATTTACTTTGTTTACTTCAGTGCTGAATTGTTTCGTATGTTTGCCAGCTTGTCGTTTGATCATTATGACATAATCGCTATTTGTGGCAGTTCAGTGGATGTACTTGCCACTTACCACCCTATTTTGTTTCAGTCATGCTACCCATGTTTGTTTTTCATGGTACTTGCATTTACTTCTCACAGTTACAGTTGTCAAAGCCTCTTAGGCTTCTTGTTCATCAGCTTTCTCGTATTTATTTTATTTATATAATTTTTAAAATTTGTTGCAACATCGAGAGGGTATACTAATTTTAGAGAGAGTCTGACAAGGAAGGGGAAGAGGGGAGGAGAGTGAAGAGGATGATTTTTTTTTTACTATATTTCAAATCTGAACACTTTCTCTTCCCATTCTGGGCCCTCAGGAATCTTTGTCTTTTTTCATTTATAATTGTAAAGGCATAAATCTTTACATCCAGTGAGCTTGAAGACCTGTCCATATTTAAAAAAAGAATAAGGGTAGTCAAAGTAATGCTGAAAACACTTTAAACTGAGAATTCCTAAACTATATAGTATTTGACTAACGTTATAGAAAAATTGTCAGAGGTTAAAATGTTATTTATTAAAAGTTGGTAGACAGCGCTGAAGGATGCAGAATTGAAAGCAACATAAATTCATAAAAAGAACAGAAAGTATAAAATATTGATAGAAAAAAAGGAAAAAAACATTAACAACAACAACAACAACAAAAAAAGGAAGACAGACCACAAGCTATTGAAATGTCACAAATCTTTACAGTATGTTTGTTGCTCCAGAAATGTTTTCCATTCAACTCAAAAGGCGTGGATAAACTGTACATGGATATACAACTTTCAGGAACTGAAAAGGATAATCATGTCCATATATTTAGGGCTGTCTCTCTATGGACTGTAATTAGAATTATAAAGACTGACACAATAGGTCTAATCTAGCTAAAAGTCAGTGTCTTTTCCTGAAATCCTTAAAAAAAAAAGAATGTTCAATATATTCACCTACTTGAGCTCCACATTGTGTAACCCAAGAATACTTTCTTGTGAAAAGGAAATGCATGAACTTGTGGCTCAGAAGAAGATTGAAATTATTTTCCAAGGATACATCCTAGTTGTGGTGCTTACAGCTTTCCCTCTTGTCCTTGTCAGATTACAGAAGTAAAAAATCTCAGCCTCTATTTGTACTTCATGTGCTCTAGGCCTCAATCTCCTCAACCTTTGTTGGATCCACTCCAATCTTAGGGTGATATTTGCGATCTTTGAAAGGTCTCTGCAATTAGGGTTCCTAATGAAGGGAAAAATCCAGCTGTCACTGTCATCTTCAAGGAGAACAAGTCGGAATCTGAGGAACTACAGGTCAGTCAGGCACATCTCAATTCCTGGGAAGATTATTGAATCATAAAATCATTTAAGTTGAAAAAGACCTTTAAGATCATTGAGTCCAACCATTAACCTAACATTACCTTGGGAAAAGGGACCGACACCCACCTCATTACAATTTCCTTTCAGGTAGTTGTAGAAGTTGATAGGTTTACCCCTCAACATCCTTTTTTCCAGACTAAACAACTGCAATTACGTCAGCTGCTCCTCATAAGACTTGTGCTCTAGACTCTTCACCAGCTTTGTTGCCCTTCTTTGAACATGCTCCAGCACCTCAATGTCTTTCTTGTAGTGTGGGGCCCAAAATTGAACACAGTATTCGAGGTGTGATCTCACAAGTGAAAATCCTCTTGGAAATCATTTCAAAGAAAATTCTCTTGGGAGAAGGTGTTTAGGAACAAGCCTCTGTATGGATTTACTAAGTTCAAATCACACCAAAACAACCTGATTTCCTTCTATCATGAGATGCCTGCCTGTGGGGACAGAAGTGGATATCACATTAAAGACATTAAAAAGGTCTTTGACATAGGCTCACATAGTATTCTGGTAGCCAAATTAGTGACATATGGTCTAGATAGTGAAATGTACAGCAGCTGATGGACTGCTGGGTTCAAAGGGTTGGGATGAAGTGCACACACAGAAAATTCTCAGATGATACTAAATTGGGAAAGTGGTTGATGCACTGAAGAGTAGGACTGCTGTTCAGAGAGACCTCAATAGGATGCAGAAATGGACTGACTGGAATGTCACAAAATTCAGCAAAGGAAAATGCAAAGTTCATCTCATGGGAATAATTGCGTGCATCAGTAAAGGCCTAGGGTCAACTGACAAGAAAGGAAATTTTTAGAAAATTGCTTCTTGTCTTGATGGAAAAGTTGGACTTAAGCCAGCAGTGGGCCTTTGAGGCAGAGAAGGGCAGCTGTATCCCAGGCAGTACTAGCAAGAGGATCAACAGTAGCTGTAGGGGAGTGATCTTTCCCTTCCATTTGGTACGTGTGAGACTGCATTTGGAGTGTTGTGTTCAACAACATGTGGAGTTTGGCCTCTCCAGTACAAACTGGAATGAGTCCAATGGAGTACTGGAGCTCAAGGGGCTGGAGCACACAATCTATGAGGTGACAACTGGCTCTGTCTAGCCTTGAGAAGACTGAAGAGAGATCTTATTGCTGTCTACAACTACCCAATTGGAGATGATAAAGATGATGCAGATTTTAGCAATTCACAATGACGGGTTAGGAGGCAAGCTGTATGAAGGGAAATTTCTAATACATATAACGATTTTTTATTATTATTATTATTATATTTTTTTTACCCAAGATGAGGTTGGTTGGACAATGGAACAGGCTGCCCAGGGAGGTTGTGGACTCTATGACCGAAGATATTCAGAATGGGGTTGGATGAGACCCTAAGCAATCTGAACTGTGTTGGCTGAGATGCCTGGCATATGTTGGCTGTGCTTTGAGTGGAGTTTTGGACTCCATTACATGTAGGACACTTTCCATCAGAAAATATCCTAATATCCTGTGTTGAAGAGATTGCTTATTCTACTTTGATGACCTTACTCAGAATGAACTACCTGCACCAGTATTCTGCTGGTTTTTGGTCTATTCTTGAGAATATACAGTGTCAGAGACTCTGCAATATCTTAGTAATCAGCACTCAACAAAGGTAGAAACTTCTGTTTCTCCAGAATATTTCTTCTCTGTTATGTGAATTTTAATGCTGTTCTCCAATATTTATACAGTTCTTCCCCCAAATGCAGTTTTCAAACCAAATTAGCCTTTATTTACAATAACTTAAATCTGATAACCACAGAAGAATTCCATGGAAAATAATAGAAGTATGGCTTCCAAACCATCAGAAAACATTCAGAACCATCCAGAATTGGTTATTTCACTTTTTCTCTGCGTGGGAGTGCATTACTCCACTATCTTTCAAGTGGAAAGTTGTTTGTGTGTGTGTGTGTGTGTATTGTCTAGCCAACATTCCTTTAGTGTTATACCAATATTTCTTGCCCAGTCCATGATATAAATGGAGAAGATCATTTAACGTATCTGAACACAAAAAGAAACTTTCCAATTCAGACTAATATAAGTTTAACAAGTTTTATCTATCTGAAACAGGTAGTTTAAGAGTGATCTGTAGGAATAATGGCAAGTATGAACTTGTGGTTGGAAAAAGAGAATAACTCTTCAAAGATGGAGATAATAAATTTCTACCGTAATTGTGTTTTCACTAAGATTTAATCTATACAAAATAAGCTATTTCAAAATGGTCATTGACACTTTCTTCCAAGATCTTTATTTTTCCTGTTTACCTATGAACTGGATTGTCAAGATATTTTTATATCTGTAAGTTCAGATAAGCCTTCAGGAAAGTAAGATAGACCTAACTTAAAATTACATGTCTGTGGTATGAAGTTTCTCTGCCAAATTCATGAAGATCTTAGTTTCATGCATACTACAGCACTGGGCTGAGGAGCAAGGATGTGAACTAACAAAACATGCTTGTTTAGCATGTTCTTCCCATGAACTTCCTGGAACCCATCAAAAGTAGATGTTGTTCATTATAAAACACAAGTTAGAAATAAAGTCCTCAAGTACAAGTAAGAACAGTATGTCAGATCTCCCTTTTAGCAAAACAGACAAACTAGTCAAGAATATATAAGTAGTCTTCACAGCATCCTACCTGTACTACTGAATCTTTATGTTGGCATATCATTGGAACAGCAACAAAACAATATTACAATGTGGCAATGTTTTTAGCTTCAGCTGAGATTAATAATGTCTTAACTTTTATCTAGAATTAATGTTGTAGCAGAAGAATAAAGGTAATTTTCTATTGGCTTTATCAAGTGGTTCTTTGGCTAATATTGAAAATACCTGTGCAGATACTCATTAAAACACACTTGCAGAAACCGTGCTATTATGAAACAACTGTGAATACAAGTCTAACATATTTGTAATGCCCTGACCTAGGGAACTCTTTAGGGAGCTGTCAAAATCTGTTTAGGATTTTCAGAACAATGACTGTATATTAGATATATCTGAGAAGTCTACATAACCAGAAAAAAATCATGGCAAACAATAGCTAACAATATTTTTCACTTCCTCTTCAGAGGACGTATTTCAACAGTGAAACAAATACCCACATGCTGATTTTTATCCAGTAAATCCTGGTTATTTGGAACAAGCAGACAAAAGCCCATAGAACTAAATTAATGTATGAGAAAAAGGGAAATTTCTCATGAGCAATGTAAGTTTTAAAAATTCTCTTAATATCCTTATGGATTAAGAAGAATTAGCATATATATTGTGGATAATGGACTACTAAAAGCTTTGTAAAGAAGCCTTTTTATTTTCCATGTACATGAATACTTCAAAACAAGGTCTGAAAATTTATCTTGACTTCTTTGAGTTACAACTTTATCTCATGACTATTTTCAGTCTTTTCTGAAAGAACGTAAGTCAGTGAATCAGCAATGAATGTGTTATACCTGATTTCAGTAATGATTTCTATAAAGACAGTCTTTATGTACTACTGTGTCAATGATGTATTTTAAATCTATAAAAGTGAAATTATATACTTCACTGTAAAGAATGTATTGATGTATTTAATATTCAAAAATTTAATTAAGTAAAGTTATAGATAGCTGTGTCAATTTTAAAATAAAGGGGCAATACCCGTTACTAAAAAAAAAGGAATTACATTAATTATTTCTAAGAGAAATTTTCATAAAATTATGTTTTATGATATGAGATAAGAATGATACTAAATATTTTTGTTAAAGTATAAATATACTCTGAGGAGACCTGTTGTTGTTTTGTTTATTTATTTGTCATGCAAACTAATATAAGGAAATTTTAAAGTAGTCCTATGAATATTACATGTGTACAGTAGAAGTAACAGAAAAATGTGGTTAGTATATGCATTATTGAAGACTACTTTGATAAGAGCTTCCTCGAATATTTTTTCTCTTCAATTCACCACGTTTTCATGTTAATGTCCTTAGAAATGTAACTTCAGTACTTATGCTGTTACAAACTTTTCAACAAGTAGCCATCAATAATGCATTAGTGGCAATATTGTTCTAATAACTTATTTAGGGTATAATTAATTCACAGCTTTAGGCATATTTAAATAAGGGTGTGCTTTTAAGTTTGTAGCTTTCAAGTGAGCTTGTCTTAGGCTGGTAAACATGACAATCTAGGGGAAAAAGGCAAAAAGAACACAAGACAAGGAAAAAACCCCACAGTTCCTGTAGTCTCATTTTAGAAAGCCTAATCTGTAGGAAACATATGCTGCAAAATAAATTACCTGAAATATCTGAGCCTACACAGCAAATCTTTTTCACCCCCTCTTTAATTTGCTATCAAGTTTGTAATAGCCATCTCTGGGTTCTTCTTTGCTATTCCCCAATTCCTGCTTTTCATGCAGAGGAGTTAATGGGGTTATAATTTCATAATTAAAGCAGATAATTTTAATTTCTCTGATGACTCTTTATTATGATAATCTTGTTAGGATTATGGTGTTCATTTGTTGCTGCGTATCATCATTTGGCTTTTGTAGAAGCTGTCTGTGCTACTGAGCCACTAAATAATTAAACAAGCAGAACATTCCAACCAGCAAAGTCTTGGTGTTAATGGAAGACCAAAGTCAGAGTTAACTCTCTGTAAACCTATTAAGGGATTCAGACAGAGAACATACCACAGATTTACTGTCAGTCATCAAATACGAGCTAAAGCTTCATTAACTGAGTATCTCATTTCACATTTAATGATGAGTTGGCCTTCTAGATTGGACAACAGTATAGACTTTCCTTGGATAACACAATGAAATGCTTCTGAACTATTTAGTTAAGCATGAAAAGATCAATAGCAGGCCCAAGAAGGAAGATCGTAGGGATGAACGTCTGACACGTAGTTCTGACTGAAATGCTGCCTCAATTGCTTTAGTTGTCTCTGCAGTATAGGATCATGCATGTTTGAAACTGAAGTGAATCATTCACTTTCATTTTGTTGCTGCTGAGTTTGTATGCACATGGCTACCCTTTACATTAAATCTTGCAATCAGAGACAGTTGAAATAATAAACCTGGTACATTGTAGTGTGACAATACATGACTATGCTCTATACACAGAGAGCGCCTTTGGAAGTGTTAAATATATTGTGTCAGTATAACTGCTTCTATTTGTTTAAAGGCTTTTTCAGAGTAAACACTTGGGTGATTTTTATGAAGCTACTTTACAGCTTTTATGTTTATGGAGACATAAACCACAGAAAATTCAAGCCTTCCAGACACATTATCTGTCTCTTCTCTAATGTGGGATGTTTCAGATGGGTCAAATTTTTATTCCAAAAACTTTTGAAACTAAATTATCCTGTCTTTCTAAAAGGGGATAGGGAGAGACATAGATTAAGAAAATTTGGTGCAATAGTATACATTTTGGCTTTGGAAAGCTGGACAAAATCAGGATAGATATTTTCAAGTCTGGTGAGAAGAAAACATTGTAGAAATTCTGGGATGGCTTTTCTGCATTTATAACATCATTGCTATAACAAATGGAAACATTTTTTGGGGTGTACAAAGTCACCAAGATTTTAAATAAAACTACTGGCATGATGTTTTTAATAAGTTCATAATGAAAGGAAAAATATTGCTACTTAGAATTAAAGAAGTTAAACATATTTTTAGGACAAACGTAGCATTTGATAATATGATAAACTAATACATTTTGAATAAACAATATAGTTGGTATTGTAATTTTAGTACATCAAGAGCAACAGCTTTGCCTGATGTAAAGTCTATCCTTTGGTAATGTGGTAACTGGATGTAGTTTTCACTTTTACCAGCCTGCACTTGGAGCTGTATTCCAAGGGAATTACTCTAATGAGTTTACAAAGCAAAAATATTCACATAAGCAACATTTTTTTAAGCATCAAATTAATTTTTTTGACTATATTTATGCGTGAACATAAAATAATTGAAATTCAACAAAGAAACATAGCAGAAAAAAAATTAAGCTGGAGATCATGCCTTTTAACTAGTGCAAGTCTTACATGTTATGATAACAGAAGTTCTGGTCATTTTGTTAGTTTCTTTCTGAGCTTCTTGTATTTTAAGAATCTCAGCATTTTTCATGCTCCTAATGAGGCTACCAAGTGGCAGTATTTATTTCTCTCTTGAGGACGCTATATCTTTTCCTGTGTAAATCTAGCTTCTGTGTGGATCTGCTATTCATTAGCCATAAAATAAATCTGCCAGTGATTCCACAAATTAAGAATGAGAAAATGGAAAGAGGGAATCTTATCTTATAGTGGAGTTTGTTATATAAAAATTTGTATTAAAGATATTGTGACTACTCTGCATATAAGGATTCTTGTCCGGGAAGGGCAATCTCCAGCCTGTGAAATAACTGGTATCGGGATCATAGGTAATAAAGACTGAATATATTTGTGCTGAGTGTTGGTAATCCACCATGCTGACTTCTGCTCCATTATACATAATGTTTCCTCATGTGGATCCTTAATTAAAAAAGAAAATATCTTCTAAAAAGAGGTGCCTATCTCCCATATTATATACATTACAACCAAACGGGCAGGAGCAGGTCTTAAGAGTAACTGCTTATCTGACCAAGAAAAAGAGACCTGTAAGAAGGGCCAGAAAGGAAACTGCATCTACCAGTGCAGCTTCCCTGAATTATGTGCAGAAAGAGACTAATTAATAAATGAAGACAGAAAAAATAATGCTTTTTTGGTTGTAGAGCTTTCATTCTGGAGGCTGTTTAGGATTCTCAGGGTGTACATTGTGTCTCTTACTCCTGGTATGGCTTCCTCAAATGACCTTAGCATCAAGGCTGTGGGGAGAGAAATAGCCACAAAGGAATGGTACAAAAAAGTAGAGATGACTGGATTTTATCCATCAAATTATTTTCATCTACACTAAATGATGCTTGTATAAAATAATAACACATTTCTGACAGATTTTATCCTTATTTGATAGGGCATGTATCAAGTGACATATCCAATCACAATATCTGTCTATCAGATAATAAATGTTTTGCTCTTAAAGGCAGATTATGACACCCTTATTCATGGGAGTTAGAATTGAAATTAGGAGGAATTCTCAAGGTGCAGACTATTCAGCATGTATAAGTGAAACAGACTTGTGGATGATAAATTCTCTTAGCATGAAGGCTAATTGGCAGAAACAAGACTTGATAATTTTTTACATTAGTTATTTAAAGTCATACAGATGATTAACCATTAAACTCTACTTAGCTTGTAACTGCAGGAAATCCTGTGCCTGCAGGAACAAAGTATCCAGAACTATCACTATGTTTTCTTGTATCCTTAAAAAAGGTGTCTGGGTGTCTGGAATACTACCTTTAAGACATCTACCCATGTCTTTGGGTAATGGTTTGTGTTCATAATTCTGAACAAATAAATGAGGATGTTGATTTTGCAAAGACAGACAATGAGGAAATTACTTTGAACATAAGATAATGAGATTTAGTTCTACATTACCTGTAAAAACAAGTTTAATATGCAAGTAGCAGAGCAATAACTGGACAGAAAAAAGAAAGTCAACCAGAAGGTTAACAGGGGAGCTCACTGTAACCTGGGCTTTCTGTGATTGCTACTGCAAGCCTCCCTCTCACCTAGAGTGAGGGAAGCTCCTGTTTGGCTAATCCAAGACTCAACTCAGATGTAGCTCCCTGACCTTAGCTCAGAGTATTGTTGAAGGCCTGTCAAAAAGCCTGTTGACAGCTAAGAAATGCAAAAATTATAGAGGGAGATACGTTTGTATGTTAGACAAATCTATTGGGCTGGATCTGATAGCCCAAGAGAGATGAGGGTGTGGCAGCCCCATGTCCTCAGTTCCAACTAGTCATGAGGCTGAGCATGGATTCCTGGTAAACATGTACACAGCGCACAAATATACACCGTGTTTATATGTATATACAGGGTTGTCCACACAGATCACAGCCATGCATAGAACACAGGCATAAACACAGCACCAAAAACCTTATCCTACTCCCTTCTCTTCATGAGCAGGATAAAGGTCCATTACTGGGAAATATTTATTGGGGTGTGTGTGTATATATATATGTACATAAGTACAATGTGGATCCCTCCAGCAGTTGGCCTCAGACACTCATTCTGTCCAGTACATGCAACTGAATCCTAGTCTCCTCAACTACTAGAACCTTGACATAGGTGGCCCTGAGGCCACAGCCCCACTCTAGTTGTTGGTACAGTCTCATTCATGCATGCACGCATGCACATACATAAATAGCTGTTTGAGACTCCTCTGGTCCCCCCAGAGTAAACTGCCATCATGGTTTCACCCTTAGAAGCACGAGCACACAGATGGGTCTTTCCTCTTGAGAGTTCCTTACCCCATAGTCTCTTCAGGAGCTGCTCAGGACTCCTTTGGTCTTCCCAGTGTCCAGCTCCTCTGATGGTCTTGCCTTTAGAATTAAAACCACTTGTCTGGCTTCCAAGTCACTTCACCTACTTGCTGGCTAGTGCTGCTTTGATATTTGGTAGCTATCTGACACTCCCTTACATAGTTGCACTCACTTGAATGGGCTTTGTTTCCCAAACTTGATATTACTGTTCTACATTTCAATATGGGATGTGAAAATGTATCCAATAATGTTGTTTTCCTGCACACATATTTTTCTTCCACAACTGTACCTCTATTCCTAAAAGTACCCCTTGAGTTTTTGCCGGAAAAACTAGGAGGCCATTACTTTGCAAAGCAATATTACTTTGTAATTTTCTGTTTGTCTTGCCAAAGTATCGAACAACAGTAGTTTTCAGGCATTTTTGACATTTCTGTATTTATTTTTTCTCTTTCCATCTAATATTTATTCCCAAAAGGAAATTCATAAAAACATATCAACACAATTTAGAAGACCATTACCTCCCTTTTCAGAGATGGGGGGAAGGGATTCTGTGATTCTGTGGATGTCATCCAGAGGCACCTGGATGGGCTTGAAAGGTGGGCCTGTGCAAACCTCGTGAAGTTCAACCAAGCCAAGTGCAGGGTCCTGCACCTGGGACATGGCAATCCCAGGCACAAATACAGGTTGGGCAGAGAATGGCTGGAGAACAGCCCTGAAGAGAAGGACTTGGGAGTGCTTGTGGATGAGAATCACAGAATCTTAGAATGATATGGGATTGGAAGGGGTTTCTGGAGATGATTTTGTCCAACCCCATCAGGTACAACTAGAGCACGTTGCACAGGAATGTGTCCAGGTGGGTTTTGAATGTCTCCAGAGAAGGAGACTACACCACCTCCCTGGGCAGTCTATTCCAGTGCTCTGCCACCCTCAAAGTAAAAAAGTTCCTTCTCATGCTTTGGTGGAACTTCTAATACTCAAATTTGTGCCCATTTCCTCTTGTCCTATCCCTGGGCACCACTGAAAAAAGACCACCCCCATCGTCCTGACACCCTCCCTTTAAGTATTTATAAGCACTGATCAGATTCCCCTTCAGTCTTCTCCTCTCTAGACTAAAAAGAGCCAAGTCCCTCAGCCTCCCCTCGTAAGAGGGATGCTTCAGGCCTCTAATCATCTTTGTAGCCCTCTGCTGTACCCTCTTCAGCAGTTGCCTGTCCTTCTTGAGCTGGGGAGCCCAGAACTGGACACAGTATTCCAGATGGGGCCTCACCAGGGCAGAGTAGAGGGGCAGGATAACCTCTCTTGACCTGCTGGTCACACTCTTCCTGATGCACCCCAGGATGCCATTGGCCTTCTTGGCCACAAGGGCACATTGCTGGCTCCTGGTCATCCTATTGTCCACCAGGACTCCCAGGTCTTTCTCCTCAGAGGTGCTCTCCAGCAAGTCAGACCCCAACCTGTGCTGGTGCTTGGGGTTATTTCTCCCCAGGTACAGCACCCTATACTTACCTTTGTTGAAGTTCCCCCAGTTCCTCTCTGTCCAGCTCTCCAGCCTGTCCAGGTCTTGCTGTATGGCAGCACAGCCTTCTGGTGTGTCACCTCCCCTCCCAGTTTTGTATCATCAGCAAACTTGCTGAGGGTACATTCCATCCCTTCATCCAGGTCATTGAGGAATATATTGGAGAGGACTGGACCCAGTACTGACCCCTGGGGAACAGCACTTGTTACGTACCTCCAACTAGATTCTCTGCCACTAGTCATGACCCTGAGAGCTCTGTCTTTCAGCCAATTTTCAATCCACCTCACTGTCCATTCATCTAACCCATACTTCCTAAGCTTACCTATGAGGA
Organism: Gallinago jamesoni; assembly: GCA_025769975.1. Lineage (NCBI taxonomy): Eukaryota > Metazoa > Chordata > Aves > Charadriiformes > Scolopacidae > Gallinago > Gallinago jamesoni. The sequence goes on from JAOQGH010000001.1 coordinate 168,402,605, forward strand.
TGCCGTGGGAGACTATGTCAAAAGTCTCGCTGAAGTCAAGGTATACAATATCCACTGCCGTCCCTTCATCTGTCCATCATAGAAGGCTATCAGGTTAGTCAGACATTACTTCCCCTTGGTGAATCCCTGTTGACTACTTCTGATAGCTTTCTTTTCCTCCAGATGCTTTGAGGTGACACCCAGACTGAAGCATTCCGCCATCTTTCCAGGGTGAAGCTGACCAGCCTGTAGTTTCCCAGGCCCTCCTTTTTGCCCTTTGTGAAGACTGGGATGACATTGGCTTTTCTCCAGTCCTCGGGCACCTCACCAGTTCTTCAGAACCTTTCAAAGATGATGGAGAGTGGCCCAGAAATGACTTCTGCCACCTCCCTCAGCACTCGCAGGAGCATCCCATCAGGACCCAAGGACTTGCAGATATTCAGTTTACTTAACTGTTCCTTAATTTGGTCTTCCTCCACCAAGGGAAAGGCTTCCTTTGTCCAGTCTTTCTCTGATTCCTCCAACGTCTGTGGCTCCTGAGGGCTGGCCTGAGTAGTAAAGACTGAAGCATTGAAGGCATTCAGCAATTCTGTCTTCTCTTCATTTTCTGTCACCATGGCACCTGCCTCATTCAACAGTGGGCCCACATTTTCTCCAGTTTTCCTTTTGCCTCCAATATACTTGAAAAACTCTTCTTGTTGTCTTTGACATCCCTTGCCAATTTTAATTTCAAGGAGGCCTTGACTTTCCCTTTTCGTTCCTGCATACTTGAATGGCATCCCTGTAATCCTCTCGAGTGGTCAGTCCTTTCTTCCACTCAATGCAAACTTTCTTCTCCACTTAAGTTTTTTCAGAAGCTCCCTGCTCAACAACACAGGTCTCCTGCTTCCCTTGCCTGATTTTTGGCTCTTAGGGATGCACCAATCCGGATCTTGGAGAAAGCGATGTTTGAATATTGACCAGCTCTCTTGAGCTCCCTTACTTTCCAGAGCCTTATCCCATGGGATTTCTTCTAGCATTTTCTTGAAGAGGCTGAAGTTAGTCCTCCTGAAATCCAAGGTTTTCAGTCCTACTTGTTGTTTTGTGATCCTGAACTCTATCTTTCCATAGTCACTGCAACCAAGATTGCCCCCAAGTTCGACATAACTCAGCAGTGCACGCTGGCAGCCAAGAAAGCTATCCACATCCTGGGCTGTATGAAAAGAAGAATAGCCAGCAGGTTCAGGGAGGTGATTCTACCCCTCTATCCCACTCTCATGAGACCCCACCTGGAGTACTGTGTCCAGCTTTGGAGTCCTCAACAGAGGAAGGACATGGACCTGTTGGATGGGTCCAGTGGAGAGCCACAAAAACAATCAGAGTGCTGGAACATCTGTCATATGAGGAACAGCTGAGAGGGTTGGGGTTATTCAGCCTGGAGAAGAGAAGGCTCTGGGGAGACCTTATAAAGGTACCTGAAGGGGGCCTACAGGAGAGATGGGGAGGGACACTTTAACAGGGAGTGTAGTGATAGGAGAAGGGGTAATGGTTTTAAATTGAAAGAGGGGAGATTTGGATTAGATACTAGTAAAGGCTTTACTGTGAGGTTGGTGAGACACTGGAACAGGTTTCCCAGAGAAGTTGTGGATGCCCTATCCCTGGAAGTGTTCAAGGCCAACCCGGATGGGGCTAGAAGCAGCCTGATCTAGTGGGAGGTGTCCCTGCCAATGGCTGGGGGGTTGAACTCCATGATCTTTAAGGCCCCTTCCAACCCAAACGATTCTATGATTCTGTGAAAGAAGATGCAATGCTTTTGTGCAAAGTGGTGTACAAATTGCTGTGCAGTTTAAACTGCTGTTTAACTTTTATCCAGATGACCTACAGAGATCCTTTAACAAACTAAATAATTTTTTGTTGCTATTCTTTATCTGCAAACACAATTGTATCCATCAAAATAACCCTGCTCTACGTGAAATGTCTTTTACTTAGTCATCTCAATTTATCTGTTTGCAGACTCTGGATGTGTAGATTGAGATGTAGACTCATATCTCACAAAAAATACCCTAGCAAAATTAGATGTTTTGTGAATGTATTTTACCTGTATTCCCTGGGGGCGGGGAAGGAAAAAAACAAAGGACTTCTGATTTAATAGTAGGATGATATAACATGCAAAAAAAAATGTAAATGAGTAACTGAATAATGGATATTGCATGGAATGAATGGTCAACATATTTTGAAACCTTATTTTTATATGGGAAGGGTATATTGAAGAAAGTACAAAAGTCCTGAGGCATTTCAAGATTCATTTATTTGATGTAGTATGTTAAATGGAAAGAATACATTTCAGAAAGGTATATTCATCTAGGAAGAGAGAGATTTTTTTTTTTTAATATATTGAGAAGAAACAAGCTTTTAGATATTTTAGCTAGCAAGATTAAACTTTTTATGGAACTTAGGATGCTTTATTAGACCTTAGTAAAACACAGAATTAAAACCTTGTGATTTTTTTGCATTTTATTTATTATTATTTTATTTTCCTGAGCCAGCAGGTTTTATTTTGGTAATTTTCTAAAAGTGGGGTTTATTTAATCTGTCCATATGACAAATAAAATCTTACCACTTACTAAATTGAGGAGCTAACAGACAGAAATGCAAGTTTAAAGTCAGTTCCTCAACAAAGAATTTCCATCTCGGGGAAATAAAAAAACAAAAACAAACAAACAAACAAAACCAAAACCCCAAGAAAAACATAAAGAAAGCTAATATCGTCTATCTGGAATGATTAAAAGAGAATTATTGTAAATCTTAATATGAAATTAGAACCTCTTGTTCCCTTTCTGGATGAGTATACCTTTTTGAACCTCACTCCATAGGAGGAGTATTATATGTAGTCAGTCATATAGTGTCAATATGCAGAAAGCATACACGTTTTCTGCAACTAAGCTGAAATGCTTCTGCTTTGCAAATTGTTTTGTTTGTGGAAAATACCTGTGAAATTAATTTAAACAAAAAATATTGACACCTTTTATTGTTAATAGACTAGATGATACTTAGATATTTTACACATGCAATCATGTTAGGTCTGACGCACATCCTATTGAAATCAATGGGACCTTTTATTATTTCACCAGATTAGAATGGAACAAAAAGATGTAACCAAAGAGAACCAGAGTGTGTCGTGGTTTCAGCTGAAATCACTGCAACCGGACTGACAGATGGCCCTTCCCCCCCAAAAAAGAGGAGAGAGGAAGAGATAAAGAGAGAGAGAAAGAGAGAGCAATTTAGAATGAACTAAGCTACTTTAATAAAGAATTGATATTGAAATAAAAAAGCTCCCAGGATATCAGTCCCGTCACCGGCAGGTGCTGGGGGAAGTCCCAGGCTGGACTCAGCAACGGATGGGAACTGGATTCCACCACTGGAGTCAGGCACACACAGATCAGGATCAAAAGCAGTTGAACAGACAGGGTCCTCTTCGGACGTTGGCCATCTTGGTAGAAGCCAGAGGAGCAGGAGCAGGAGAGCTGGAGAAGAGGAGCCGGGGAAGAAGAGGGCTGGCCCTTTGATCCCTCAGCTTTTATACTGAGCATGGGGCAGATGGGATGGAAGACTCCAGTTGGTCAGGTTTGGGTCAGCTGTTCTGTCCATTCCTCCCCATAGGTGGGACCCCTTTACGCTTTTCCGTTTCTGACCCTCTAAGGGGCAAATAACGAAAATTGGCTGACCTTGATTGTTATCACATTAAGTATAAGCACAGCCCCTCTGCATTCCATTCCTTGGCATTGTAGCCCAAACATTGGCCTTATCATCCTGAGAACAAGCAGTTTTCTCTACAATATGCTGTTAATTTCAGAGAGTCAGAGGAGGCCTAACTAAACTGTAAAATTACAGAACACAAAACTGGTTCGGTTTTACCTCAAACTGGGAAAGAGTGAAATACATTATTAGCAGTTACTAAGGAAAACAGAGAATTAAAAAAAAAAAACAAAACACAAAACTACAGAAGGAAGTTCAGTGTTTGTATCACAGACTTACTGGAAATTTTGACCTTGATTTTGTCAAAGAATTTAACAATGGTAATGTAGTCCAATCATGGGATCGTTCTTAAGGGATCAAGACTGCACAGTACTAGCTGTGGGGCACCTAAAGGGTTCTTCATTCCTGAATACGGAACAGTGGATTTTGAAGATGTGCTTTCCTTTAGAGCATGAGATGATTCTGTACATTATGTATTTTTCCTTTTATTTTATTACTCTCATCCCCAGATCAATAATGTTCACAAATGTAATTTGATTCTCTATCCACTTATGAGTAGAGAATTTTCTTTGCTTGGGTTTCAGTAGATGAAAATGACTAAGCTACTCAAGTAAAAAGTTGCTTAAATACCAACAACAAGAAATACTCTGGACAAAGCAGGATCAGCTTGGGTCAGGGTGTTTCTAAAGTAGTGGAGAGTTCATGGCCTCTTATGGCACCTGTTCCATTATTTGTCTTCTCTATAAAGATAAGTTTTCTTCATATCTGATTAGAACTTTCCAGACTTGCAGCTTGTGTCCACTGCAGAATATTACATCTCTGTGCCTTTCCAGGATGATCTGGCACCATCTTTATTAGGTAACTGAAAATAAAAATAAGATCACCACTTAGCCTTCTCTTCTCAAGGCTGAAGCCACCTAGCTCTTGCAGCATCTCTTTGTATGCCACATTTTCCAGCCTCCTGACCAACTGACTTCCATATATAAATATTTGACTTGTGCTAGAGACCCCAAAAATAAACACAGCTCTCCAGTTGCAACTTCACAAGTGCTGAATAGACGGAAAGGGTCATTCTCCTGAACCTACTCTGTTCACAATCTTGCTAACACAGCCCAGGATACAGGTGGCCTTTTTCACTCCAGAAGCAAAAGTCCTGGGTCATGTTCCTGTTCATCTCCCAGGTCCTTTTCTGAAAAGCTGCTTTCTTGCCAGTTGACTTCAACATGTACTGTTGCAATGGGTTATTCCTTTCCAGGTACAGGACTCTACAGTTTCTTTTGTTGAACTTTACACTCATGTCAAGTGATTTCTTCACCCTGGTGAGGCCTCTCTGAATAGCAGTCCTACCCTCCAGTGTATCAACCACTCCTCCAGTTTGGTATCATCTAAGAACTTGGTGTAAGTGCACTCTAGTCTATTCTCCTTGTCACCCACAAAGACACTAAACATTACCCACACAGGGATAAACCCTTTAGGACTCCACTACAGATCACACATCATTTGGATTTTGCACTGACAGTTTCCCACCTGCAGTGTAGTCTGCTTATTCAGACTGTCTCACCAATTCTGCTATAAGAATACTGGGAGAGTATATCAAAGGCTTTGTTAATGTCAAGATAAAAAACTTCAGTTGCTCTCCCCTCATCCATTGAGCCTTCTGTCTTGTCACACAAAGAAATCAGGTTGGTCAGACACAATTTGCCCCTAGTAATTCTGTGCTGATTCTTCCAAATCATATGCTTATCCTTCACATGTTTGGACATGGTTTCCAGGAGGCTTTGCTCCATTAGCTTCCTAGAGACTGAGATTAGGTTGACTGGCCCATAGTTCTCCAGCTTATCTTTCCATTCTCTCTTTCCATGCCCACCTATCCTCAATAGAGAGTAATGAAATCATTGTTCATTTGTTTAGGATCCCAGATGTACAAGATACTTTCAAGTTTTGAGTTTCAAGTAAGCATCAGGCTGAGGAGTAAAACTCTGACCTAATGGCATATTTCTCATTGATTGCTTTTGGCATTTTTGTAGTATGGTACTGGCAGATGTGAACAGCATTAGTAGGCTAGCAACTTGACCCATTTGCTACTTATGAAACAAAATGTCATTTGGCTTTTATTCTGCAAAATACTGTCAGAAAACCTTCTTCCCCTGGTTCCACCCAGATTGGTTTTCTTCCTTGAACTAGAAACAGAATAGCTTTGGTTTTGGCTTTTTGGTGGTGTTTATTTATTGTTGTTGTGGTGGTTATGTTTGGTTTTGGGTTTGATTTTTTTTTTAGGATAGTTAGATTACATGAATGGTTATGGTTTATTTCAATTTAGTTTGAATTGCTTCAAGCATTACTTATGTAAACATATGTAAAATGCCATAAATTTTGCAGACAGTAAATTCAGATGCAACATGGACATGAAGATCAGTGAAGAAAAAACAAGGTGCAGAGTGTGTTAACAACATGCAAAAATTATTACAAGCTGATTCTGGAGCGAGAAGTTAGAAACCGTTATTATCATCATGCGTCTCCTAATAAAAAACTTGGGATGCTGATCACTCACTGATCACCCCTTTAACCCTTCCCCCCAAACGGAAATTCCTGTACTTAAGACCTTCAATGAAGTGAAAGTATGGACTGGAAGTATATTGGAGTGGACTAGGGCTTTTACCACACATATAAATTATTTGACGTGTGGATGCTGTAACTCAACCAGGACTCAAATGTTTTTGATTTAGCTACAGACAGGTACTTAGAAATCTCTAAGTTTTTATTAATTTTTTTTTCAGCTTCTAGTATTGTAATTTATTTTCCTTATTACTAATATTGTTCCTGAATATATAGTTCACTGACTTCTGATGGATCTTATTAATACATTTTGATAATCCATAAATTATTAATCTAAATTTGTATTAAACCATGTTATTTGATATATACATATATAAGTATACATGAAAATTCTGAAGGTATTTCTTTGTTTTCCTGTGACTTTGATTTTAGTTCCTCATTGAATCAAATATATTCTTAAATTCAGCCACTCCTTTGATCTTTTCGTACCGTATATCAATCGATCATTAGACCATTCAGTAACTCAGATAACAGGTTTCCCACAGATAAGGAGATACAGATGTCTGGTAATCCACTGATCTGGTCTAATAATTGTAGTGATAATTTGATGGTAAATTCGTTAAGTTTTCTCCAAAACTGTTAGTACTTTTTCCGCCTCTTGTAGCCTGCAGTGTAAGTAAGTGACCTGCCTTCCTTGGCTACTGATTTATACAGCTTTGCCAAGACACAGTTGTAGAAGGTAGTTCTCTTAATGGGGCCTTTTTCTTCCTACTAAATTTCTAACCACTACCACAACAACAACAACAAAAAGTTTTAAACAAAGCTTTATGTAGATACTGCTGAAGATACACGTGTGAAAAAAATGCTTTAAGGACTTGCATGTAATTTTGCTTTAATGGGCTCATTTCAATTTATTTTTTATATCACGATCAAACCAGCAGATTTCCAATAATGCTTTAATAAATTCATAGGTATTTCTGCATGTGTTTTCTGTAATGAGATATGTGTCATATGCATTGTATTTTAAAGAAAAACTGTTGGAAAAAATAGGGTGGTTAGAGAATATTTACAGTAAAGCATAAGTATTATAACAACACTTAGCTGTGAAATTAACTGTAAAGTTACTTTCACAGCCTGTGGTTTTGGTTGAGAACTCAATGTTTTGTTTATTGTGTGAGCTAACTAATCAACAAAAACAATTTTGCTGTGCACACTACAGGACATCTCCGGTTCTGCTTGCTGAGAAAGAATTTGTCTTTGTGGGAGTATCACACTTATCATAAACAGTGTGATAGCTGCAGTTGATAGCCTAGTAGTTTTCTACAAATTCAAAACAGTGTGGCTGAAGACATTTGCAAATAGTTTTTGTGCTGTAGTTAATGAACCACAGCAAGGTATTGATGGAGGCAAGCAAGTTGGCAATTGGGTATGTTTTAACATTGTTAAATGTGTAAAGGCAAAAATTACATTCTTCACTAAATTGGCAAAAAGCAATGCTTTACGCTGTGGTGAAGCTATAAAGTCTCCTGTTTAGACTACGGTCAGGAAATTTGTAATATTTGCATTCTTTTTGTCTAAATATTAATATTATGAACTTTTCCCTTCCCCCTATCCCTTCAAATAAAGGAGGATACTATTAGGGCTACAGTTAGGCAAGTAATTAAATGACTGACTGAACCCTGGCCCGATGTTAAGCTAACTGAACAGAATACAAAAAACTACGGGTTGTGACATGAGAAATTTTCAGATGTAAGAGATAGTACAACAGCTGGCAAATGTTAATGATTGCATTATGAAGGATGGTCAGATTTCACAGGTGCTTGGGGGCAGTTATGTGAGATAGAGCTAAATATCACAGATTGATGGCAGAGGATACTGGGGACCTTTACAGATGAACAATTTTCTGAATCCACCAGTGCCTCAATAACTACATCAGTAATGAAATAAAAGTCAGAGATTACCTTGGTGATGGTATTAGAAGTAGAAAATTTGGGTACAGATGTAGCAACTAAAAAGTAGTACCAAATTGAGACTAAAGAGCAAAAGTAATTACATGAGAGCTGCATGTTTGAGAGGAGGCTGAGAAGGAAAAAGGGAGCTAGAATACAGCTAGAAGTAGTGTCAAGAAATGAGAAAGGAATGACAATTTATGTGATAGGTGCTGTCTGGTGTTACCCATTGTGCAGCCTTACTTACAATCTCTACAGCCTAAATCAGGGTTGGTGCCCATTTCAGGCTGGGCAACGCTGATATTCATCTACCACTTCCTTAAAAAAAAAAAGACTGCAGATATGTAAACAATTACATGGAAATTACACATGGAAAGTCATGGATGTGATGGATGGACCACTCTATGGGTAAGGACCTGGATGGATGGCCGCACTCAAAGGGTTGTGGTCAATGGCGCAATGTCCAATTGGCGGCCAGTGATGAGTGATGTTCCTCAGGGGTGTGTAGTGGGATGAGTGCTGTTCAACACCTTTGTTGGAGACATGGACAGTGAGGTAGTGTGCACTCTCAGGAAGTTTGCCAATGATGTCAAACTTGGTGGTGTGGTTGACATACTGGAGGGAAGGGATGCTATCCAGAGGGACATGCACAGGTTTGAGAGGTGGGCTTGTGCAAATCGTATGAAGTTCAACCAAGCCAAGTGCAGGGTCCTGCACCTGGGACGTGGCAATCCCTGGAACAAATACAGGTTGGGCAGAGAATAGCTAGAAAGCAACCCTGAGGAGAAGGACTTGGGAATGTTGGTGGATGAGAAGCTCAACATGAGTTGGCAATATGCTCTGTCCACCCAAAAATCCAACTGCATCCTGGGCTGCATCAAGAAAAGTGTGGCCAGCAGGTCTTGGGAGGTGATTCTGCCCCTCTACTCTGCACTTGTGAGACTCCACCTGGAGTACTGTGTCCAACTTTGGAGTTTTCAACACAGGAAGAGCATGGATCTGTTGGAACGGGTTCAGCTGAGGGCCACGAAGATGATCAGAGGGATGGAGCACCTCCTCTATAAGGACAGGCTGAGAGAGCTGGGGTTGTTCAGCCTTGAGAACAGAAGGCTCCGGGGAGACTTCATAGCAGCCTTTCAGTATCTGAAGGGAGCCTAAAGGAGAACTGGAGAGGGACTCTTTGTCAGGAAGTGTAGTGACAGGACAAGGAGCAACAGTTTCAAATTGGAAGAAGGGAGATTTAGATTAGATACTAGAAAGAAATTCTTTACTTTGAGGGTGGTGAGTCACTGGAACAGGTTGCCCAGGGAAGTTGTGGATGCCCCATCCCTGGAGGTGTTCAAGGCCAGTCTGGATGAGCCTTTGAGCAGCCTGATTTAGGGGGATGTGTTCCTGCCCATGGCAGGAGGATTGGAACTAGATGATCTCTAAAGTCCCTCCCAACCCAGACCATTCCATGATTCTATGATTCTATGAACTGACTTCAGAAAAGATAAAAGAAGAATTAGCAAACAGAACCTCTGAGTTCATAAAAACTGCACGGCACTTTTAAAAGATTTTACTGAGAGGAAGTACTGAGAGGAAGAAATCTGGTCCAAATTTTTAGTTCAGAATATAAAAATAGTGTTCCTCTTCAGGGAGGTTGTTGCAACTCAGCAATTCCAGTACTTTGTATGTGGAGTCAAGTGTCAAAGGGATCCACAAAAGCATAAGATTAGCAATGTCACCATTGAAAGAAATTTCTTCTTATATTATTGATGATATAGCATTTAGTTTAGATTCTCAAGACCCTTTTTTAAAACTGGAAATAGATTTGAGGGGTTTGGTGAGGCTTTCTGTTTTGTTCTATTTCCAATGACCTACAAAATTTGTTCTGTCAGAGTGGAAGAGAAGAAATTGAAAGAACAGTATGAAGTTTACAAGCCATTCTGAGAGGAAAAAAAAGAGTCAAAGGGAATGAGTTAACTTATAATCACTGTGTAAAGGGAAAAATGCATAGCAGGAAAGAGAAAAAAGCCTTAAAAGATTTTGGAGAGAATGATCGTTTCGAGACATAGCTTTCTAGCTTTATAGGAGAACAACATATGGATATAGGTATTGGTTTTGAATTATGTTTTCTCTCCTGTTCAAATGCTTTTTGAAATTAAATTTCATTTTAAGACATAATGAAAGAATGGTCATTGGCTATTTCATATATGCAAGTATTTTTTCTCAAAGTAGAATATCATTATAAAAATTTTAAAAACATATCAGCTATGTGATAATTAAATCAGGGTTTCTTTGGTCACTATTTCTATAACAAAAACAACAGCAACAGCAACAGAGAAATTCTGTTTAGGTATTTATTAGCTTAAGCTGTGTCTTAAATATGCTTTCCCTGAGGCATCACCACCTTGGATGTGGTGGGTTGGTTGGAGCCTGCTGTAACCAGCTGTGTCCAGCATAGGGCAGACCTGGCTTCTCCTCACAAAGGATACCCTGAAGCTCCTGCTGCCAGTGCCTAGACACCCGCACCTAATATAAGAAGAAACCAATAAGTTTACAAAAGGAAACTAAACAGCAAACAAAAAAACTTATGGAGGAATCATAAAACGATTTACCACCACCAAAGTAAGAAAATTTTAACCCAGATCTGTTCATGTGAATGAGAACTATATACAAACACTCCTTATAGCCTCTAAATAGCAAATGACTCTGATTACCTTTTTTAGGTGACAAGAGGACAGCCAGTGTGGGAGTGAGTTGTTCAGAAAAACCTTCTTAGGAAAAACACTTGAACATAGAAAATTTTTTAAAGAGCTCAGTGCAAAATAAGTTAAAAAAAAGATAAATGCTGGTAATTTCTGGAGCCTTCATATTTTCCCACCAGTGTCTGATTGTAAACTTAAGGTACTGAAACTGTACTGGAGCTTTTGCTATTGCTCTTCAACAGCTAATTAAAAACTACATAATAATTTTGTTGGAATCATACTGATTCCAAATTCACCATGAAATTTTCTGACAGACGTTTGATCCCAAAATACGTTAATGAAACTTTTTGAAAATCCAGTTTCTTGTTTGCATTCGTGATAACTGTGATTATCTCCCTGACTAGACAAAAAAAAACAAAGGCTGTTCTCTGACACCCTTTAATTAAAGTGTGGGTTAAGAAATAAAGCTGGAATGAAATACCTCCAAAATGACAATGATGCACAGCAAAAAAAAAAAAAAAATCCAAAAAAATAATCCAACATAAAACCATCTAGACTGTTTCCTCTGCTGTAGTGTATTTCTAGCAGATATCCAGTAAGCTAAAATCCCCCACAAGAAGAAAGGCTAGTGATTGTGAGACTAATTCAAGATGCTTATAGAAAATTTCATCTGCCTCTTGACCCTGGTTGGGTGTTCTATAACAGACTTTTGCCATCATATCTGGCTTGTTGGCCTTCCCCCTGGCTTCTTACTCATAAACGCTCAACCCTACAATCACCATCATTCAGATCTAGTAAATCAAAACACTTTATTGCATAACAGGTTGTGTTCAAAAGACAAGAAGAAGGGGAAAAAAAGCTGATGCTTTTGACAGGAAAAAAAAATCTGTAATTTGTGTATCTGGGTCTTATTTATGTGTGATATTTTAGGATTGAGATGTTACAAGCAGAAAAAAGTGTATTCTTCACTGCTATACTATTGATACTCTCATGTGACTCTTTTCATCTTCATTTATGTATTTGTGCTGATAAATCAGTGAAGAAGTTTTGCTTCAGCACTAAAATTCTGTAATTAATTTTTACCTCATATCAGAGAAATATACATGTTGGATAAAAATTGAACTAACATTTATAAGGAAATGAGTGGACAGACAAAAAACATAATCCCATACATATCGTCAGATACAGGTGTCCTCAGTAGTTAAACTATCTCTTTCCTTATATCTGTTTAATTAATTTGTGTTTAAAATGATGTAAGAATACTAGTAAAGTTATGAAGAAAACAGAACTGAGACAAATTTGAAGAAGTTATCTACTCTATTCCTTTATTTATTGCAAAGTCAACTATAGTTCTCCTATTCTTATAAGATATTAATTTAATTTAGTTTTTACAGATTTCTATTAATGGATTTTCTGGAGTATACATTCTCCTCCCCTCCTCCCCCCAATCTATTAAAAGTGCTGTGAAGTTTTTATGAACTGAGAGTTTCTGTTTGCTAATTTTTCTTTCACATGTCTACTACAAACTTGCCAAATAGCACATGGGCAAAGACAGTACCTTTTGAATTACAGTCCCATCTTGTGTGTCCTAGAATAGAATGCAGAAAGCAATGCATTAAGCAGCACCCTGTCATTGTACTTTTTCAGTATTATAGCTGGAATACTTTAGCAAGTGTCTGCATCTGCAGTGTTGCTTCTTTAAGGATGCTCTTTCTGAAGGCAAATGAGATATCTCCAACACCAGGTGACTTCAGTAATCTGCATGCAGTGTTTCTACATATTAAGGGACTTCAACGCTGACAAGTGTTATGGGTCTTTCCTTCACATTTCATCATTTTAAGTTCTCTCTGTGAAGTCCACTCTTATCATAAAATCATAGAATGGTTTGGGTTGGAAGGGATCTTAATGATCATTGAGACTCAAGCCCCCTGCTGTGGGCAGGGACACCTCCCACTAGACCAGGTTGCTCAAAGCCCCATCCAGCCTGGCCTTGAACACTTCCAAGGATGAGATGTCTTACCACAAAAACACTTTACACCCTACTCTGAAGAAGTGAAAAAGTTCAGTCAAAAAGTTTTAGAATTATATTCACTCTTCTGCTGAGCTACACTTTCTCTGATCATAACAATATCCTTTATTGAGATGTTCAAGATACCATTACCATTTGTCGAACTTTTTCTAAAAGACTTAGTATCTTTACCAAAAATGAGTGTGTAACATTTTACCTCCTTTGCACTGTGATTAATGCCTTTCTTAGTGAATGTTTCTTCACTGACCTACTAATTGTTCTACTTTACATAAGTTTTTTCTTTTAAAACTGAAGAAACTGAGCTCTTTGATCCATGCTCCTGTGTATGTGCTCTAATATAGCTAACTCATGGAGAACATACCTGGAATGGCAGTAATACAAATAATGATAGGAGGTTTTCAAAGTCATTTCCTCTAATAACCATACCTAACATTGCTTTTGAACTACTAAAAATTGTCGTGCCATTGTTATCTAGTCTAAAATACCGTTTCATGCTTTCTCTATTAACATAGCATTTCTGGATACTTCTGATGCAATGACATTGTAGAACCAACTCCATCTGCAGAGTAAGGACATTGTTTTATACATTCTGGTGGTTGTTTTTTTTTCTGGAAAATAGATTGACTTCTCAAATACAAAGACACAAGATTTTCTATACTTATCATGGTCCTTAGTGGCATTTTTTTACACTGACTCTAAACCATAAGGCAGGCTATGTGCAAAGTTAAATTCAGGTAACCACTCTCAGATGTCTATTTTAGAGACAATTGAAGTAACATATGACACTCAAACAGCCTTCTTTGCCTGTGTGAAATCTATATGAAGAAAGCCCAACCAACTAAAAAAAAACCCCACAAACAAAGAAACAGGAAAAAAAATCTGGAAAAAAAATCTAGAAAAAAATTGGACCACCCTACCCTCCCCACAACCTATTGTTATTCCAAGAAGAAAAATTGAATCATCTGATTTAAAATATCAGTTCAATACCACAGCTAATTCTTGGTTCAATGTCTGTAATTTTTGCTATACTGTTCTGATTAAACTGTTGATGTTTTATTAAGTGTTTTATTTTCTTTGCTTACCTTCTGATAAAAGAGACAGTGGAGAGAAAATTTAGAGATTAGACTCCACAAGGAAGAACAAGCCTATACGTCCTGTAATGTCTATCAATGTATTGTTTGCCAGATGAAGATGCAGATTTTGTTACATTAAGTAGCTGCCACTCGCAAAACATTTTTATCAAGCTAAAAATTTATTAGAGAATCAAAGACATTTCCTGAAATAGCAGTCACATCCAATAAGGTACAATGATCAAATTGCATTTAAAGAAGCAACACTGCAGATGCAGACACTTGCTAAAGTAATCCAGCTAAAATACTGAAAAAGTACAATGACAGGGTGCTACTTAATGCATTGATTTCTGCATTCTGTTCTAGGACACACAAGATGGGACTGTAATTCAAAAGGTACTGTCTTTGCCCACATGCAAGCTGGGAACTTTGTAGTAGACATGTGAAATGTGTAGATTCAAAAGCTCTGATAAATAATGTTTTATGCATTTATTTTGGTCCATATGTATACAGGAGAAAAAATTCTTCTGGTCAAATGGGCGTAGAAATTTTGTGTATATTTTTGTATTGTATAAAAAAGTAAATACTTGTACTTTTACTTACCACCTCTGAGCAAAATCTGAGAACAATCTAAATTCTATTTCTGGCATTAATTTTGAAAGCTTTTTCTATCCAGTACTTCTCATTAAATCTCTCTTAACCAATAGAATTATATAAGCAGGAAGAAACCCTGTAATTTTAATAACTTTTATTGTACTGCAAACAGCTGAGTCTGTGTTTCATGCAATCATTAAGATCTAATTAAAAACACAAAACGTCTTTTTCTTCTCATATCTTTTTGAGCACTTAAAGATAAATTGTGACTAAGTGAATTAAAAAAAAATAATCAGAAGTTAAAAAGCTTCTTAATTCTCAAGTCTCTGTTCATAAATATGCCATATAGTTAACCATATTGTTTACTACTGTTTGTTCAATGAGGAGGAATTATGTGCCATCACATAAAGCTCTAGTGTCTTTAACACTTCTTACTGTTTAGTAATCAAAATGACCATCTGCTTGCTTACTAATGTTTTCCAAGTAAACAGGAATATTTCAATTGACAAACAAACCAATAGAAAAGCAAACAAATAAAAATATTTTTAAACACATCCTCCCTATCACTCAATAGCATGGACAGAACATACATAAACTTGTGCTTATATAGATTTTATGCTTTGTTTTTTTTTACTTAAATTTGAATAAATTGGCAAGCTTTTTTTTCTGAAGTTTCAGTACAGTTAGAAAATCATTTTATAATTAAGCCATTAAGCTATAAAAGAAGGAACACAATGAAATTCTCAATTTTCCTTTAATTTAATGCAAAATAAGTGAAGCTGTGTTTGTAATAGTATTAGTTGATTAAAATCTTCATGGCACATACAGTTGGTTCTGTGGGGTAGTTTAGAAACATCACAGATCCATAAAATACATTATCTAGTCAGGAAATACAAACAAAACCATGGACAAATAAAACTAAAAGTAAAATTTGACAAAAGGAAATGTAAACATAGAAATTAAAAAATTCCCTGTATGTACTCTCCTGGGAACTAGCCCACACTGCTAGAAAAACGCAAAATGTGCAAAAATGACAGTTATGTTGCAGTGTCATATAAAAAGCAAACACTAAGGGCTCTCCAATTCTCATGCCTCCAATTCACTGTCATCACATTGCTGGACTGCTGTGGAATGGTTAGATTGCAGAAGGGGATCAAAAGAGAAAGAAAAAAAAAATTAAGATAACACAATATAAGATAAATGAATGATGAAGACAAAAGTAACGATTCAAATTGCAATCTGCGTACAAGCTTTTACTCAGTGGACCACTACTAGCCCTTACCCATTTTTGGTACAATATGTCTACATTTCTTACTTCTTTCTAAACATTATTCCTCCAATTAACTCTCTTAAAAATGAAACTCTGCATCTAAACATGCTACAATTGTTCCATGATTTGTGATCAGCAGAATTTTATTATATTAATAGAACTGATTTTTTTTTATGTCATTAAACCTCCCCTGTTCTTCTGTGATCTTTACTTATGCTAGGTCATTACCCCTATTAAGCGAAGTCAAACATGAAAATTTTCATAGCAAGGGGTATTTGTTTAAATAAGAGTTTCAAATACAGCACCAATACAAGTTAGGCGTGGATGTGCTGAAGACAAGTTCTGAAGAGAAAGATCGGGGGGTCCTGGTAGACAGTAAAATGACAATGAGCAAGCAGTGTGCTCTTGTGGCCAGGGAGGCCAATGGAATCCTGGGCTGCATAGGGAAGAATGTGGCCAGTAGATTGAGGGAACTCATTCTCCCCCTCTACTCGGCACTGGGGAGGCCACAACTGAAATACTGCATTCAGTTCTCGGCTCCCCAATTGAAGAGGGACAAGGAGCTACTGGAAAGAATCCATCGAAAGGCAACACGGATGATTCAAGGATTGGAGCATCTCCCTTATGAAGAAAGGCTGAGACAGCTGGGACTCTTTAGTCTGGAGAAGAAAAGACTGAGGGGAGACCTTATTAATGCCTATAAATATCTAAGGGGTCATTTGAAGGAGGAGGAAGCCAGACTCTTTTCAGTGGTTGCCAGAGAGAGGATGAGGGGTAACGGGCATAAGTTGGAACATAGGAGGTTCCACTCAAATATGATGAAAAACTACTTCACGGTGAGTGTGACAGAGCCCTGGAACAGGCTTCCCAGGGAGGTTGTGGAGTCCCCTTCTTTGGAGATTTTCAAGACCCGCCTGGATGCAGTCCAGAGTAACATGCTCTAACATGCTCTAGGCAATCCTGCTTCAGCAGGGGAGTTGGACTAGATGATGTCTATGGTCCCTTCCAACTCTAATAATTCAGTGAAATTCAGGGAAATTCAGGGAAATTTCATTTGGTTCTACTGTAGTCTTCATGTGAAACCAAGAATTTGGAGTGCAGGCAACAAATATTTTCATTTCTAATGTTACGCTATTTTAAAAGGGTTTCTTCTTCAAAAGATAAAATAAGCTAACTAAAATATATTACTTGTTTGTAAGGAATGCAAAATAAGTGAAACATACTTCGGAAATACAATGTACTCTGTAAATTGGTAAATAAAAGATAAAATCATTGTAAAGTATACATTATACACAGATTGTAATTATATATGTAAAATCAATTAGTATTATTTTCAATATAGATTTTATGTATGTAGTTTGTCTGTACTGTAGACATTCTTCAGGTTTTTTATTGAAGAAATGCCTTTAATTTGCTCACCTCAAAAAATAGATTTCTGATATTTCAGTAATATGCATTTTGTATAAAGAGAATGAACCCCATCTAGTACTAACTTCTATATCATGCCTGGGAACCATCAGAAAAAATATTAATTGTCCTGGCCAATAAGTTCCAGGACCTGAGAATACACTCTGACAGTAATTAATTTAATAACAGAGATATGGCCACACTAGGCCTTTATCTCACTCAGTGTTGAAGTAGACGACAAGATACGGCTCACTTATGGTTTGTTCTATACATTTAGCCATTCCCCAGAGACAGTAAACACTCCTCAGACTAATCATGCACTGCAATGACACTAAATAAGATATGCAAATGTTTTTATAAGATGAGGACACTAAGCAAGCATTTCAAAGGCGCTTATGTCTTCAATGAGGAGTTAACTTTTCACTTTTCTCTTTCTCAATCTAGTAAGCTTTGCAGCTATTCATTTGCATGATGGTCTGTCTTCGTTAACAGCCCCATGACAACCAGGTTTGGCCTCCACTTAAAATTAACTAACTAACTAACTAAATAAATAAATAAAGCTTTGGATTTGAACTCCATTTGATTTTATAATTCTTCTGCATTCCCTAATTTTTTGTAGCCTGGGAAAGCATCTTATCCAAGAGGTAATTATACAAATACTGCTGATGTTGCTTCCTCTTCAGTGATTTCAGTGATGTATTCAGAAAAGGTCTTTGTACTTAAAGTTCCAAGAGCAGGAAGTAAATCAGCGTACATTAAAGAGCCTGGCCAAAGGCACAACTTCACCCAGTTCAGTTGCGTAAACAGAGCTCTCTAGCTGCATAGTGCCTCTTAAGATGCCAGTGAGTACAATGCCTAGCCTCAAGCTATCATTTCTGTAGAAATACGGACAAAGAGACAGTTCATTTGATAAATGAAGAAAAAAAGCTAATTTACCTATCAGAACTCTCTTTGGACAAGACAATCAATCGCTCTCTGAATGGGGACAGGAGTCTGATTGCAATGGCAACTCCATCTACACCAAGTGAGATTTCCCTAAAATGTTGATTTAGTGGATTCCTGTAAGCCAGCTACCAAATACCTCTATGTGATCACTCCAGTGAATGCAAGACCGTTTCTTGTTTTCTTTTTCAGTATCTTAAACTATGTACAAAGTCTCTCCTAACAAACTTGACTATCTATAGAAGGTGACTGACCTATATAACCATTCCTGCACCTGCTGGCTGTTTACAAGGATCTTAGTTATATAAGTTCAATAAGTTCTGCATCGGGAACCACATCGACTAGTCTTTAGGATAACCTCATTCTTTACAGAGGAGATTAGTCAACACAATGAAACAAAAGTGTGGTGCCTTTCAATCAGTCTAGGCACAGCAAGAATTGGGGAAATCTCTGGGCCTGTCCAAAGTTTCCACCCAGAGAGTGTCTGTGAAATAACTGAACAGGAAGGTGGCAGGAATTCAGGTGATAGTTTGTTTCAAGTCAGTCCATTGTGTCATCTGCAGAGAGATGAGCTGAGAGGTTTCCGGGGCACCCAGGCCATGAAAGACTAAGGGCATAACCAGCTGCACAGTAATTATAAGACAAACTTGAACTATACCCTTATATCTTACAACTTAATTTTCTATCACTTGTCATACTTCAAAATGGTGCATTTCTGATTGCATGAGATCTGTTATTTTGGAAGTCTTGGTACTCTGCAGTCTCAGATGATATTTGGTCTTATGTTCATGAAACTAAGCAGAACAATTTATATAAGCATCTGAAGTTGGATGCTTACTTTAAGAACATCAGGCAGGAGCAAGAGCAGGGCTGCTCTGCAAGGCAAGGCAAACCAGGACCTGGGGGCAGCCACACAGTATGTAAACTATGCCCTCAGGGCCAGGACACAGTCCTACCACCCCTGGGTTGGGGAAACAGAGCAGCATTGTGATAGTAGTGGCTCCATCAGCAGTCCTGATCAGCAGGTCACAGTTAGGTCACAGCTCAGGTCTTAGGTCAGCCCAAGAAATCTAAACAATTCAGAAAGGCACTGGGAAAAGAGACTTCTACAGCAACACATCTCTAGGGCTACAACTGGCAGCTCTAGGTTCAGTTGAAACAGGGTGATGGTCTCCCTTTATATATATATTTGCACATATATACATATATATGTATATATATATGTATATATACATATATAATCAAAAGCTTAAATAGGGGATGATGCAGAGCAGTAACTTACATTCTCTACATCACTTTCTGAAGGAATCATTTTTCTTCACTCACTAGTGAAAACCTAGCAGGACATAACTCAATATAAATATCTACTTTCATAAAGAAATAGCATAATTATTCTGTAGTTTTTCCTAAACTAAGTCTTAACAGCTCCCACCATAATATTCAATATGTTAATTAGCCCATGAAGGTTCCTAGGTTTTTGCAGTCACTGAAAGCATGTAAGTGCTTCAAGTAGATGTTTGGCTCTCTTTAAGAATTGTTTTTGTATTTTCTTAAATTATAAAACACCTTTAGATACCAAGCTATGGTATATGTGAAAAGATGTGTGGTTATATTATAAAGTAATTAGCATGAGGCAAAAATAATTTGGATGTTTCACTTGTCAAAAAACTGAATGTGCGTAAACACATCTGTGTCTGTATTCCGAACAGTTGTCTGATTCTCTCACTTTCTGTCATTAAGACTGTTGTGGTTTAACCCCAACCAACAACTAGGACCACACAGCTGCTCACTCACTTAGCCCAGTTGGGGTGTGGTAGAGAATTGGAAGAGTAAATTGAGAAAACTCATGGGTTGAGAAAAAATTGCTAAAGCAAATTCTACGCACACAAACAAAGCCAAACAAGGAATTAATTCACTCCTTCCAATTGGCAGGCAGGTGTTCAGTCACCTCCAGGAATACAGACTCCATTTGGAGTTACTCGGGAAGACAAGCACCATAACTGAACCTCCCTCCCTTCCTTTTTCTTCCCCCAGCTTTAGATACTGAGCATGATGTCATATGCAATGGAATATTCCTTTGGTCAGTTGGGGTCAGCTGTCCCCGCTGTGTCTCCTCCCAACTTTTTGTGCACTCCCAGATTACTAGTTGGTTGGGTGGTGTGAAGAGCAGAAAAAAACGTGACTTTCTGCTTAGCAACAATCCAAAACATCAGTGTTTCACCAAGACTTTTTTCATTCCAAATCCAAAACATAAAACCATACCAACTGCTAGCAAGAAAGTCAACTCTGTCCCAGTTGAAACCATAACAAAGACATATAAATTAATTTCCTGAAGAGAGTGAGGTGAAATTACTGATAAGAATTTTATTTGGCCTTGCCAAATTCCTTCTGAATAGGTGTCTTATTATTGCTTTGTTAAACATTGTGAAGACAATGTATCCATTTTCTGGATAGATACTGTTACATTCTCAACTTTTCCCTGTTACGAGAACCAACAAGCACAAGATACTGTAGATTCTAGTTTTCTAGGTTTATGCCTACACTACTGAGTAAAAGAACTCCCAGAATAAGAGATTATCAAGGTGCCAAGCAGTGGTAGTAAGTAATAGTACAAATAATAATTGATCAATATTTGATCAATTGTTCTCGACATTGTTCTAGACAACACTTCAGAGGTTATCTAAGAGACTCAAATTCTCTTCACAGCCATAATATAAATATTATATAATTTATAAAAATATATAAATTTATAAAAATATAAATATAAAGTCTTTTGAGCTGGAGCTAAAATCATCTATTTCCATACAGACAAGCAAGGAGAGCCTCATTCTGGTATGGATTTGTGATATGACCTAATCATTGATCTAAACTGGGAACTGTGAAGTACCCCCTCCTTCCAAAACTAGATAGAGGCTGCATTTTAGACTAAATAACAAAAACAAGGTAAAAAAAAATTCTTGTGACATTTTTTTATGGGAATAAGTATATTAATGACTCTGAAGTGTTAAACTGTTAGGGTGATGACTGTTAGAGAAAAGTCTATGAAGAAGAAAAAATCTAGAAGAAAAATCTTAAAGATTGCTTTATCCATTCCTATGCAATATTTCCCATTGAAAAATTGCAAATGTGCATGACTCTTGATATTTTGTTGTGTTTGTAAATATGTAAAAATCATTGGTAGTAATATTGATTAAAAAAAAATGAAATCACCCCGCACACTATATGGAATGGAATATTCATCATAATCATCACTGGGGATTTATTATGCTTCACTTCAAAAGTATGGAAAGCCACCTTATTTGTTTTTCATGTTGACTCATACACAAATATAATAAGGATCTTGCAGATCTTTGTATAATGGTATATTTGGTACAAAGACTTTTTGAAACAGTCTTTGTTTCAGGTATCATTAACATTAAATATGCATTATTTCACTCAGTGAAGTGATTTCACACCAAAATAATGGCAACAGATCTGTGGAAAAATATTAATTAAAAACTTTGCTTCTTTAAGTTTGCACTATAATATTCTTCTAACAGCATGTATAATTAATATTGTGTTAAAATCATTTAGCTTCACAAAAAATTGAAACAGCTGCCATATTTACAAGAATCTTTTGGTCTTCTCTCATTTGTATGCATGTATTTTGTTAATTACAAACAGATATATAAGATGTAATATGGATGGAGGGAGCTCTTGTGGGGTTTTGCTTGTAATATGCAGGCTTCTTTACTGACAAGTAAAACTGATAGTTTTCCTCTGCTTGTAGAAGAAGGTGGGGTTTTTTTCATTTGTTCACATTTGTAATGAAGAAGTCTTTTGCAGAATTTCTGCTCCTTTTTTTTTTATCATTAGATTGTTGTCTCTTAATCTTCTTAGAATTCTGTATATCACCTACAAGCAAATACTGTAACGATAAAAATACTGTAGCCATGAAACTTATAAATTATTAAATAATACATGCTACTGGTTATGATATATTGTTGCTCCCTTAGATTAGTGCCTCCTGGCAACTCTTTTACAAGCCTTAAAGTTTCAGAAGCTGTTCCCAAGTCACCACAATATTTTATGAAAAGGGAACAGCCATTTCTAAAATCATTACTGGCTTTGCAAAGAATAATTCACCCTGATAAATGATCCCCTCCTTTATTCTGAACATTATAACATTCATGACTGTTGGACCCTTGCTTTTAAAATTATTTTAGCATATCTGGTTTGGTTCAATATGAGAAAAAAAATGCAAAATCTCTTTCAGAATCTTTCTTATTGGCTCTAAAGGAATTTACAGAAATATAGAATCAGTGCTTCCTCTAGTAATTCTGATTTCTTTTTTTTTCTGAGTTCTTTTTTTTTTTAAGTTTTTTGTTTGGATTAATTTTTTTTCTGAACACAAAAAATTAGGAGTAAAGAACAAAATACTGTGTATTTCAGATCAGCACACAAAATATTAGGTACAGGAATTAGGAAAGATTTAGTAATAATGTATTTCAAGTCAGTTTAGTAGTATTCTACAGCTATAATAATTCATTAACCATTCTTTAACATGCAGTGCCCCCAAACTGCTGTCATTTTGTTATTAACATAGCTGTCATTTATCGTCTTCCAGAGATTATATTTATATGATGTTCTGTTCTCACAATATTGCCTCAGAGTCAATAAGAAAGACTACTACATGGCTTCCTAATCAGAGATATTAATAAAGATGTTAAGTTATATAAGAAGCTTGGCCCCCTTCCTGCAGCCACTCTGGTCCAGAACCTCTCCTGCATGGACAGTGTTGCATATGTGCTGAGCACATATCCCAGAGGACATGGACACAGCTGGTCACACAGACAGCCACAGACAAGGCTTCCAGCAGCATCCACATTCAAGCCTCACACCAGACACAGATACAGACAGCTACCTCCCTTCCTCCCCTTGGGCTGGCAGAGGCAGAAGTTCACTAGTGCAGCACACACACCACACTCCCCAGGTTCACAAGGACATGCACCAAGACAGTTAAGAGCAGGTTTAATGAGGAAATATAAGAAGATAGGACAGACTGAGGTGATCAAGTGTGGAGCTCAGCCAGACAAGTGTGCTGACCAACCTTGTTTTACATGGGACCAATGCCTTTTTATACCACTTTCTATCTAACCACACCATTCATTCCTTTCTTCTCTCCCTTCCCCTGAATGTTACCCCAAGGGTCTGTACAGATCTATCAATTTTCACTCACCTCCAAATCCAAGATCCCCCTAGTTATGAGCTGCAAAGTCCAGGTTGCTATTCCTGGAAGTGGCACCTGAAATTTCTTCATAGACCACAGATGAGTATAAATGGCAAGGTTTACATCTTGACATTGTCTCCACACCTCCTTTGTAACATCCGTGTGTCTCACTGCCTCCCTTATCATTTTTCTGTCAGGTTTGTGTCTCTGTATATTCTTGTTTATGGCTACTCCTTTTCTTATTACCCCTTGTTGCAGTGAAAAAGTTCCTTGACCAGATGCACTTAAAGGAAGAACAGGTACTCCCCTTCCTCATACCCTTACAAAAGACTTTTGGATAATGGATAATAAACTCACAGCTAAGATTGTTTCTATAAAAGTAAAGTTGAGTTACATTGATGTCATACATTTGTAATTTTATTCAGTTTATTAATTGAATTTACCTACATTGATGGCAGAAAAATCTAACACATCTGCACTAGTTAGAGTTCTGTTTTCAGGAATATGGCAAAATATTTATAAGATTGCTCCTGAATTTAAGAGCTTTTTTAGTGTTATAAATATTTATAGTCTAATTATGAATATGTCTTGCTCACATTTGAAGAAAATACCACACAGTGGCTCTCTTTGTATTTATATAAGCATTTCTTTTAAATACTATCTTTGTCCCTGATATTTTATGTCACCTTTTTACTTCCTCTCTTTTGAAAGACAAATTATGAAGCATAACTTCCGATATTTCAGTGAAAAATCCAGAATAATTTAATATTCATCAACAAAACTATATTCCAAAGCCTCCTTAAGTTATTTCTCTCACTTCACCATTAATTACAAAAATTAGTGTCTAGCCATATTACAGTAAGGAGTTGTGATTATGACTTCCACAGTCATATTCAAAGTCACTTAAATAATTCAAGTAGTATAGCCACAGACACAGCAAGCCCTGAATATGTCCTTCATTTTCCTTCTTCCCTTACATAATCACAGAATCAAAGAATGGTAGGGGGTAGAAGAGACCTTGGGACCTTTGGAGATCCTCTAGTCCAACCCCCCTGCCAAAGCAGATTCATCTAGAGCAGACTAGACAGGAATGCATCCAGGTGGGTTTTTAATATCTCCAGAGAAGGAATCTCTACAACTTCTCTGTGCAGCCTGTTCCAGTGCTCTGCCACCCTCACAGTAAAGTAGTTTTTACCCATGTTCAGATGGAACTTCCTGTGTTCCAGTTTGTGCCTGTTACTCCTTGTTCTATTACTGGGTACCACTAAGAAGAACCAGCCCCATCCTCTTGACACTTGGCCTTTAAAATTTTATAAACATTGATGAGATCCCCTCTCAGTCTTTTCTTCTTCAGGCTAAACAGACCCAGTTGTCTCAGTCTTTCCTCGTAAGAGAGGTGTTCCATTCCCTTGATTATCTTTGTAGCCCTCCGCTATACCATCTCCAGCAGTTACCTGTCCTTCTTGAATTGGGGGGACCAGAACTGGACACAGTACTTCAGATGGGGCCTCACCAGGGCAGAGTAGAGGGGGAGGATGACCTCCCTTGACCTGCTGGCCATACTCATTTTAATGCACCCCAGGACACCACTGGCCTTCTTGGCCACAAGGGCACATTGCTGGCTTCTGGTCAACTTGTTGTTGACCAGGACTCACAGGTCTCTCTGCAGAGCTGCTTTCCAGCAGGTAAGCCCCTAACCTGTACCTGTGTATGGGATTATTCCTCCCTAGATGCAGGACCCTGCACTTGCCCTTATTGAACTTCATTAGGTTCCTCTCCGCCCATCTCTCTACTGTGCCTAAGTCCCGTTGAATGGCAGGAAAACCTTCTGTGCCAGCCAGGAGTGCCAACCGCTCCTCCCAGTTTTGTATAATCAGCAAATTTGATGAGGGTACATTCTCTCCCCTCATCCACGTCATTGATGAATATGTTGAACAAGTTGGACCCAGTACTGACCCCTGGGTAACACCACTAGTTCCAGGTCTCCAACCAGTCTCTGTACCATTGATCACAGTCCTCTGAGCTCTGCCATTCAAGCCGGTTCTCAATCCACCTCACTGTCCACTCATCTGTCCCACACTTCCTAAGCTTATCTATGAGGATGTTATGGGAGACATACTTCTTCTTTCTGACAAAAATGTTGGATGAGATTGAATTTTACTAATTTAAGGATCTAAGTGAGAAAACTAAACCTGATATCAAGTTTTACTCTACTTTATCTTTTTACAGGCATCAGAAACAAACAAGCATCTTCCCTAACTGATTTATCTCACTGCAAAATAAACATCTGTGATGAAACACTTTCATAAGGTACTTATTTCTCTCTATCTAATTATTACAGTTATTATCTCAGAATAATGCAGTTAAATACTTTAATGCTTTACAATACTTGCTATCAGATCTATGGTAGTAATGCTCAGGGTAGATAGATGAAAAACAGGCTACCATGTGTGAACTACAACCAAGTCTTCATCTACAGAGTATATGCAATTGAAAATGGAAAAGAAAGTATTTAAACCTGTGTGCTTTAAATTATATTGGATTTTGACTTATGTAAGTGGGTTTATTAGCAACACTTCTTGTGTAAAATTTATGTACAAAACCATCATAGACTACAAGTAATTATGAGATTACTGTTCTTTCATGCTAATATTAGCTACACCTCACTCACTATTTGTGTTTTAAGGTGAGGCTGATGGATTGAGTCACCTGGAGTTGTTTGGACTTTGACTTTGGAGTAATATTGTGTATGTCAAGTTTTCAAAAAGACACATAATTAACAAAAGAAATCACAAGATCTTTAAAAAGGAAAGCTTTTCATAAAGTTTTACTTTCCCAAAGCAAGCAAAAAATAACTGCCCAAACAAAACAACTCACAAAATTAATTATAATATGGATCTTAAAATTAAAATATCTAGTATTTTATAGTTTCTGCATTTAGCCTCAATAACTGCCAAATGTAATTGCTTTCTGTGTGTAATTCTAGTGTTTCAAGGAGAAAAAAATAGGTTAATTTGGAATGCCTTAGTGTAGGTTTTAGTCCATGTCTAAGTACCTAAATATCCTTACCAAGATCTGGTTTATATTGATCTAAATATTATAGAAATCACAATAATTTTGTTCCTTTAATGCTGTCATCTTGCAACATACTGTCTTTTGTTAGATTTATTGCTGTTTACATACAAATATTCTCATAAACTGCCGTCATTGGTCCCTTTGCAAAACAAGTAAACAAGTATTAGTTATAGAATATGTACATAATGTTTTTATAGTCTTCCATGGCATTTCTTCCTTCTGGTTTACACGGAAGAATGGATGAAGCCAGTAAGTTCTTCAGGGTTGTACTTTACTTCTATCTGTTGGCTTGTAAGCGGTGAAGAATTTGCTAACCATATAATGCTATATCAGGGAAATGCCTTTTTTAAGATCTATTTTTAAGAACTAATTATGTGCAAGCATGGAGCTGTAGAAATGTAGCTCATGCTGCAAATAATAGTAATGAGAAACAGAGTTTATAACACTACCTAGTTTATCTTACTCAGCTTTTGAAAATTGCAAGCGTAGTAGATTTGCAGAATGGTTTTTGGGGTTATTTTAACTTGCTGACTATCATTGACTGTCAATTCATCCTTTTTCAAGTTTGTTCACATAGATTTGTCAATTTTGGAAGACACCATAGTATTGCTGATTTTGGCATCTGCTACAGTATCATTCAAAATATCCTTTTTGAAGGAAAAATGCTGCCTGTGGAGGTATTGATCTGGTCTATTACAAAGCAACTCTGTAATTTTTACAATATTGGAATCAAAATTTAATTTGTTGATTATTTAATCTTCACCAAAGAAATTTTGCTTGCTAACAAATCCTATTAATCTGGAAAAAGAATTTTTATTTTTTTTTCAAAAAAACCCATGAAATTTAATCCTAATGGGTCTCTTTGTCCAGTGGCTGACTGAGGCCTGATTAATTAACCATAATACAAATACTAAAAATATAAAACAAAATCCCTTGTTTAATTTTAAAAGCTGTAATAGCCAGGGTGGAAGTATTCATAAATATTTGTCTCCCTGAATATTTTTATTTCAGGATGCATTTTTTCAATTTAGAGGGGAAATATCATTTAATGTTAGTTAACTGACGTTAAGTTTCTCCCCTGACATGCAGTTTATTGCACTTTTCTTAAAAATGTGAATGTCAGTTGATCATCTACTTATCTGCATTTCCCCAACCTTTTATCTCTAAGCAATGAAAAAAGTTTTTTTCTTTGTTTCTCCACAGTGAGTGATAATTGTAAATCTCCAAAATACAAATTTACACAGTATTTTAACGGTCACCAGCATTTAAGGCACATTCTGCTCCATGAGGCCATTTTCCATTTTCAAGCATGTGAAATTTGTCTTCAGACCATACATTTATAGTATTTTAAGTTTAGCCACATGGGAGGTGATTTTCCAATGCTAACAAAATCTTTTGGTTCCAATAGCATACTCAATATTAGAGAAAGATCAGCAAATAATCATTGGCTTCAGTGAGACACAGGGAAAAAAGTCCATTTGGCTGGTAAATTACATCACCTTTACTAATTATATCAAGCCATTGTTTCCAAAATTTCTGAACAACAAAGGAATATATACTGTTCCTTGTTATGCCAACACAGTCTTTATCTTTTGGTGTAAGGAAAATAAACAGTGTGCTATTTTTTGACGTTAGGAATCCAAAGATACTACCTATGTAAAGAAGCTGTTAGGAAAAAATAAGCTTGGTTCTGTTGTGATGTAGGAAGTCCAAAAAACATCATAGGAGTTTTGAAGCAAAACTGGAAGTTCAATACATTTATAAAACTAAACAAGGCATCTAAGTTAGGAAGAAGTGTGTTCGGTTTCTTAATAAGTTTTTTAGCACTTTCTTTACATAAGCAAAGCATGCTTCTGACTTGTTAGGGCTTTTTTTCTTTAGCACTGCTTCTTTTAAATGTTGATAGGAATAAAAAGAAATTGTATCATTGGGTCCTGATTTCATTGCTTCCAGAAGGCTAAAACTCCTGCCCAGAATTTCTCTTCAATGATTGTGTGTGTGTGCATAAAAAGGATAACTCTACAATTTCAAGTAAAATATAGGTAAGGCATAATCCTGAGTTCTGTGTGACCTATTTTTAGGTTATTTCTATGCTGTATTCAAATTCCAACTAGCTATTGGATGGTTCCATTCTATTTACGTCTATGACAAAAACTCATCACAGTTTTGCCTTGAAAACCTCTTCCAAAGGTCACTATGGTTAAGAACATATTGAATATTGTTTCTTCATTCTATTTTATCAAATCTCTTGAGAGTACAAACACAAGATGATAACAGGCACCTATGAAGGTATAACCACCTTGAGTACCATGTATAGTTTTGCATGCCTCAACATAAGAAGGACATCAAACCATTAGAGTCCATCCAGAGGAAAGCAACCAAGATAGTGAAAGGCCTGGAGGGCAAGACTTACAGGTTTGTTTTCTTTAGCTTGGAGAAGATACCCTGAGGGATGACCTTAATGTAGTCTAAAACTTCCTGAAGGGGGCCATGGAGAGGGAGGTGCTGCATCAGTGGAGGTTCAAATTGGATATTAGGAAAAATTCTTCACTGAGAGGATGGTCAGTCACTGGAACAGGCTCACTAGGGAGGTCGTCACAGGACCATGCCTGTCAGAGCTCAAGTAGCATCCGGATGATGGTCTTAGTCATATGGTTTATCTTTTGGTAGTTCTATGAGGAGCAGGGACTTGGACTTGATAATCCTAATGGGTTCCTTCCAACTTGAGATATTCTATGAATTGTACATAGGTACTGATCACTGAAGAAATACAGCCTTGAGAGTTGGATAGAAACAGAACAGAAAAAACCAAAAAACAAATCAAAAACCCAAGGAAAAAAGAACAACTGTATATTTTCTGCATATATGTATATTATTCATATTTAGAAAAATTTAAAATATGATAACCAGAAGATATAAAAGACCTCTACAAAATAGAAACAAATGAAGATCAGGGTAAAAGGATCCCCCAGCGTTCCCCCAGTTAACGACATTTACTTAGACATCAGCAGGTCTCCCTCTACTTCAGTAGAAATTAGCATTGGTTTTGATTCTCTCCACACCACGGTGCAGATGAGTCTGCTGGCGGGTTTCTGGGGTTATTTTTGTTAGCATTTCCTGTACTTGATGGTGCTACTTTATAAAGAACCAAAATTCTGGAACTTTTCCTACCCCCCAAAACCAGGTTTAAAAAGTTACTAAACTCTAGGAATTTGAAACCTTTGTAGTCATATTTAATTTTGCAATTTTATATTTAAAAACTTTTCCCTAACTTAAATAACAACCTTGTAAGCAACTAACAAATGTCTAGTTAAATATCACTTGCTTTGGGTATCAAGCGAGCGTAATAGGAAATAAACAACATTTTAAGCAAACAAAATAGCAATGAAAAATAAATCAATACTGTAGTTAATATAACTATAGGAATATATTTCAGTGACATTTATAGCAGAGATTAATTTGTAAAAACCATTTACTTCTAAAGTTGGAAATTAAAATCATGGTACTAAAAAGAAAAATAATATGCAAAGTTTCATAAAAATCAAAGGCTAAGAATGATACACAACTATTTATAACAGAATCACAGAATATCCATGGTTGGAAGGGACCTTTGACATCATCGAGCCCAACCACAAACTCCCCCACCCAAAAAAAACACCACAACACAAAACAAAACAAACAAAAAAAACCACCAAACAATAAAACCACCACCACACCCACCCACAGACAGACAAAACCCAACAATCTCACACATTAGAGCATGCCCTGAGAAGTGCCACGTCAACACTTTTCTTAAATACCTGCAGGGATGGTGACTCCACCACCTCCTTGGACAGGATGCTCCAATGCCTGACCACTCTCTCAGTAAAGTAATTCTTCCTAATATCTAATCTAAACCTTCCCTGCCGCAACTTTAGACGATTTCTTCTGGTCCTGTCATTATTCTCTTGGGAGAATAGGCCAACACCCACCTCTCTACAACCTCCTTTCAGGTATCTGTAGAGGGCAACAAGGTCCCCCCTCAGCCTCCTCTTCTCCAAACTAAACATGCCCAGTTCCCTCAGCCTCTCCTCATAGGACTTGTTCTCTAGACCCCTCACCAGCTTGGTGGCTCTTCTCTGGACACGCTCCAGTAGCTCCATGTCCTTTTTGTAGTGAGGGGCCCAGAACTGAACACAGTACTCGAGGTGAGGCCTCACCAGTGCCGAGTACAGAGGCACGATGAATTCCCTGCTCCTGCTAGCCATGCTATTCCTGATACAGGGACAGGATGCCGTGGGCCTTCTTGGCCACCTTGGCACACTGCTGGCTCATGTTAAGTTGGCTGTCCACCAACACCCCCAAGTCCTTTTCTGCTGGGCTTTCCAAGCTTGTAGCATTGCCTGGGGTTGTTGTGATTGAAATGCAGGACCCGGCACTTGGCCTTATTAAAACTCATCCCGTTGGCCTTGGCTCATTGATCCAACCTGTCCAGATCCCTCTGTAGAGCCTTCCGACCCTTAAGCAGATCAACACTCCCACCTAGTTTGGTGTCATCTGGCAACTTAGTGAGGGTGCACTCAATCCCCTTATCTAAATCATCAATGAAAGTATTTAACAAGACTTGCCCCAGAACCGAGCCCTGAGGGACACCACTGGTGACCAGCTGCCAACTAGATTTCACCCCATTAATCACAACTCTCTGGGCATGGCCATCCAGCCAGTTTTTTTACCCAGTGAAGAGTACATTTGTCTATGCCACAATTCACCAGCTTCTCCAGGAGAATGCTGTGGGGGACGGTGTCAAAGGCCTTACCAAAGTCCAGGTAGACAATCACCACAGTTTTCCCTGCATCGAGGAGGCAGGTCACATGGTCATAGAAAGGGATCAAGTTGGTTAAGCAGGACTTCTCTTTCATAAACACATGCTGGCTGGCTCTGATCCCCTGGCTTCCCTGTACTTGCTGTAAGAACTCACTCAAGATGATCCTCTCTATGATTTTTCCCAGTACTGAGGTCAGGCTGACAGGCCTATAGTTTCCCGGACCTTCCTTTTGGCCCTTCTTGTAGATTGGCATCATGTTGGCCACCCTCCAGGTCATCTGTTACCTCTTCTGTTGACCAGGATTGTTGATAGATAATGGAGAGAGGCTTTGTGAGCTCTCCCACCAGCTCCCTGAGTACCCTTCAGTGAATCCCATCTGGCCCCATAGACTTATGCATGTCCAGATACATAAGCAAATCATTAACTACTTCCTCCTGGATTATGGCGGGTTTGTTCTGCTCTCCATCATTATCTTCCAGCCCAGGAGTCTGAACACCCTGGGGGTAGCTGGTCCAACTATTGAAGATGGAGGCAAAGAAGGCATTAAGTATCTCAGCCTTCTCTTTGTCCTTGGATGCAATGTTTCCCTGCACATCCAGTAAAGGATAGAGATTCTCCCTGACTCTCTTTTTGTTGATGTATTTATAAAAACCTTTTTGTTGTCCCTTATATTAATGGCCATGTTGAGTTCCAGCTGGGCTTTGGTCTTCCTAAATTTTTCTCTGTATATCCTAACAAGATTTCTGTACTCCTCCTGAGTTGCCTGTCCCTTCATCCAAAGGTGGTAAACCCTCCTTTTTTCCCTAAGACTCATCAAAAGCTCTTTGTTCAACATAACATTACGTCACAGACATTTCCAGCATTCTGGATTGTCTCCTGGAGAATACTGCAGTTTGAATTATTAAGCTTGTCAAAGCCTAGGATCTGTCTTTCTGTATTTTGTACAGCATCTGGTTTAATAAGTCTGATAGCAAGCAAGGCCTATAAATGTCACCAGGATGAATTACTGGTGGAATTTTAACTTCAGCACCAGTCCTGTAAGATATTGTCTATGAGCTGATAATGAAGATTAAAATCCTTTTATTCTGCTTGAATGTGAAAAAACTGGAATTTGAATTAGAGACATATTGTGAGCACTATTGAGTACCTGAACTTCTCACTGATCACAGCACTTCTGACAAAAATCAGAGTCAAATACCCATTCTACTGGCGTTAATGAAAGTGTTGCCATTGAGTGCTGTGTTATCAGAATTTGTCCCATAATATAAGTTGACACAGTAGTTCAGTTTAAGAAAAAATACTTTTAAATTGTGGGGGAAATAAAGGCTCATGTAATAGAGCTCCACATAACAAATCTACTGTTTTACTTTATTCAGCCTAATGATTTCCATTATCTCTTTAGTTGATAGAATCCATTTCAAAAATCAATAATCTCTTGAAATCCACTGAGCCACAAATTAGTCATTAGAGAAAATTTTCAGAGATCATTACCTTTCCCATAGATTTTAGCTTTTCATTTCCTGAATACCCACATTTAATGTTATTCATAATAAGGGGAGGGTAGATTATCCAGTTACAAAAGAATGATTCTAATATAATTCAAGCTATTCACTTGTTTATTATTAGAACTGCTGCATTTTTATTTAAGGTCAACTCTATATCACTTTTAACCTTGAATTTATGACCTCAAGTACTATTAGGGTGTAATGAAAAGACAAATGCCATCAACACTGAATTGTGTGCCACATTAATGAGGTATATAGTTAACATTTTCTTTAGGAGGAATTTATTGTTTTTCTAAACAAGAAAAACACTCTCTGTGTCACACACACAAACAGAGGCATAATTTGTGACACAGAAGGGAAAGTAACGAGTGCAGTTCCATTCTTTTGTTGTTTTGCTTTGAGTTGGTTGGTTTTTTCCTAAGTTTTACCTTAAAAGTCTAGGCTTTTGGAGTGGTAAGTTGACCTGAGAGCAGTTGGCTTCTGGTTTGGTTGAGAAAACATTCAGTCTACAGTAGGAAATTAAAAGATGACAGAAATCTGAAATATTTCAGGGAAACCCTCATCAAAACAATTTTAAAACAGACATCTACAACAGAAGTTAAAAAGACTTTACAGGAATTCAGTTATTACATAATAAGCAGTATTAAGAAAAACTGTTCTGCATATATCTGAATATACTAAAACTAGTTAGGAAATTATAAGAATAAGACTCCCATACTTGCACCACTACGTTTCCTCTTTCACAGTAAAGAGTACAAAAGTTTTGCTAAAGAAGTTGCCAAAGTACATTCTTCCTATAAGCAATGAAGCAATACCAGTGACAGCTGTGCAATCGCTTGCAATGATTTATGTGCCGTGACTACACCACTGTACTGTTTACTATATGATTATACTGTTTAAGTTGACAATTAGTTTCTGAGGATAAGTTTAGAGCAACAAGGAATTGAATACTGGTAAGGCTATCTCCGTAAACTATATAAGGGCAACACAGAGCAATTTGATTTAAAACCTTAGTGTGGTCCTCCACTGAACCTGAAAGACTTTGGTCAGGATAGACTTAGTCCTTGTTAGATGGTAAGACTAAAGCTGTGGCAAGGCTTGACAGTCTTTTGAAGAGAAGTCAGATGGTTAAAGAGGAGAGCTGTAGAGCTTGTGGGGAAATTTGCCTAACATTCATCATCGAATAAGGACATGACAGGAGAAATTTTAAATTTTGTATCTGTGTGTATATACATATATATATATATTTTCATATAGATTATTTTTTTTTGTTTCTGTCATTCTGTGTTTCCACTCTTAATAATTCTTTTAAGAAAACAACTGTGTTCCTGCTGTTTCAAAGGAAAGACCCAAGTATTTTTAATTAATTACATCTCACAAGAAAATGGATGGCGACAGGGCACATGGCCTACCACTTCTTATATGAATAAAGGAAATGCTTATGTCTCTCTATCAGTATTATGCAGTGGTAACTCAAGTCATTGCTGAGATGGCTTAATTTAGAAATCTAAAGAAAATATCAAAGATACAGTTGTTTTTGTTTTGTTGTTGTGGGGTTTTTTTTTCCGTTTTTGTTTTTTTTTTTTAATGTGATTGGACTCGATGATCTCAAAGGTCCCTTCCAACCACTAAGATTCTGTGATTCTGTGATTCTGTATGGCAGTACCTCTTTTAAATAACTAACCAATATCCGAAAACTTATTAAATGTCAGACACACAAAATTAATTTTTGAGCTATGATGCCAGGTAACTAAAATTTGGAAACCTGAGTTTTAATTTTTAGAAATATTCTGAATCTATGTTTAACTTAAACAGATACTCAGAGCTACTGAGTATCAACAATGTATCTCAGTTTGGACATACAAAACAAGAGGTGTCCTGTGAGAAATTTGGACTAAAGGAATATTAAAGTAATCCTGGCAGCCTTTTTCTCAATTTTCCTGCTTGTAGGAGACTGAAATCACAGAGACAAGTAGTAGTAGCAGTAATAATAATAATACTACTAATAATAATAATAATAGCAACAACAATAATAATAGTAATAATAGTCTTTTCAAAAAAAAAAAGAAAAAAAAAAAGAGAGAAGTATCCTGAGAATTTATTTCATTTAAACATAAGCCCTGTTTATTTGTATTCTTCCATATCTGTTGCAAGCCAATAAATACAACCAAGTCGCACAAGCTTCTCATCTCACTTACTGAGAATTTTTTTCACTGAGATTACAAATGTGTCTGTGTGTTATCTTTGGAAATTTGCATGAATCACATTTACATGATAAGCTGTGATCTACTGATAAGTCAAAAGCCCTCAAGAATTTCCAAACCTTATCAAAGCTGCTTTAGAAACTGAATCTCATAAGTATTAAAATAAAATTAAAAATGGAGAAAAAAAAGGCAACTGACTGATATTTTGCACCTGGTGCTATATATCATCCAAACTGTGCCTAATGCATGCATTTTATTTTAGAGTAGTTCTTCCTTTTTGCTTCTTTAGCAGCATTATCATGGTATGTCTCTTCATTTCACAGGGCAAAAATATCATTACATGTTGTCACTCATTAATGACCAGCAGAACTGTAAAAGATTGGAACTTTACAAATAGGATTTTTTGGAGAAAAATCACTGATTCAGCAGAAAAAAAAAACAAAAAACAAACCAAACAAAAAAACCCCACCTGTAGAATTCCTTTTACAGCAGGGTACAATGTTTCTTTAGAACAGAACCAAAATCTTGCTTCAGAGTTACTGGTTTTCCTAGAGGCAAGAGGCATTTACCAAGAGGTAAAAGTGCAATTAATTTCAAAGCCATTATCATGGGACATTCATCCTTGCCCTATTTCTTCTAAATGGACAGAGATGTGTAAATCTATATCCGTGCCCGTGATGCAATACACAGGAGCCAATGTTGCACTGTTTGAGGTGATAAAGTGGTAAAAATGGACATCCTTCCCTTCCTCTGCTAAATCCATCCTTTGCCAGAACTGGCTAGTGGTACCTATAACAAATTCTTGGTCAAGTGACTTGCCATCATACTCACTAATGTCTGTGTTCTATTCTCAAAAGGATACACATGAAAGGAGAACAGCCAAGGGAAGTGTTAGATAGATATGGCTTATTCATTTAATAGCTGTGAGTGGACTTGCTGTCACCAAACATTAGCTGACAGCATTCACTAACAAGGAGCAACAAGATTTTCCAGATAGGTGGATAGTGAATCTCCACATATGAATTGATAGAGACAGTTGTCAAAGGTAAATAAATCTAATTCCAGGAATGCCTGTTTATTTCCATAGGCCATCTCTCAAATGACTCAAGAAAGGCGACATGACTCCCACCTGAGTGTGAAGGGTCATTGTCACTGTTAGGTTGCTGGCATTTGAGAGAGTGCTCCAGGAAAAATCATCAGAAGGAATCATAAGGGGAAAGCTGAGAGAGAACATCAGCTGGTTCAATTTGAGATAGAAAGAGATATCTATGTTGCTCTGGAAATTAATCTTTCTCAGATAACCTGTTTCTCACTGTACTCCTCTTTATTTTAAAAAGAGGTTTTGAATTCTTAATATATGATGCCATGAAATGGCCATCCTGACAATTTAGAGAAGTGAAGAAGTGAAGCTACTAGAAAAACTCAAAAGCAACACACTTCTTGTGGTTTTTATTTTATCACTTGCCAAGTTATCATAGTAGTATGTTGTTTAACAAATGATCTATACCTCATACCATACCCATTAGATAACGGTAATAATTGAATAAGAAGTTTTGAATAAGAATAAGAGAGGTACTTTCCAAAAAAAAATAGCTCTCCAGAGAAAGAGCTGTATTGGTCAAAATAAATATGTAGAAGAAATAAGAATATTATACATTTTTTGTTTGTTTGTTTGTTTGTTTTTTAGTTTGTTTTTTTAACATCCACTCAGTATGGAGTCATCATTTATGATATATACTTCAGAACTGACATAGCACTGATTCGTCAGTGACAATGCACCAGGAACCATATGACTGAAATGATCATGTTAAAAATAAGACTCCAGGAAATGGGAAGTGCTGTGTTTAAAACTTTCATTTAGATTTTATCACTAAGATGATACTCAGCAGTTATGGCAAACAGCACTGTGCAGGCAAGAATAAGAGGCAAAAGGAATGGAAGCTCCTTAAACTAGCTTTGCTTCCAGGTAAAACCTGTTATTGAATAACTATTTCAAGTAGGTTAATTGTATCACCCTCTGGAGGTGTCTGTCTTTCTCTGCTGAATATAGGAAAAGTTCAGAAGACTAGTATGAGTGTGCTAAATTTAAGGGAAATTAATTCCACTATGGCTGTACTGAATTTGGATCAAAATGTATTTGCTCTCAGCTATGTGTGTATTAGGAGATAATAACTCCACTGGCTTAGATGGAAAGAAAAGCAATATAAGTAAGCCTAGATTTAGTTTTTTTCCTAAGAAATGCTCACAGCAATGTTGTACTCCTTATTAAGAACTCAAATGTACAGGTGAGAAATTCTTACTCACACTTCAGTACTCTTTAAACTCTATGTAAGTTATATGATGAACTTCCTATACTCCCAAATATTCACATAAAGATAGATATGAAGGTATATATATATATATATATATATAAATGGAATGGCTTGGGATTTGATTATTACCCAGAAAAGCCCAGAATAACTTTATAAAATGCATATTCTTGCATTTTTTTGGCAAATTGAATGTAATTTAATATTTACTGCATTCATTGAGCTTAGCTGATGCTTTAATTTATACCACTTTAAAATGAAATATTTGAGTACATCCTCCACAATTCTTTTGATTAGGTTGCAATGTTATGCTTTCAGACTGTTAAATAACCTCTTTATTTTCCTTTTCCAGTGCATAAATGCAGAAGAACATATTAACTCTTGGTCCTTCATTTATTCCCATTAAAAAACCCAATAAAAAATAGGGATTATTTTAAAAAGAACAACTGATTTTCATTATTATTTTTTTAAATTTCATGAAGGTTATTTCATTAGTGATTTTTTTGCTATATTATAAAATATTTTTGATTGTGGAAGTGATTTTTTTAAAATCTCTCTGTGATATATTATCAATTTATTGCCAATTAGTCACAGGGTATTTGCACTGTTGTGTAAAATGAAAGAAAAATAATACCAACAAAACTCAGGAATAGCCATCATTTTGGTTTGGGCACTGATTGGAAAGCAAGCTAGCTGGAAGATTACCATGTTTGCTATGTCCTGTAGTTACAGTAAAAAAAAATTGCATTGCTAGTACCCATTATGACATTTACTAATGGGCATCTGTTAGCAAAAATATTATTAACCTTTCTCAAAGAACTTTATTAACTTAAATTGTTTGGTACGGTCTTGTGGTCTAATTGAGAAGTCTTTACTCTTCCTTTGAAGTACTTGCTCACCTTGTGAGAAATTGAAGTGGAGATAGAGCAACTCGTCTGTCACTGTTCCAACACCTACATTTAAACAACTGAATTCCTATGGGTTATCATTATTACATAAAGCAATTTTTTCCAAAAACTTTTTCCTGTAGCATCATATGTATTATTATAGTTCATGAAGTATAAATTTTAATTTTAGTCTTTCCAAATAAATAATGCCATAGAGGATGCAAGAAGCATCTTTTAGGCCCATACTTTTTTCCAGGTTAATACACTATTTAGTCATGAAAAAAAGCCTGCAATAAAATATTTTCAAATATGAGGAATGATAATTGAAAAACCAGAATAATTTAATGTCTCAAAACATGATATAGGACACAGATTTTTTAAATCAAACAAATGTTTCTGTGAAAGAAACTCACAAACACTACATCTATACTACTCAGTGAGTCAGCTCCCAGCTCAAGGAGCAGAATTATTTGTTCTGGAGTTCTGAATGTTTCTGTTCAGGAGTGTGTGGATCTCTAATTGAGGTTACCTCAATGCACTTGGTTTTGTGTCTTCTC
Source organism: Gallinago jamesoni (assembly GCA_025769975.1). NCBI lineage: Eukaryota > Metazoa > Chordata > Aves > Charadriiformes > Scolopacidae > Gallinago > Gallinago jamesoni. Next base: position 168,441,376 of record JAOQGH010000001.1, read on the forward strand.
TGGGGTTAATATGATGATTTTGTGCCCTCAAAGCACAAAAATTATTTTGTTTGTTTATTTATTGATTGTTTCAGTACTAAGAGTCTGAAGTTATGCAGTTCATCAGAAGGGTGCATTTATATCATGAAATTGAGGATTTGCTTTGTATGCCCTATGTTGCAATGGCATGGAGGGAATGCTGGAAGCTGAAAAGCCTGCAGAAGTAGTGTTAAAAGATTATACACGTACAGGGAGCTCAGCCTGAAATGATCTCTTCTTTACTATCTATTGGGAGCAGCTATTAAATAAAAGGGCTCAGAGTAAAATCCTGTTTCAGTCTGAAGGATACAAGTCTGTTTTCTACAAAACAAAGGCCAAGAATAAAGTGACATTTATGCCATGTTTAGATAGTCAACCAGAAACTGGGAGTGAATTAGGGACCTAAGTTGTTTGATATATCAACTTTTTTTTTTTTTTTTATAGCTTTAGTATAAATACAAAGTACTTTCTACATACTAACCTATTTCTAAGATTAAAGTAAAAAATAGTTTATGCCTTGGAAGCGATTTCCAAAATTACTTGACCCTTCAGTTAAATTATCTTAACTAAGCACCACCCCTGTGATACATAAATCGTAAAAGATTCTCTATTCTTACACAATTTGTATGTGTCATGATTACATCTCTATTAACTAATGAAAGTTTATTTGTTTTTTCTTCCTTTTGGATATGAAGGTAATAATTGGTAGTCAACATGCAGATAACAAAATGCAGACTGGTGAGGTAGAAAGTAGTATCCAAAGTGGGGCTTTGTGACTCTGAAAGAGATAAATCTCTTTATGAATGTGTAAACATTTTAACAATTTCCAGCTATCAGAGACTTGTATTTAAATACATTATATAGGTGCTCATTATAAATAGGGGTGTTGTAGTATGGCTGTGATTCTATGAAAGGGAATGTGATTGACATTAAACTTCTTTTTGATTCCGTGTCAGTGTGTTGCATGTTTTATAAACGAAAGTTTTATAAATCAAAGGTTTTTTTACAAGGAATGGAATAAGAATATAGAAACAGCTCCTGTATCTTAGCAACCCAAAAATACGCATACCTGAGTGAACCCAACAGTAATGTGAATGTCAGGAAAGCTGACATACAGAAGATCTGGCAATACGTGACAATTACAAATGCAACACAGAATTAACACAAAGAAACAAATAAAAAATGCACATGAAAATCTGTAGCCAACAATCTAGCATTCACCTAAAACCTAGTGATTGCATTATTTAATATTTCGTAGCTCCTTGACTGTTTGTTTAGTACTGAACTTTCTATGCTTATGAATAAAGAGGATAGTAGGACTGCTTGTGCACATGCCACAATTATGCATCATTTCACCTTTCATCATACTTTTCTTCTTAAAACAATTAAATTCTGTTTACAGTGTAAGAGAATACTGGAGAAGATGAGGAGGTACAAAAGGATATAAAGACCAATGACCACTTCCATAGCATGGCTGAAGGAAGGAATACTCAGCTGATGTGACTTTTTAGTTGTAGTCGGAGGACCTGGAGTTGTTTCAGTATCTATTTATCTGATATTCATTGTGTGAACTCTGCACTAACTATGACTGTCACTCTCCTTTATTATTTATTGGCACAGTTTCTTAACCTCCTCTATTTTCTGAAAGTCTTTTCATTCTTCCTTTTCTTGTTCTGCAGCTCAAGAAATAATTCATCTTCAGTCATTTACTTCCTAAGACTTTTTAAGCACTTGTTTCTCTGCCCTTTCTGTCTCTCTGGAATCATAGATTCATACAATCATAGAATGATTTGAGTTGGAAGGGACCTTAAAGATCATTGAGTTCCAACTCCCCTGCCATGGTCAGGGACACCTCCTACTAGACCAGGTTGCGCAAAACCCCATCCAGCCTGACCTTAAACACTTCCAGGGATGGGGCATCCACAACTTCTCTGGGAAACCTGTTCCAGTGTCTCCCCACCCTTACAGTACAGAATTTCCTCCTAATATCTAATCTACATCTCCCCTTTTTCAGTCACTATGTTCCCCGATAAAGAGTTCCTCCTCATCTTTGCTGTAGGCCCACTTTAGGTACTGGAAGGCAGCTATTTGGTCTCCTTTACCTGCCTGTAGCTATAGGCAGATATAAGGCCTTCCCTTCTCTAGGCCAAACAACCCCAACTCTCTCAGCCTGTATTCCTAGGAGAGGTCATCCAGCCCTCTGAACATCTTTGTGGTCCTGCTCTGTACTCAGTCCAACAGGTCCATGTCCTTCTTATGTTGGGGGATCGAGAGCTGGACGCAATACTCCAGGTGGGGTCTCACCAGGGCGGAGTAGAGTGGAATAATTCTCTCCTTTGACCTACTGGCCATGATTCTTTTCATGCAGCCCAGGACGCAGTTGGCTTTTTGGGCTGCAAGTGTACATTGCTGGCTCATGTTGAGCTTTCATCAACCAGCACCCCCAAGTACTTCTCCTCAGGGCTGCTCTCAATCCATTCTCCACCCAGCCTGTATTTCTGTCTGGAATTGCCATGAATGACATGCAGGACCCTGCACTTGGCTTTATTGGGCTTTATTGGGCTTTATTGGGCAGGTGCCCACCTCTCAAGCCTGTCAAGGTACCTCCAGGATGGCATCCTGTCCCTCAAGCTTGTCAAGCAAACCACAAAGCTTGGTGTCATTGCTAAACTTGCTGAGAGTGCACTTAATAGCCCTCTGTCCGTGTCACCAACAAGATTGAGTTGTTGACTACAACTGTTCAGGTGCAAGTATCCAGCCAATTCGTTGTCCACCAAGTGGTCGATGCATCTAATTCATGTCTCTAATTTAGACACAAGGATCTTGTGTGGAACTGTGTCAAATGCTTTGCACAAGTCCAGGTAGATGATGTCAGTTGCTCTTCCCTTACCCACCAATGCTGTAACCCTGTTGTACAAAGCCACCAAATTTGTCTGATGCAATTTGCCTTTAGTGAAGCCACATTGGCTGTCACCAATCACCTCTTTTTCCATGTGCTTTAGCTGAGTTTCCAGGAGGATCTATGCTAAGGCACATGGAAAATGGGAGGTGAATGGCAATATCACTGCTCAGATTGGGGGTGACACCTCAGGAGGTAGATTCTGTATTTTGTATACTACTGAGGAAGCAGCAGATAAGAAATTAACATTATAGCTTGCATCTAAAGTTTACATGTATTGCACTTTTGTAGGGAAGTTATGAAATGCGCAGATGACATTTAAAAGAAAACATTGTTAAGGCCATTCTCATTATGTCATCCATAACATAGTGGTTTTCCCTCTAAGAGCTAATTTATTTTAGATTTTTATTGAACTCGCATGGAAAGAAAACAGCAAGTGATAGCCAAATTAGAGATTTTAAAAATAAATATACTGCCTTTATTCCAATATATTAAGGAAAAAAATCCAAAGTTTGTTGTTTTTAAAAAAATATATTAACATCATAATATTGTTGGTTTTTTATAGCACAGCAAAAGAAGAGTCTGTGTGAAAGAATAAAAGACAGTAGAAAAAAAAAAATTGAGTATTGTATCCTTTAGTCGAGAACATTGTTTTGACATTAAGGAACTGTATCTGGAGTCGTAAGTTGTTGAATAATGCTAATGGCTGACATTCTATTGCTTCTTTCAATAACACAATGATGCATTATGAAGTTATGCTTTAGCAAAGTGCTTGTAAAATAGAAGATACATTTGCAGAGATTCTTTCTAATAAAACAAGAACTGTTGAACAGAGCTTTATAGAGGTCCTTAGGCATTGACTTATTACAAGCTTTATTTTAACAAGGAGTAAAGTCTGTTGGGTTTGGTATTACAAAGGAGATCATGGTCCTCATCAGTCTGTGCAATTTAAAAATAAAAATAAAATCCCACAAGATATATGTTATGGAAAATCTTATTCAAATTATTCAGAAGTCATCAAAGGAAACAGCTGGGGGACAAATGCTAGAGTAATATAGGGGGCTTTGGAGTAAGTTGCTAAAATTTTTAAAAGGCAACGGGTCTCAATTTTTCACAAGATTTTAAGAATAAATCTACAGATAACTGTATGTGTAAGCTTACAAAAGAGATTTCAAAACAATTGAGAAAGGTAGACCGATAAATCTTCAGTGAAAGCGGGAGGTAGTCCACCTTCCTCACAACAAAAAAGGAAAAGAAAAAAAACACAAACCCCACAATGAAGAACAAAAAACGTACAAACAGACTGGTGGAACACTGGGTATTAATGTTCACATGCCTATATGATCTGCCTCACTCTAGCATGAAGCCAGATAATCCACAACAACTACAATTATTAACCTGTATTTTCTGGATAGAAGTTACAGTTCTGGTATACCAGAACAGTACTGTTCTGGTATGAAACTAAGTAAAAATTATCACTACTGGCACTACAGTAAAAGCAATAAATTAATATTATAAAATTACATTTCATAAGTGCAGATTGTTTTTAAATAATACAAAAGCTAGAACTAAATAAACCAGTAACTTATATCTCAGTGTTACTTTTAAATGCATTTAATACAATACAAACTCAGTTAAAAATGTCAGTGATATGCACTTTCCTCTATTATGTTTAATAGCTGAATTTATCCAAATATGAAGTTTTAGCTAACTCTAAATTTTTGCATTTGATTTTGTAAATGTGTGCTTTTAGCAGTATTTTCCTTTTTAGTTCAAGATATATTAAGATTTAGTTTTGAATAAATGTCTTCCTTCCCAGTTTGAACAGGCCTTTAATCTTACTTTCATTAGAGTGACAATAAAAATTCAGACCATTGAAACTACTTTGCATGTTATCGGTTTCTATTCACAGTATGACAGACAGATGCTAATGAAATCAATGACATTTTCTTTTGATTTTTTGCATCATACAGAAAATATAATAGTTTTTGTTTGGTGTAAAGTGAATATAGACCATATTTATTACTTTAAACTTTGATTTGCTTTGTGTATTTAAAGTGATCTTTTTGACACTACCTGCATCACAGTTTGCATTGAGATATAAAATTCAAGCATTGCTCAGCAATGGTATGCACTAAGACATAAATACAAAGTTATATTTAATTTGGAACTATGAATGTAAGTCATAGGGGCCAGTATCTAATCAACAAATTCAAATATTTTAACTCAGTTTTAGTTTTGCATAGTCATATGATTATGTGAAGAAACTTTAGAGGAAGCAGAACTCATAACTCTTAGAGAATTTCCAGTAATTTTCTATATTGTTTGCAGGCAGGTAAGCCATAGAAAATATTTAAGTGGTCTACTTATTACTGTTTGTTGCATTTTTTGTTATACTGGTCAAAGATCAATTAGACTAATAAAAAGTTCTTTACTGAGCTTATAAAATGTATTCTCTATTGCTTGTAACAAGGTTTTAAGTGCAGCAAACTGTTCGCTAACACATTCTTAATGGTTCACAACTCCATAGACTTGTTGCACCCGGCCTTTCAAAGGCTTTAGCAGCATGAAAAGGTTAAATTGAATCCAAAGTATCCACAGTGTGTGGAGTCAGACAGGCATTACACAGGCTTCTTCTGGGTGCTGAGTAGTCAGTGGCTGTCCTCCTCAAAGGCGGCCTCGTGCAATCTCTTTCTAGAGCATACGTAACCAAAATCAAATGAGGTATGTATGTATGTCTCTTATCCTGTCTTCTCAGGGTAGCCTGAAGTCTTACTGGGCATGCACAAAGATAATATGTAACAAAGGGCCTTACTTTCGCAAGCCTGCCTTCAGGGTCAGCATGCCGTCAGATATATTCAAGTAAATGGCTGACCTTGGAGCAGCCATGGAGAGAGATATCAGGCACAAAGCAGAAAATATTTTTTTGCAGCTGCTTCAGAAAACAATCATTCAAAGTGAGTTGAAAACACAGCCGTTGAGACTGGGAACAGGCTGCTAATGTGAAGAAAAAAACTGACAAAACCTTCAGACAGAAAAAAAAAATCAATAAAATACTGCCGTGAAACATAACCAGTTGCTGGGAATATAATTTCCCCCTTAGGAATGGAATTAAATATCTGCATTTCAGTTTTCCAAACACGGCAGGGTTGACCTTGACAAACAATGAGTTGTCTAATAGAGAGAGGATGCCAAAGCTAGATTAAAATCGAGTAACATGGTGATTTTACAGTTGTTTTAGCTGAAAAACTTATGACCATCATCTAGTAATTCAGCAACAAACCTTCCAGGTAAAATTCCAGCTGTCTCCAGAAATGGCTTTGTGTTCCTTTACAGATTTGCTTCACTGATTATGTTGCTCTGAATGATTATCTTCACGGTGCCTAATGTAGGTCAAATCTGTATCAGCAAAGCAAACCTTTATCAGCAGAGTTTGTAATGTTTAACTGTAACCATAATGCACTGCAATGGTTATTATAGGTTTGAAGACGATTATTTTGTCCTGGAGCATTAATAAAACAAAATTACCAGTGATATCCATAGTAACAAAAACAGAAACAGTGATTGCAGTACTATTCCCAAACAGGCTAAAGTCCTTCTGAAGCTGGGGGTTTGTTCCAGCTCTACCTCTTTTGTACTATAAAAACCCCAACTGTATTCTCTAAATTATTAATCTATTCTGTGATTCTGTGATTCTCAGATTATAATTTTCACTTAAGCAATGACGTTGTACTGCATTGTTAATAATGAAAGCATACTTAAACTTTCAAAATATGTCTCCACTGTCGTATTTATCTTTATGTAATAATTGAGTAATGAATCAATGTCCATTTTTATCAGGTGAATCTAAAAATGTGGTGTTGTGAAGGTGAAGTTAGATTAAATTTTTACTTAAAAGTTAGACAGAAACTTTTTTCCATTGTCAAAGAAATTGACTCAAATTTCATTTTGAAATTACAGTTTGATTTTCCTTTTTTTTTTTTTTTCAGATTTCATTAAAACTGACACCCTAAACTCTCTGTTACGTACTTAGAAAATGTCTTCACTTCAACTGAAGTTCAGTTACATATTAAAAGTAAGTACATTTTTTTACTACTTTTTTTTTTTCTATCTACCAAATTGAAGCATGCTAGTAAATTTCTGATCTGGTAATTTGAGGAAGGATGTAAAAAATGAGTACTCTTAAAGATATGTTGGTGATGTTAATAAAGTAATCATAAGTCTTTCTATATTTCAGTTTAGAAAATATCTGATCTTAAATAGATGAAAAAAAATAAAATTTCTTTTTTAAAATCAAACCAACATAAAATTCTACTTTTGCTTTTTCTCTGCAAAGCTGCAAGGAAAAGCTTTATAATTCATAAACCTTGATTTTACTTTGCTTTTTCAGAAGACAAAACTTATTCCTTGGCTAATGGTAGGGAATGCTTTATTTCCTGCCCAGAAGATGGAAAGGAATCTGGAAGATTTAGTGTTCTAAAGAGGAAGTTAGTGTTAATGTACTATTGTTGTACAAAGTAGAACAGATACTGAAACGTGCCTCTTTACAGAAGAATGCTATGGAAAAGCTAAGTATTTTATTTAATCTCTTCAGAAATTTAGTGCATTCTGTGTTGTTTACAGCAGTCCTACATGATACTATATGAAGTGATTTTTTTAATGGAACATTATATGTATAAAAAAATAAGTATCTAAACCCCAAATTGTTTCATCTATATAGATTTACAGGCACAGAGGTGAGACTGACTGGCCTGTAGCTCCCCAGGTCTTCTTTGTTTCCTTTTTTGAATATCGGAGTTATGTTCCCCTTTTTCTAGTCAGTGGGAACTTCACCAGATTGCCGTGATTTCTCGAATATGATGGAAAGGGGCTTAGCAACACCAGCTCCCTCAGGACCCATGGATGGTTTTCGTCAGGTCCCATGGACTTATGCACCTTCAGGTTCCTTAAGAGGTCTTGAACCTGATCTTCTTGTACTGTGGGCAGTTCTTCATTCTCAGAGTCCCTGCTCTTGCCTTCCGTGACATGGGCAGTGTGGTTTGAGCCCTTGCCGGTGAAGACTGAAGCAAAAAAGTCATTCAACAGCTCAGCCTTATCCATATCCTGGGTGACCAGGTCTCCCATTTCCTTCCGGAGGGGACTCACAGCTTCCGTCACCTTGCCTTTGTCCCTGATATATATATATAAATATATATATATATTAAATATATATATGTAATATATATATGTATACATATATATATATGTGTGTGTATATATATATATGTAATATATATATATATTACTTTCACATCCCTGGCTAGATTTAATTCTGCCTGGGCTTTCACTTGCCTGATCTCATTTTTGGCCACTCGGACATTTTCTCTGTATTCTTCCTTCCTAGTGTTCCAAGCAGTGTAATTTCAGCCTTAATAGGAAAAAAAAAAACCTCAAAACCAAACAACCCAAACAAAAGTCAAACCCCTGAAATCTAAAACCTACCAGATTTTCCTTTTTTTTTAATTTAAGTTTCTGATAAGCCTTGAGAGAGTAAGTAAACATGCCTTTTAGGATGCAATGAAAAAAGAAGCAAAGCTGAAACAAAGTAAAGATGACAACATGATAGCCCATCCATCAGTACAATTTACTTAGTGATTTCTTATAAACATAGAACTAAAAGGATCATGGTGAAGAGCTCTCAGGTACTCCAGAGTTTCACAACTAAATACTGGAATTATTGCCATTAGTTCTAAATTGCCTAGGTAAACCACTCTTGTGAATGACACAACTCTATAAATAACAGAAGCTTCAGTTAACCTAAGATGATGACTTTTAAAATGTAGGCATATTTGGAAAGAAAATAACACTTTAGAGGAAAAATTCAAAGAAGAACCTTAGGTTTAGGTGGATAGAATTCTTTTACCTTGATAGACATCCAAATCTTTAATTTTTAATTGAATTTTTTTGTTTGTTTTTTTTTTTTTTTAGTGAATATCAGAAAAAAAATTAAAGTGAATAATCAAAATAATATGTTGCAAAATTCTAAAAACAGTATACATCAGTCTCATGGGAGTTTTCTGAGGATTGCTTCCAAATGAAATTCTACAGCAAGTGACCCAATTTTGTGAAGTACTTTGCAGTGGAAGACATATACACTCTGCTGTGGACTAACTAAACTGTCAGAGACACTTTATTCTATTGGTTGCTTTTCTGTATATAATCAAATGTAATTTTTTTTTTTTCTAATTTTTGTATGTTTATTTGTGTTTTGTATATTTATTATTTAGGGGTTTGGGCATCTTATGCATTCAAGCTACTGCTCTCTTGTGTTCAGAACTGAAAGAGATCACGACTCATTTCCTAAGTGTTTCTCTTAGCGTCAGATCTCCTACATCATTCATCCTTAAAGTGATTAAGGTTTCCATATAGTTGCATATGCAGCAAGCTTTTTTGGGGTAAAGTCATTCATTACATCCATGAAAGAGCTTTGTTATTAGGTAGCATTGATTTCCTATAAGGTAGGATTAATATTCAGAAAAGTTGTGCCTTGAATTTCATTTTAATTAGAATCATAGAATCACAGAATCATAGAATGGTTTGGGTTGGAAGGGACCTTAACGATCATTGAGACTCAAGCCCCCTGCTGTGGGCAGGGACACCTCCCACTAGACCAGGTTGCTCAAAGCCCCATCCAGCCTGGCCTTGAACACCTCCAGGGATGGGGCATCCACACCTTCCCTGGGCAACGTGTTCCAGTGCCTCACCACCCTCACTATAAATAATTTCTTTCTAGTATCTAATCTAAATCTCCCCTCTTCCAATTTAAAACCATTACCCCTTGTCCCATCACTACACTTCCTGACAAATAAGTGCTTCCTTGTCTTCTATCAGCAGCTATGTGTCACTTACAAAATAAACTTCCAAATATGAACAATTCAATACCAAAGAACCTGTGGTTCATCAAAAAAAGCATTTCTATTTGACAAATGATTCTCAATATAGCTAAAGATAGCAGCTAGGCATTAAGTTCAGATCTAGAAGTTGAAAATAGAAACATTTTGGTCTGTAAAATGAGCAAATATGATACGTGAGCCTTTTAAAAACAACTGAAGTCATAATCTCAAAATATTATTCTTTGCAGATTCATTAATCTGAACATAGTCTTAGTTCAGATTGATACCACTTTACATCAAGATAACTAAAATCTCCTATCCTTTATCACAAACCCTTTTCCATTCACAGGCCATTTTCTCATCTCTACAATACCTTTGATCTAGTGTTCTATAACAAATTCTCAACATACATTTGAAGCTATTGCAACATCCATTTTCCTTCCAGAGCAACACTGACTTACCTCCAGTTATGTACACTTCTCCCAGGGTACTTATTTTCTGTCTTTCCTCTATATATAGAACAATGATTTCCTGAGTTCTTTTGTTTCTCCATAAAATCTGAATTAATGCTAGTATGACTGTCATATCATTCATTATATTACTCGATATTAGAGAATGGCTTTTCCTGTTTCTTCTAAGCATAGTTAAAATATTTCACTTGTTTTAATTGAAAGGGGTTTGGCTTTAAATTCTCACACTAGGGAGGACTGTAAGATTTCAATTTTCCTAAATATATTTACATTCCCTCAAGAAGTTTCATTGTCACTGCAAAAACAGGCTAGATAGTATAATAGCTCTTATCTAAACGTTGTGAAGTAAAATACACATTCAATCTTAATTTTTTTTCTGTTGCAGCTCAGGGGAGCTTATAGTTTAAATTGTTTTAAGGTAGGCTTTCTACCTTCTTTTTATTTACTTTTAAGGCAAAGCAAGTGTATTTTTCTAACTTTCTGGACATCATTGCAGAGAATGATGACAGATAAATTTTGTTGCTCTAAATGACATTATCTTGCCAACTGCCTCAGTGGCAAGCAAGAATGTACATCTTGAGAGAAAAAAAGAAGAGGGATAGAGACTTTTGTTAGTAACAGAACCATTTCTATCCTACTTAGTATCTTTTACTTAAAAACATTCCATTAACAAAAAATACTGAATATCCAAGTTATTGACTTTTTTATGTCTGTGCCTCTACAATCACATTACAAGATAACCAGAAGAACTTAATATAATTTTTTTTCCACAAATAGGATTGGACAGCATTGGTAGCTGTTATGTTCCAACCAAATGAAAAATAGATAGCAATTTTGATCTCTAATAGAAATTCTATTAGCATTCAAGTAATAAAAAAAAAATCCCCTACTCTTGGTTCAAATGTTTATAAATAAACCCAACATAATTGGCTTTCACAAATTAACACACTGGCCACAATTAATAACATAAGAGAGTTGAATCTAAGAGTAGTGTTTGATTTTGGTGAGATTTTAAAAATATTCTCAACAATTGAGTCAAGAGAAGAAAAATAACTGATATAACTTGAAAGCAAATTGAATAAAGGCTATATCATAGCAAAATGTCTATTTCTCTGTTTACAGAGTAGGAAATAATGTACTGGTGCTCATGCGAATGTTCTGTTGAAACATTCCTGTATTCATGATGCTAATCTTTGAGGATTGCTAGAAGGTTCTTATTTCTGTTTCAAGATTTGATCCAGATGAAGAAAGGACACTGAACATGTCTCCAAGGAAGGGAAAATTATATGGCCTGAAAGGAAAGTAATGAAGATATGTCTAACAATACGTAATGAGAAAGTATTTTCACTATGACATCTTCTTTCTTAACATAACTTACATGACAAGAACAACATGGTGACAAATGTTCAAGTTATAATATTTAAATTAATAACCCTATTCCTGGTTGCACTTTGTATTTCTAAACTGTGCCTTACATTTTCATCAGACTTGACAATAATGCACTCTTGAGCGTAAACTTCAAAGACCACTCAGCAAAGTGCCTAATCAAAACCAAAAAACACTGTCAAAATGAAAGACTACTGACTATCCACAATTTTAGAAGTACTTAATATTCAGTCCAAGATTTTAGATGTACAACTTCAGTATTCTAATATCATCTTCAACAGATTCTCAACTCATCTAAACAATACATATGCAATGGAAGAGCAATCCACATTTATACATTTACAGGAAATAATTGATGGAATGTTTCTGATTGCTTACCAGTGCGAGCATAGAAACTTCAACACTGAACAGTCCCATAAAAAAAAATCTGGTTGTCAACACAACCAAAATCTCTACTGTTGAGAATTTAGTCAATCATAGAATAAGGTGACTAGATTGAGAAGCTTATTGCAGGTGTTTTTTTACAGATAAAACATTAAAAATCACAGCTAGAAGTTAGCTTCCATTGGTGATTGAACGTTGAGCTTGAGAGAGAGAGAGGCAATCTCACCAAGGCAGAGGGATCTCCCCGGGATCTCCCCAACTTCTCCTCAAGATCTCAATAGTCTGAAGGGGAAGCCTCTAAGAGGCTTTTCCATATGACTGGAAGAGCAAATAAGTTGCCTTTAAATGCTGAAGGGAGGAGAAATAATAATGTACCTTGTTCTGTTTGATAAGATCATTGGACATCACTTTTGGAGGTTTAATCATGACTCTGAATGTCATATAGTTTGATATGCAACTAAATAATCATTATAGGACTGTCAGTTTCTAATGACTTGCTTTGATGTCTTCATAGATGTAAAGATTGACAATTAATATTGCTAACCAGATAAGTTATGAAACAGGGAAGGGAAGGAAAGGAATAAAAGTGCTCACACATACACTTTTACAGTGGCTGAATTTTATAACTTCAAGATCTACCATGGCTTTTTTCCATTGTTTTGTTTTAATTTCCTTGGTTTTTATGATGCATTTCCTATATGTATGGGCTGTTAGAATAAAACTCAGAGTAATATGAGATAGATGCTAATATATACATAGGTATATATCCATAATAGTTGTTTCTGGGGCTGATACTAAGCCTATTATTGATATGTGAAACTGTTTCAGGATAGAGTTAGTAAATTTAAGACTCCCCTAATGCAAACCTAATATACTTCTATATCACGTGTCTGTTTATTTACCTGTACCAAACTGTATAAAATTCTCAGTGTTAAAGCAATTGCAGGTTTATGTTATTTTTCACAGAAAATGTAGAACACATCATGTCTTAAACTATATTTAGTTCCTTTGGTCCAAAATACCAAATACCAATGCCAAAATAGAAATAGTAAAACAAGAGTTAACTCTGGTTATGATTGGAGGGGCATAGTAACTTATTTCTTCTTTATTCCACTCTGTGTTCTTTGTTAAATGCCAGAAATATAAATTTACCAAGAAGAAGGCTTATCATTCACTACATCCTCAACACAATATTTTTCTCATACAGCCCTCCTTTCCTCCTGTTCCTCTTACTTCTTTAGAGGCATAGAAAAAAAATTCAACATCCTCAACATACAATTAGCAACACACAATTGAATTGCTAAGGAAAGAAAACAGTTTTCATTTAATTTTGTAGCTGATAAGAACTTTTCTTGCCCAGAACCTTGCCTTCTCTTTTACAATTCTTTTATCTGTGAATTAACTCATTTAAACACTGATGGTACAAAAGCCCATGATCTACATAACAAGGAAAAGCAGGTAAATTTCAGCAGTGCCCCACCTACTGTAAAGTATTAATAATATGCTTCAGCAGTCTTAATTACTTTGGTGACCTTCTTAATTTAACAGATTTGACTTTACCCATTTGTAATTCTGCAGCAATAATTGGATAACTAGGCAATGCATGTACCTAAACAAATTAGGGCTTTTTTAATAAAACTTGATTATTCACAGTTCATTAGACAAAAAGCTGCATTTTAATATTAATTGCAATCACTACTGTAGAATGTCATTTAGAATTAAATAACATGCTCTATTTTTTATGTTAAATTTATTCAGAATGGTGGAGCCATATAAAAATTAATACCTCTGAAATACATTGAAATTGTAAATATAAGTTTATTTATATTTATACTTTGACCCCAAATCTGTTTTTTTAACTCATTGAGAAATGCCCGTTCATTTCAGTGGTATGGAATAACTTAGTTTTAGATTAATTTTCCTTCCAGACACCTATACTTCTGCAGTAATTTTGACTTGGAATTGCATCACTGAAAATCATAATATCAAACAGTATGATGTTCTTACCTATGAATATCAAGGTCCAAAATTATTGATTAATGTATTAAAATGTCAAACATTTCTTATGAAGCTGGTATTTTTAATAGTATTTCAAATAATGCAGACCTATTCCCACTGATATCACTGAAAAAAGTATCGCTTACTTCAATAACAGGAATACAAAAATTCCTTTTCTTAGTATTATTTTTAAGAATATGTTTTCTATCAGGTATTTTGTTAATTTACAGCTATCTTACAGGGTCAGTTTTAATGTTGATTACAGGCTTATTCCTAAGATTTAAGTAAACTTGAATATGATGATACAATGTCTATGTTGTTTGAAAAAAGACTAGTGTTAAAATAAGGAAGTTAAAATGTGGAGAAACATGCCTCCGACAGGAATACACTTTTTCACCATAAATCTCAGTCTTCTCTTAGGCAGTATGTAGTTTTTGTGAAAGTTTTGCTCATTGTCTGGAGATATTTTCATATTGGAAATGAGCTGTATTGTTTTATGGACATTTTGACCATTTTTAAACTCTTGAATATCTCTAAACAAAGTGTGAATATCTCTAATAAAGTGTGAGCAAAAAAAATCTCATGCATCCTAAAGTCTAGATAATAAATAAATAAATAAATAAGCATAGCCTGCCAACACACTCTTGAGAAATTAGCAGTGTATTTTTTTTTCCTAATTTAACTTTTCCGTGAGCATTCATATTCATGAAGGTAAAGGGTCATTTTCATATATGACTTAACCATAGGACATTTTTATCCTAGATCCAGATGTAATTGAGACAGCTGAAATGTGAGCATATCTTCCTTATCCCTGACCTACAATTTCTGTCTGTTCTAAAAGCGAGAATTAGCTTGGTCACCCTGCTGTCAGCCCAGGGCATCTTCTGACAAGAGATTTCTAATACACTGAACAGTACTTTACATTAAGTGGTACTAATTACTGGGGCTGGCTAATCAGTTTGACCAGAAGTTGGAAGCATAACTACAGACTATATGAGGACTCAAGCTGGAACTGCTGACAAGGTTACTACTGTTTATTTTCTTAAATTCTTTTCTTTTCTTAAATGGAAATTCTTAAAGACAAAATCTTTTCTGATGTATTTCTGGGTATTTCATTACAATAATCAGTTAACTTTAGTTTTTACTTTCTAAACAAAAGTCAGAATTCAAAACCATTTAATAAATAGGGACTGGACTAGTGCAAAGCATTTCACACTGTCCCACATGACATCGTAGTCTCTAAATTTGAGAAACATGGATTTGACAGATGGACCACTTGGTGGATAAGAAATTGGCTGGATGGCTGCACTCAGAGAGTTACAGTCAATGGGTCAATATCCAAGTGGAAACCAGTGATGCATGGCATTCCTCAGAGGTTGATATTGGGACTGGTGCTGTTTAGCATCTTTGTTAGTGACATGGTCAGTGAGAAAGAACACACCCTCAGCAAGTTTGCCAATGACACCAAGCTGTGTGGTGCAGTCAACAAACTGGAGGGAAAGGTGCCATCCAGAGGGACCTGGACAGGCTTCAGACGTTGGCCCCAGCACAGCTCATGAATCTCAAGGGGCAAGTGCAAGGTCCTGCATGTGGGTGCAGGATCCAAGCAATAATATGGGTGGAGAATGGCCTGAGGGTAGCCCGGAGGAGAGCCAATTGGGGTTGTTCATTGATAAGAAGCTCAGCATGAGACGGCAATGTGCACACGCAGCCCAGAAAGCCAGATGCATCCTAGGCTGCATCATTACAACATGACCAGCAAACTGAGGGACATGATTCTGCCCTTCTACTCCACTCTGGTGAGACCGCACCAGGAGTACTGCGTCCAGCACTAGAGTACTGGACATGGACCTATTGGAGCAAGTCCAGAGGAGGATCACAAAGATGGCTGCAGCACCTCTCCTATCAAGAGAGGCTAAGAGAGTTGGAGTTGTTTGGCCTGGATAAGACACATCTCCAGGGAGACCTTATAGTGGCATTCTGGTACAATGAGGGGGTCTATATGAAAGACGAGGAGGAACTCTTTATCGAGGAATATAATGACAGGAGGAGGGATATCGATTTTAAACTGAAAGAGGGGAGACTTAGATTAGATAATAGGAGGAAATTCTGTACTATAAGGGTGGGTAGACACTGGAACAGGTTTCCCAGAGTAGTGAATACCCCATCCCTGGAAGTGTTCAAGGCCAGGCTGGATGGGGTTTTGAGCAACCTGGTCTAGTGGGAGGTGTCCCTTCCCATGGCAGGGGGGTTGACACTAGATGATCTTTAAGGTCCCTTCCAACCCAAACTATTCTATGATTCTAAGAAAAGTTGATGGAATGAAGCCCTAGGACCCTTCTGCTGCCCAGAACTTTGTCCTTCCTTAAACATTACACCCTTGTATGGAAACAAAAGCTATCATTACAGGAGTGGGAAGAAGGCAATTTCACATTTAATTTTTACCTCTATTTTAACTTACCATTTGGCAGTTATGTATGTGTGTTGTGATTGCTTCTCCATTGCTATAAAAGGGATGGTAGTACCCAACTTCACAGGATATTATATCAATAAATTTTTAAAGCATCCTGAGCATTTCTGAGGATGAAATAAATTGTTCTTAATTAATGTGGTTATTATTATTGATACATTAATGTTTTTTTACCTTTGGGGGGAGAAAGATGTAAAAAAATTCAATTTATCTACATTTGTTCCCCCTGAGTATGAGAGTAGCTTCTCACAGAGTATTTTCAGTTTTCTATTACTTCTACTCCATTCACATTCTATCCCTAATTTCCAGGTGCCAGTGTACTGCAAAGGATGTTTCTAAAGAGTTCCCCCGAAAGAAGAGAGGTTATTCATCTTGGGACAGCCTATAAAAGTTTTTTTGTACAAATTAATAGATTTGGAGGCAGGTAAGGCGTGTGGAGTTGTCTGTACAGGGTTTGAATTCTTCTGGGTAACTTTTTACAGAAGTTGTGGGGGAAAAAAAAAACCAGTCAGTGAAAGAAAGTCCCTTGGAGCTGTTGTAACAGAATTGCATGGTTATTTTAAAAGGCTTTTATAATACTCTGGTTTTCCTAGCGCAGCTGGACACTATCCAGATAAAGTACCTGTCAGTATAGCATAGCTTTCCTTGTTTTCAGAGGTGTGTGCTTTCTGCATCTTATTTGTCTACTTTCTTCTCTTTTCAACATAGCTTTTCCATGATGGTTTCTTTTCCTTTTTTTTTTTTTTTTTTTTTTCCCCCGACTGTGATCTTTGTTTTAGCCTATAAGCACATGCCTCTATAAATATGCACATATTTATGAATGAGTTTATTAGGAATATGTGGGTAATTTGAAGAAATCATTGATAGACACCTCTGAATTGGTGAGAAAACATAGAACTGGGATACTCTTAAGTTGCCTTCCTGTGCAGAATGCTCTTTGGTTTGCTGATTTGTAAATCAGGGGTCACAACACTTTCTTGAACATAGCTGTAATTAATCTGACTATGAAAAAAGGTGTTATGAGGCTATGATTTTTATTTTTTTTTTTGTGTGCGTTTGATTTGTTGGAAGAAGTATCTTTCTGGGATGGTTTTTGTTGGATTCCTTGACTGATGTGTCTCAGCTTAAACTGGGAAATGATGTCAGAAATACATGTCATATTTGTTTGAATACTTTATGCCAGAACTTTCTACTAGGTGGCGATGTATAGAGTGACCAACCCTGTTAATATTTTCTCTGTATCTTGTTGGTAATCTAGTAATCACTGGGGTATGGACTGCCAATAGTAGGAACTGCAGAATGGTTTCTTGTTGGTGTGAGGAAATTGACTTTTATGACTATAAAATTTTGTGTAGTTCACAAGGCTACTATGTCAGTTTCCTCAGCAAACTGGTTTGTTGAGATACTTTTATTTTTGTTTGGATTTCCTCTATGATCAATTTCTGAAACTTACATATGCGTTCTTCTGATTGCAAACCAAACTTCTTTGAATTGAAATCTTCTAAGCATGATGTTTCTCCTCTGCCTCTGTCCTTTTACATTTTTCTTCCAAAAGCTTGGGTAAGATGGCCAGAGCAGTAAAGTAAGCACTTGTTTTGTTCCTGACTTCTGTGGTTGCATGTCTTTTTTTTTTTTATTTTTTTTATTTTTTTTATTTTTGAAGTCATTACTCGTTTTAGATTTGGAAGCTTTAGGCTTCTAGAGCATGTCATCAGAAGAACTCACGTCAAAACACACAAGTATGCTATTTAAGACTAAAAAAACCCCGATTCTCCCTACTTCTACTGTGCTCTTGTGTCATAAAGTGAAGTTAGGAGAAGGAACATTTTCTTCTCTACTGTTTTTTCCTGTCTAATTTTCTTTAAGTTTTTCATGTTAATTGCATTGCTGAAGTGGTTAAGAGTTGAAATTTGACATGGAAATTGCCTCCATTGAGAAGTAACTCGGTGTTTTGGCTGAGTTATGATCAGTTGAAAACAGCGCACTCTATTCTTGGAACCTTAGAAACATGTGCATTAGAGCACTTTGTTTCTCCTCAAATATGCATCTACCACTTCTGTCAGTTGTGTGTGTTCCATTAACAGCGTTGTGCAGTGAAGGAGGAAAGGTCACTTTTCTTTCTACAATAACTCCGTGGTGAGTAGGGCTTTTACAGGCTGAGTGGAGAAAGCCAGTTATTTCCTATGAGCCATCTACCAGCCACGGGACCTGCTCGTCAGCTGGAATCTAGCAGGGGAAAAAATGTTAAGCCTTGACAATCTGAAAATGTAGTCAAGAAGTAATCAAATAAGGGTTCGTGATCACTGTTTGTTCTGGTTTCTTGTACAGATGTGCTTGCGGTGTGAATCTCTGAGAAGCACAGAATATGTACAGGAGCACAATAAAAATGCGAAAATGCTTTTATTTTTATTTATTTCTGACTCTTTACTTGTGATGAAGATTGATGTCCATTGGTGGTTGACCTCAGTAAGCTTTGCCTTTTAACTCAGACTGGTAACTCTAAACTCTCTATATTAGCAAATGGAGCAGCACTCCTCCTTTATACAGAGACAAATAATTTACCCATCATACAGTTATTTTTTTGTGGTTTCTGCTTGAAAATCAGAGGGAAGTGCAATCCAAGCACATGCCTGTAGGGAGAGAGGTTAGAGTCATCTGGGAGATAGAGTTGGTACGATCGTTGGGCCTGTTCTTTTGTTTTGTCTTCATTGTTGTTCTTGAGCTTCTCCGTTAACTATTTTCCTTGTAAATGTGGATTAACATATGGGCGATCCTGAGTCAATATCATCCAGTCTATACATGACTGAGCAGAAATGTACAGCATCTTTGTATTTGACATCAGTGAGATCACTCCAAGAATCTTCTGTCAAGTTCAGGTGTTCGTACTTCAAGGATGAGATTAAAGTCAAAAAGAATTCAGAGAAGAACTGTAAGAATGAATAAGGGTTGAAAATAGCTCCAGAGGGAGAAATTCTAAGAGCTCAATATGTTAAATATTATCAAAGAGAAAGGCAAGGAGAGACTTGATTGCAACGTTTAAGTGTGTGCATTGTGAACAGAAATTCTATGATGAAGCAGAAAATGATGGTATAACAAGATCCATTGGCTAAAATATGAGCCAGACACATTTGCAGTAGAAATAAGAAATGCATCTTCATCAATGAGAGTAATTTATTGCAAGTTACGGTAGGATATTCATCAAAGGAAGATTTTAATTTAAGTGTCATATTTTGCCTTTGAGAGGTACCTAAATAAGAATTAACTGGGGGCCTATGTCCATGTTCTGTGGAAGTTGAAGTATATGGTGATAGTATTCTTTCTGCATTTAAATATGTGAATCAATGCAAAAAAACCAAAAACTCTCTAACCCAGGGTACTGCTGAAATTAGACCAGAGCTGATTGATAACTCAAGGCTTTTGAAGTGTCTAAAATGCTTGGAAACAATGAATTTGTTTTAGAGGTTCTGTAGTGAAGATTGAAGATTGCTAAATCATGTTGGCAACAAAATGCTTCAGCAATGGAAAGTTGTCATTACACTCAATTTCTGCATTAGATGGGCTTGGCCATTGTCTGTAAATACTAGGTTAATATGCCAATTGCTAAGATTCCTTACAAGCTTTCGTGAAAGTACTGTGGTAGTAAAGGTGGTTGATGTCCAGAATCTGAAAGAAAGTTGAAATTAACAATAAAAAAAAATCATTGAGTAACTTTTATAGGAGAGAACACTTGGGCTGCTTTAGAAAACTGCTGAGTACAACAGGCTGGTGAACAGAAGAGCCTACTCTGTGTGTGGGAGTTATTGGAGCATTTGGGAGGAGGGATTTGTAGATCCTGCAGAGATTTTGGGAAATCTGTGTTATAACGTGTTATCTCTTGCAGTGAAGAGCCAGCAGGAATGTTCTGAGGTTTTTGGTGTGTGCAGTTTTACATGCCTTTAGCAGGCAATGCTTTCAGGTCTTGGGCTTAGTGGAATTGTAGGTGACATAAGGAGAAATAAAAGAATTGTAAATCAGAGTAGTGAAACCTCCTTTTCACGCTTAAGTTTGACGGGAAGAGCAGAAATCAAGCTGAAGTGCCAGTCAGATAAGATATGACTGTCTTGTATAAACTCTTCAGCTTTTAGGAGAAGATATCAGGAATCAGCCTTCAACATAAGAGAGTCATCAAAATAAATGAAAAGGACCCAAGCAAGCCCAGATCACTCAGTGAAACCAGTCTTTTTTGCTTAAATCTCTGAAGATACTGAAGCAGTGACCAGAGAATTGATTAAAGGTGGTTTGGTGAACTGAATAGTGTATGTGATGAGGCCCAGCTGGTTCTAATACTGCAGCAAATTAGAGCAGCGATAGTCTGCAGCTGGAAGGATTTTTGAGATTTTGAAGAGGATTGTGCTGCTTGTCTCAAGGGATAATGTGCAAGTACCTAGAAGGTTTTGTGATACCTGCTGAAGGGAAAGATGGGTATTTGTTGAAGCTTCCATCAACGTAAGAGTTGGAGATGTGTGTAAAAATGTGAGGTTTTTTTTAGGGCTCAGTCAACAAACTCTAAGCCACTGACTAGTAAGAGACTGTGCATTAAAAGTATCTAGTGGCTTAGAAACCAGTGGATGATAGATATATGATTGCTGAAAAAAAGAAAGGGATTCCAAATACTATAATTGCAGAAAATCCTGCATGAGCTTGTTTACAAAGTAGAGATGTTTGACCATGCGCTGTTTTTTTTTCTCCCTGCTAATAACAGAAAGTAATTCATATGTGCGTATGTATTTTCCTTCGGGACTGTTTTTATTTTTGAAATTATTATTTCTTAAGTTTATATTTAGATGTTTTATTTAACATTCTAAGTAGCTCCAGGTGGGTTTTACCTTTTCTACTTTGTATTTACATTCATGTTAGGGATGCCCTAAATTTGTAACGGCAATGAAAATATAACTTTTATGAAAGAGAGGAATTCTTGTTCATGTGCTGACTTAGGCCGAAGACAATAGTTTTATATATATATTTTTTTTAATGTACTGATGTAGGGTGGTATAGGCCAAGTTTGCGGTTTGAAAAGATTAGCTTTGGCAAAGCCCTAACAAGAAGTATCTCTGTAGAGCGACGGGTGAGAAATTCTTAAAAAAACTCAATTATTTTCAGAAAGCCATGTGTATACTGGCAATTTCCAAGTAGACTTGGGTGTATTTATCTACCCATTATAGCTCTTATTTTACGGATGAATATGCTAAGTGCTATTCAGAATTATTTGGCCATATGTTCCTGTTTTTATGGAACTTCATTTTGCAGGCTCTTTATATAAATAAAATTATTCTCCTCATCATGGCATGTAGTAAGAGGAAAAGAAAAAAATGTTATTTCAAATGTTATACCTTTTGCAAAAGACCAGATGGTGTTTGTATGGGGGGGGGGGGCTTCAAGTAAGTTTTGCACTTTGAAGCTGCTGCTTTATTCCAGATTGTCTGAGTGAACTTAGTGTTTGTAGCTCTGCCGGAGCGTGCCAGGTTGTATCACACTTGTTGTCAGTGCGGTTGAAAGGCAGCGAAGGCGAGGGGTTACATAGCTCCTCCGTAGCTTTGTTTCACTATATTCTTTGTATAGTATGGATTGGTGTGCACGTGCAGGCAAGAGTTGTTGGCAGATGATTAATTTTCTTATTTGTCTTCTCATGCGAAGTTTGAAAACCAGCGGTGGTACCAGTTGCGGAAAAAAATTAATTTGGTGGTAACGTCTCAGTGGAATTCATAGGTGGGAACTGCAGGCTGCACTGAAACATTAAATTATTAAACATGCCGTTTTATAAATGTGTTCTACGAGATTAACATCTGTGAATCACAAACATCATGCTGGGTGACACTAAGGGCAGGGATTTACATTGTATCACTGTCTAAATTACTTAATTGTCTGTCACTATTCCCTTGCTTAGTTTGTTGTTTGTTTTTTTTAATGACAATATTTGGGTATGTTTAACAACACCCTTTCCTTGTGGTGATTTGCTTCAGATAACTGGAGTTTAGAACTATTTTATTAGGAACAAATCCGTATGAACTCTGGCACAGAAATTATTTCTTGCATGAGTATTTGAAAGTGTAATTAGAGGGTAGCAAAGAATATCAAACTGCTTAGATACACACCTTATATATCTACAACAAATAAAGGATTACGCAGGGGACTTGCAGAGTTTTGTAATATTCGTGTTGATGCTGGCTATTGCTCTGGGAACCGTTGCAGAGCATCTACGGGATGAAGGAACTACCCCTGAGGAGGAAACTGGAACCTTGGCATCACCTGTGTGTATTGGTGACACGTGCTGTGCCTCTGGCTGGTGTAGTAGATCGTGTGTCGGAGGCTGAGTTATGGGACCCTAGTGGATTTACTCGTATAGAGATCTCTGAGAATACCTATGGAAGAAAAGAAGTGACAGATCAAGCCCCTGCTTCTCTTAGCTATTAAAGAGAGAGTTGTGATGCAGTGCCCTTGTCAGCCACCCAGACCATGCATCCAGGGGGGTGGAAGAAAAAAAAGTTCTGATTGTAAAGGGGTGTTGTTATTATGATTATTATTAGTGTTGCGGTGAAATTTGTATTTTAGTAGTGAGGTGCTGCGTTTACTACGTGTTTTTACCGTCTCGATTGAGAATCAAGCCTATACAATATTGTTTATGTAAGTGCTTACGCAAGAGAGGCGTATGTTGAAATACTCGGAGAAGCCTGGTCTTGTTTTCAGGCCAAAGTGTTGGCCCAGAGCTGACATGTGAGCATTGGTTCAGCATGCTGGACTACTGGTTATTCAGTCTTCTTTCCCAGTCACACACACGAGCATGCAAAAGTATCCAGTTTTCTCCCGGGATGGAATGAGAACAAATGCAAAGATATTTTAAAATCAGATTGAATTGTTGTTTTCCTACCAGCTAATCACATGTATTAGACGCTTGATGAATGTCTGCTATTTGAAAAACAGATACGACATGGGCAAGTATGTCTGGCACAAGCCAGATGGTTTGATTTTTGTCTTCGTCGAAATAGTAGAAAAATACATGCAGTTTGCAAAGAGGCTGTGGAGAACATGGTGTTTCCAGGGGAATAAAATAATTGCATGGCTAGTTCTGATCAGTTACGAGACTTTACAATTTTAATACAGATCTCTTCTTGATTACTGAGTGTGGCTTCTTTTCATTTGCTTCATTCACCTGCTTATAGTGCTTTGAAAGTGAGTATTTTGGGATATGCTTTTGCACTTTCATCCTTGGTCAAAAAAAAGTTTCTTCATGCTTTCTAACAGCTGTTTTTCATAAGTGTGTGTGTGGAAAAATACTAATTTCCCATGTGGTCTAGCTGGCTTTTCTGCACTTTTAATACTCCACCATAACAAAAGTGATTCTGCGTAGGCACTTCGTTCCTGATGTATTTTGAATGCCAGCACTTAAATCTGGATTATGAAGTCGAGTAGATAATTAACTTTGAAACTACGACAGTTTAAATTCACTAAATGTGCATGTGTATTTTACATGGTCCAGTCAGAGACATTAAACACTGAAATGTTTTTAAACCAGTTGCAAAGAACACTTTAGCTGTCTAGAGCAAATAAGGTCTGCTCTGTGGGAAAAAATAGAATATATATTTCAAGGGATTTTTTAAATTATTATTAATTTGAGTGTTCAGAGGTCCAGCACTTCAGAACCAGAAGTTCCTAGGAGCAAAAATTTTCCTGGGAGGTGTGTTAAAACATAGGATATTTCTGTAGCACAAGTGCCAAGTTTTGTTTGGTTTGGTTTTGTTTTGTAAAGTTATTTTTTCATTCTTCCTATTTGTTTGTGAAAAGGAACATGCTGTTTTGTTTTGTTGAGTAATGTACAGATGGTTTTTGCACATGAAAATTGTCAGCGTACGTCTGAGTATAGGGAACTGAAATGAAATACACAGTTTTATATATGTAATGGTTATATTCTCAAGTATGTAAGCATACAAGAATTTATTTATTTATGTGTTGTCTTGACCAGGTAGGCTTGTGGGTTCTGAATTTGAAAATAGTTCCAGAGAGGTTGTAGAGAATATTTATAGGAATTATTCTAAGTCCCTATCCTAAGAGGAATCTGAGATGTATTAAAGGAAATGTGCATTCCTTAGGAAATGTATAGTTTGAACAATTGTTATGTCAAATAATGTGCAAGTAACCTGAGATGATCTCACTTTTGAAACAGGTATTAGTGTTTCTCTGAGGTGCTGGATGTGTAATGATAAGATTGAAACGCGTTTGTTGTCTAATTGCGACTAGATGAGGGTTCAATAGAGTTGTCTTTGTGTATCAGTGTCTGAGAGCAGATGTATTGACTGGCTTTGGGAGAGTGGGGTGAGGTGTAAGGGAGCTGTTATCTGGCCTTCCTTCCAGTAAAAGACTTGTGTTCCAGTACATGAAAGGAGGGGGAAAAAAGTGCTACCGAATATCAAATTATACTTGAATTATAGTAAATAAAATACTTGCTTTTGATGTCGCTTCTTAATGCGGAATTGGTTTTTGTTTGGCATGTTATTCAAGCATAAATGAGAGATTTGAGAAAACTCACTCGTGTTCCATCTTTCTCAAGACTGAAGTATGTTTTTCAAAAATAATACTGATGGATAAGGACTACTTTATGCTCTTTGTTTGGCTTATAAAGGGAAAACAGCCCAAATAAAAATAATTCAAAACATCTTTCCAGTTCTATAATACGCTTTAAGTGGCAAAGCCCAAGTAATTTATTCCTTTTTCTAGCAGATACTTTGTGTGATTCAGTTTTGAAGTCCAGTTCTTTCTATGTTTAACAGAGACAGTTCTTTTTCTTCTTTTTCTTTTTTTTTGGTTGAAAGGAGTTAATTAGTGATACTTCACAGAAAGATAAGATAGAAGTGTTACCAAAAAAAAAGAGGGGAAGAAAATTTCTTGACCTTCAGTCCATAATTATTTTTAGTACAAGTTCAAAAGTTTGAAATCACTGATGTCCTGAGAAGGCATAAAAGTGCCAGTGTAAAAGACATATCAAAGTAATTCAGTTTTTCAGAATGGAAATAAATGTGATTTAAAGGGAAAGTGTCAAGATCTTAAAACCACGTTAGTGGAAATTTGGTTTTTATTCTGTTAAAAGTCTTGCATTTACATTTTGGGATCCAGAATAAATTAACTGAAAGCTGTAGAAAAACTTCAGAGATTATTATTGCGGTGCTCCCTAGGGAATATTAATCCATTGTTTATCTTTTGCTTTGGAGTAATTCCATCTAGAAACTTTTATTGTTACCTTGTGCTATGTGAGGGATTCCAACTTGCTATGTGAATGTACCCCTATTTGAAGTGCAGACTGACACCAAGTTATACTGGTTTATGACGAAAAGTGAAAAAGAACAGAATTTTCTTTGAAACTCTATAGGATGTACCTCACAAACTGGCTTAAAATGTAGGACTGACCTGTGTTGTGATTGAATTGGAGTGGAAACTTGGGTAGGTATTTTACAAACAAAAGGAAGCCAGCAATCTGGAAACAGATAAAACTTGAGTAATTCACTGTTGGAAAACTAGACAGAGGAATCTACTTGTCTTGGTTAGCTGAAGAACTCTTCCTAGGATCATTCTGTATGCACCAAGAAGTTCCTTAATTTACAGAAGCTAATGTAAATATTGCCTCAGTCTTCCCTGGTAATCTTTTTTAAAATCTGAGCTTTTCTTAAGACTTTATTTCTGATAGTCCTGTAGGCCCTGACTGTACCATAACATGCAGTATGGTGTGTATGATTTCTCTTTGTTTCAGAACATTTATTAAAATACCGTGCGATAGTAATCAGGGACTTCAGGGGTGTGCACTGTGTTTGTTAGTTATTTCAGACGGTTAAAAATTAAAAGGGAGCGCCAATGAAAATTAAATTAATCTGAAGTACTTTTTGCAGACTCAATACTAGGAGTCTGGTTTATCAGGGCTTCGTAAGAGCAGCAATACTAAGTAAAGAAAGATACGGTGTTTATCTAAGATACAGTTAAGATGAGAGGTTTCTGGAGCTTTTCCAGGGTGCGTTTTTGAAGGCTGTTAGCATTTTTGTAGTACTTGTGTTTTGGTTTTTTTTATGTACTCCCTTGGCTGTGTCACGAGGACTTAACAGCAAGTCAAACTTGAGCAAAATAAATATACGCTCCCTAAATTTGCAGGATTTTGCAATTGGATGTAATGAGGTTAAACTGTTGGAAAGTTTGTGTTTAAAAAATAAATTGGTCTTCCTTTAATGGATTATAGATGTAATATTGCAAATATATATATATATATTTAAAATAGCCTTCTGCTAAAATACATTCCTTAATTTGTAACCTTTTAAATTATTTTCATTAGCAGCCTAGTGTCTTTCCATTATTTGGATGTGACAATCTGGACAAGATATATTCCTTCCCCCAGGCTGCTAATCTTCTTCTGACACTGTTTTAAGGCTAGGTTTCCAGGGTGGGGGTGTGTGGGTGGTTTGGGCAAATTAAAAGACTACCAGCACTATGTACCCATCCAAAATGAACCAGAGGTGTGTGGTATCTGAGCTGCAAGGCTTATGTAGTGACTGCTTCAGTCAAGCCAATTTGGGGGCAATGAAATGCAGATCTCTGGGTTTACATCTTGACCACCTAGTGCTTAAGTCGGGGCTCTTGCTCAGGAAAGCATTCATATTTGAGATTATATGCTTCCCTCAGTTAAATTAACAAATTAATGAAAAACATTTGCTGAAATCTCGCTGACTTGACTTCTTAGTGAGGAGATAATTGCTTTTTCATGAATGAAGATCTGTGGTTACTGGCAAACTTGGATGACTATGAAGGTTTCACAGATGTCTAAACCAAAATATGAGGTAGTCAGGATTGCCCATTTAGTGCCCTGATTGCTTTAAGAGTCCACTCTGACTTTTCTTGGTTGAAGGTCAAGAGCTGGTGAGAAGAAACCTGGTTGTCACGTGTGCAGGGTCCCTTCTGTGTAGTCTTTATTCACACAGGTTGATGAATCCCTTGCGTAAGAGCAACACTTGGATTTGAAGTGAGTGTTCAATCCTAACGTGAGAGCACAAAACTTTTATCTTCTTATATCAGCCGGCATCAAAGGAATCTTTTAAGTTAATATTAAAAGATGATGTGGGGAGGAGAGAGCAGGGTCTTTGTTTCCCTGTTACACGGAGTATAGAATTATATACAGAGTAGACTATCGATAAAGTTGCGCTAAAATGCTGAGTACCAGAGAAAATTCTGCCTGGTTGAAAGCGCAAAGCAAGGGTGAGATTCAGTAAAAAAAAAAAAAACCCAAACAAAAAATATCCAACATCTCAGCAAATGAAGTTTGGATGCATTTTTATTGCGTTCTTCTCTTCACGAGTAGCTTTCTGAATTGGATTCCTAGTGAGAATTTGTGAAAATTTTATAACTAACAAAAATTCATGAATAGTTTATTTTAATTTGATTTTTTCCTGACCTATACATGAGTATATTAGCTTTATACAGGCCTGTAAGGATTCAGACAGATTTTATTTATTTTTTTCTAAAGTCCGACTCGTGGTACTGTAAGTTGTTGTTCCAGTTAACAAGCAGAGGTGTTACTTAGCAGAGACTGCAGAGGAGCTGCATCTGCCCTCTGCAATTCCTGAATCTGTAATTTCTGCCTCTTCTGCTCCAAACGTGTCTGTTGTTAGAATTCAGTGGACTTGAGCTCAGACCTGCTGCAGGTTTGGTAGTTTGAAGAGAATTAATTTGGTGGAAAGAAATGTGTGGAAGGACTTTGAGTGTTTTGTCCTGCTGTTTTGAGTAATGTAGACTTGACTAATGCAGGTTAGTTGTGTCCTTCTCTTTTTTTTTTTTTTTTCCCTTTTACATCAAATGATATGCTTTGACTGGAACAAGAGGTCACTAACAGAGGTAAATTAATCAGCTTATAGAATGAGTCCAATTGGAGAGGTGAATGAAAAAACATAAACCCCGAAAACATTGTTTACATAGTAATTTATAATAATATATTTATGTATTACTGCAGTATAGTTTTCTCCAACCTAGCTTCAAGTTAATTGAAAAAATAGTTCACTAGTCAGAATTAAAATACCAAAAGCAGAGCTAATATTTTATCTGTGCAGAAGTTACAGAATTCTGCAAACTCTGTATGGTCAAACTAGCGTTATATCTTTATAAACTGAAACAGGATTGATGCTGCACACCTGTATTCCTCTACCTGCTGGAGCTACTCAGGAAGCTGCTTGATGCTCTGCGGCTGCAAGAGGTGTGGAGTTGTTCCCTCTGTGCTGACTTTCTGGTGTTGCTGGATGTGTTAATGGGTTTGGGAGATGTTAAAAGCAGCTTTCCATGAGTTGTAAGCTGGGAAACAGAAAACTAGTAGCTCTGTCAAAGCTGGGGATAGGCTCTTGGGGAGCTCCTCAACTCACAGAATCTGTTCTTCTCTGTGGACGTGTAGTCATGGGCTCAAAGAAAATTCTCAATCCCTTTTTTCTAAGAACTGAAGTGTTTTTTCGTTTTTATTTTTGTAAATAGCTTCCATTCACAAGGAAAACATCCTTCATATGAATATCTAACTAAGCACAAGAGGGAACGAACTTGGATTTGGAAGGCTTGGTCAATATCCAAATGTAGCCAACGTTCCCCTGTATGGCCTTGGCCAAGGCTGCTTTTCTTTCCTGTGCTTTTGCTTTCCCGCCTATAAAATGAGTGATGTTATACTGTCTTTCTAAAGAAATTTCGGAAATTGCAATAAAAAGCAGTGAATTTCGGTCTAAGAATTATAGTTTTGTATAGTCATGTGACTTTAGAAACCTTATGTCACTGCAGTTATCAGCCAAAATTGCAATCTCATTGAATGAATGATGAAACTTATTAACAGTGGCAATCAATGTCTCAAGAATGAAATATGCGGCGAGACAGTTGCTAGGATAAATACTTGAAAATACAGTTAAAAAAGAGAAAGCAAAGGCAACATAAACAAATGTGACCTTGTTTCTTTGTGCACTCAGGCCAATGATTGCAACGGATCTGTGCCTCTTTGTACTGAATATTCATGGTTTGAAGAGGAAGGCTAAAAATGGATAATTATGGAGACAGTGACATGTTTTGTCAGGCTGCGTTAATATCCTTTGGGCTGTAACTTAATGCTGATCGAGTAGTAACAACATCCTGGTGTCTCCAGGTTCGTGTGAACTGTAGTTTCTGATCGATGATAACGCGTTCCACCGTGACTTACGCTTCTCGTGTACCCGGCTTTAATGTGTTCTTTGACTTCCCCTCGCAATGTATCTTCTAGCATCAGCTCTAACTGGAATAATAGTAATTGAAAAATCTGTTTTGGTAATGAGGAAAGCTCTGCAAATATTCACAGCATATCACGTACAGTTTCTGTGTCAGAGTTGCTTGGGGGACGTGTATTTTTAGTCAAAGATAAATATCACAAAATAGATCTTCTGGCACAAAAAATGCTTTGGTTCAGCACCACAGGCAGAACAACTTAAATGAAAATTGCATTTTTGGATTTGTTGTGTTCAGTTAGTTATTTGTATTCTGGGTATTTTCCTTATGAACAGAGGGTATTTGAAAAAAAAAAAACCAAGCCCTGAAAAACCCCACCCCTCAGCACTTAAGAAATAGGAAGTGCTTTTTATTCCAAGAGAAGAACTCTTTGTTACAGCTTTTATGTGTTAAATCAGCAGCAAAGAAATAATGAGAGAGTAGGAAGGTGATGTGGAGCCAAACATTGTCATGAGTGGGGAATACCCTACATTAAATGCATTAATAGAAAGTGATTAATGGCTTTAAAAAAAAAAAAGTGGACAGCAAGTTGCCCAAGAGCCAGCAATTTGCCCTTGTTGCCAATATGGCCAATGGTCTCCTGGGGTGCATTAAAAAGAGCATGGCTAGCAGGTCAAGGGAGGTCATCTTGCTCCTGTGCTATGACCTGGTGAGGCCTCATCTGGAGCACTGGGTCCAGTTCTGGGCTCCCCAGTTCAAGAGACAGGGAACTAATGGAGAGAGTGCAGAGGAAGGCTATGAAAATGATCAAGGGAACGGAGCATCTCTTTTACGAGGAAAGGCTGAGATACCTGGGTCTGTTTAGCCTGGAGAAGAGAAGACTGAGGGGGGACCTCATCAAGGCTTAACAATATCTAAGTGGTGTCAAGAGGATGGGGCCATACTCTTTTCAGTGGTGCCTGGTGACAGGGCAAGGGGCAACAGTCACAAACTGTAACACAGGAAAATCCATCTCAACATGAGGAGAAACTTCTTTACTCTGAGGGTGGCAGAGTCTTGGAACAGGCTGCCCAGAGAAGGTGTGGAGTCTCCTTCTCTGGAGACGTTCAAAACCTGCCTGGACATGTTCCTGGGTGTTCCTGCTTTGGCAAGGGGTTGGACTAGATGTTCTCCAGAGGTCCCTTCCAGCCCCGACCATTCTGTCATTCTGTGAGCGCTAGCTTGAAAGCAAAGGACTAATTCAGTAAAATTGTAAAACTTTTATTGTATATGAGCTGTAAAATGGAAGAGCAGCCAGGCCACGTTATGTCCAGTGGGAAGGCACTAAATGGGTAGTAGTTTTACAACTGTCCATTAACACACTGGAAACTTGACAAGTTCTAAATAAGAATGGTTCCTACCATTGAACTACTGGATCTTTTGTAACAGCGATCCTATTATACTTAGAAGGTAACCTGCCTCATAAAGACAATTTGCGTTTGTATCCTGAGATGATAGAGTGAAAGGGGGAAAAAGTCTCTTTGTAAAAATTCTCCACCACTATCTCCATAATCTCTACTTGAGTGAGCATCAGCCAGGTGAGAAAATGAAAAATTATAACCTGCCAAGCATCAGTGGCAGACTGAAATGATAAAATTACAAGTTAATAACAGTGATGCCTCAGAAAAATTTGCTGGCCAATTTAACATTGCTTTATCCAAGGTCACATCTTCCAGCTGATTATTTTTAGTAATTTGCAGATGAGGACTTTCTACTTTTCTTATGGCGGGGAGATACCAGGTACAGTTTAAAACTCAAGGTTATCAATCTCTTTAGATCGAAAGTAAATCGTGTTCCCTGCATATTCGCTTAAGATTCGGCACAGGAGTTATTTCCTTTGTAGGGATCTCTGTGCTATCCGTTACGCCAGTGAGAAAGGCAGTGTAGCATGAAAACTCAGAGTGGAGTGAGGTTTGATGTAGGGATTGAAATAAGAGAAACTAAAACTTGGCGGAGTTTCTTCTGGATCAGCCTCTTGCTGATGTTCATGTGATGATTTTTACATAATAGCATTAAAAGAGATTAAGTTGCGCGCTTTTGAGGTTTCGTAAGGAATGTGAACCTATTGCAGGCTGGCACACAAGGCACAGTGTCAGTGGAGTCCTGTCAAATAACCAGAGCACTTTACAGGAATCCAAGGTGTGAAAATCATTAGCGGACTGTAGCAGCACTTACTTTCCTCCAGCACGATCTACACAATCATCTTAACATCACGCAGCATTGGCAAGCTCTCACTTATTTACAATAGACCATTCTTCAGCAAATGGAACGTATCAGTTTGTGGAAACTCCTGCTCTGGGAAGGGCCGTGCAAGGGGAAACCCTACACGCTGCTGGTTTAATGTGGTTTTGTGGTCCCTTTAATGAAGGATAGGCAACATCCTGCTATGCTGGGTGGACACAGTGGTTCTGGGGAGATTTTGTGGTCTGGTGGTTCAAAAATCTTGTCTGTGGGTGGTTGTTTTTCAGCTGCTGGGCTGTTGCTGTGCAGGAAAGAGCACAGCACTTCTGTCTGGCGTGGGAAGTGAAGGGCACTTACTGGGAGATTGATGGAGTACCCTATTTGTAGCTGCCCTGTTTTCTAACCATATAGGTCTTCTCTGTCATTAAAATAATAAAAATACTTGAGCAGCTCTATTCAAGGACTCTCCAAAAGCATTCATTTTTATTCCTGTATGTGTGAGCTCTGTAAGCCGGGGCTATTCCGTGTTGAGATGGCCTAAAGTGTCGCTGGAGTGCTTTTCAAAAACAAGAGGATTAACTTGCAAAAGATGTTAGTGGTGATGGTTAATGCTCAGAGTGGTCAGAAGCCCGGGTTGAAGGCTCAGCCTCTAGAACCGAGTCGTCTCGCTGTTTGCTCGATGGGGACATGAGCTGAATTCCCATTGGTATTTCCCAGCTTTGTGGGGAAGTTCCCTATCAGATCGCTCATGTCCTCTCTGCCTCCTGACATCTGACAAGATTGCAGCTTGAACTGCTTAATTTTTCTCGCTGCCGTGCAATGCGTCACACTGACTTAGTTCAGTAGCCCTGATCTAATGCTTACTGCGGTGAAACTGTAAATGTATCATTCAATACTTATTTTGGTAAACATAAAGAAAAAGGAATATTATTTTGACAGCTCCTGTCCATTTCATTATCTTTTTTTTTTTTTATCACAAAACTGTCTCTTAAAGTTTCCACACTTCCTTAAACTTTGTAGCCTGTCTTCTTTCATACACATCAGGCTGCTGCCAGCAGCTCTCTCCTCTCCCAAACAAGGTTCCATCTAATGCATTTGGTTAATCTGCTGCCTTCCTGCAGCAGGAGAAAGCCCGATCTTCCCTTACGCATCCAGGCAGCTGGACCTAGGAGCAAAAATTCTGAGGAATATGAGACTTCAAATTTGATGTTTTATTGTGTTGTTATTTTTCTTTCTCAAAGTAGTCTCGCTTTAGGATGTTTGCAATGCAAGCAAAGCAAAGAAGCTTTAGTATTGCTATTCTCTGGCGTCACTGGGTCTTACCTCGTGCTACGTGATGTCTCATATCCAGCCCCGCCAGGCAGGGAGTGCTCTGTCTCAGCCAGAGCAGCAGTTGTTGGATTAGGTTCATGTGCAAATGGGAATCTCTTTGCTGAATTACGTGATATTTTTCCGATTTATATAAGGCTGCTTTCAGTGTATGCAGGAAAGTGTGTTTCTGTGTGTAGTATTTCTAAGTATACATGCTTTCGTATGCACGCTCTTATGGCAGTATAAAGCAGTCTTAGTGGAGATAAAATCCTCCCCACCCCCTCTTTCTGTAAAACATACATTTAATCATATTTCTGGTGTAATAGTTTACTTTTAATTTTGTGATCCTAAGAGATAAATATACAGGCGAGAGGAAGAAACAAAGCACAGAGAAGATAAATATCTATACAAAGGTAGGCATGAGTTTTTCTTCATATCTCCTAGGACAGAACTGGACTAGGTGTCCCTTCCTTCTGTTTATGGCAGCAGTGTTGGTTTCGATGCTTTGTTCTGCATCTTCTCCATGGGATGACATGACTTTCTTCACAGAATCACCTAGGTTGGAAGGGACCTTTTAAGATCATCTAGTCCAACTAATGAAAAAAACCTAAAAAACCCACACCACACACAAAACAACACGAACCCAACGCTAAACCATATCCCCGAGCACTATGTCAACTCGTCTCTCGAATACCTCCAGGGATGGTGCCTCAGCCACCTCCCTCTTGGGTTTGGTTATGTCCACCCAGCTATTTGGATGCATAGTACTCTGTGTATGGAAGAGAGAGCATCCATAGCTTGTGACTTGCAGCCAAAAAATTGCAGTTCCTTGGAAGCTAAGACTGAATGGAGCAGGCTCTTCTCCAAATGAGGCCATTTTTGCTTTCTGTTGTGAAAAGAGAGAGGTTGACTCTCCCTTTTGTGTTTCAAGAAGCTTAATGCTTCTGCTCTGCCTTCAGTCAAATGCTGATAATAGGCTCTGTAAGGGTACTTTTATGCAGGGGTTCATTTAGCAATGAAATTGCATGTAGGAAAAGTGGACTTGACCAAGAGAAAGGTAAGGTTAAAGTAAGTATTTAGACTTTTTTTTTTTTTTTTTTAAATCTAGTCAGAGTAGATTAAGGCCACTGAACATACATTTAGCATTTTAAAATAGAATTACAAAGCTGCACTTTTCCTGCAAAAATCTTTAAGAACATTGTGCATCCATTAATGAACACTTCTTTTAAAGCCTTTCCCTTATAGCGGGTATTTCTGTAAGAGGGTTTTTGACCTGTAATCGTGGAAGAGGTCCATGTATTGTTTATTTAATTGACCCTTCTGGCCTTAAAATGAATGTAAATGCTTGCAGACTCTTGTTTTTTTGTTCTCTTTTGAAAACATTGTTTTAAGGTATCTCACTCTGTGATCATACTTTTATATATTTTTTTTTTCTGGTGGGCCTGTTACTTTCAGAGACTGATAGTGAAATGATGGGAGAGATTTAAAATAGATTAAAATTTTGAAGCTTTTGTGCTAATTATTAAAGTATGTGAAAGGAGTTCCCTGACCTATTACAAAATACTCTTTGGCAACAGAGAGCATAATGCATTCTGATGACACTTATAATTGCAGTACTTCCAGAACAATTACCCTGGTAGTTCATTTTCATATTGTGGGGAATCATATTTGCATGTTACATTTAATTGAGAACGGCATGCTGTGCTATATGCACATCTGGAAATACTTATTGGGTTTAACTTGAGAGCAAATGTGTATTTACTTTGTAGGTAAGCAAACATTTAGCTATCCTGACAGGAGAATGCATTTTAGTATCGCTTTCATATGATACTACATCCCTATACAGCTGCATTTTTCCAAGTTACAGCCAGTCCAAGTGGTGGTGGATACTGAATGCTCAGATGATTATTCAACATATCAGAATATCCAATGGTTAGGAAGCTTTGAATTATGCCAAAAATTAATTTGTGGCCAAGTGTCGGCCACTATGTCTTCACATTAATTTGCTGTTGTTGCCTCTCTTCAGTTCAATTATATACTTCTGTACGAGGTGAGGTTCTAGCGCAGTACTTCCCCAGAAAAAGGAAATAGATCTCAAAACTTGGAACAGTTGCCCTTTTGCCACTCTTCACCCTTGAGCGATGATAAAACACACCCTTTCCTTTGACAAGGAGTTGTCTGTGAATTTCTCATATGTAACTGAAGAGACCTGGTTAATAAAGTGCCAAAAAGTGAAGTAGGAAGGAAGGACATCTCTGTAGAGATAAATAGGGTGGTGCATTGGCACAGAATGAGAAGACAGATTCATGAGTAAAAATAAAAATAGAAAAATGACAGAAAAGTTAACACAGTGACATTAGGGTGGGTGTAATTTGCCTATATTGAACTCAGGCTTACAAGTTAAAACTTCATTATGGTTATTGTGTAGAATAAACACAGCTTTTTCTGGGATAGACTTGGGCATTCTAGAAAGTCTTTTGAGTAGAGTTCATCTTGTATTTTGAAGTTGTTACCCTGATTAGTATAACTTTTTTGCGTGCTTTATGGAGATGCAGTTAAATCATATTGTCTTGGAAAGAAGAGTTGGACTAATATGAACATTTTCCTGGTGTGATGTGTGTGTGTTTTGTTTCACGAGAGAGGAGGAGAGTTCCCCTGTGGATGGGGAAGAGCCACCGAAAGCATGTTTTCAACTCTAGATTTTTCTGCATTTTCTTTTTTTCTTTACGCTGGTAATGTTACTGAGGTTAATGATTTTCTTTTATTATTTTTTTTTAACTTAAATTCAGAGCTAAAAATACCATCCAGAGCGTGAAACGATTTTTAAATTCACAAGGATTGTGAGTTGAAGTCAGGCTGGGTGTGGAAGATCTCTTAGTGCGTGGAAATCAGTGTTATTGTCTGATGTCAGTTTTTGCCTGTTATGTTATCTCCCAAAAGCCGCCTGCTTAAGAGCTCTGTAGAATGGTTTATATTCCAGATAGCTCCAGGTGCTTATTCTGTACACTTCTGAATCCTTCCGCTGTGCCTTGTCATCGGACAGAATGCTGCCCTCTCTTAGTGCTGCATGAAGCTACCCAAGCTGGGTGGCAATCATTGGGCACGTAGAAGATACTGAACTAGCCAGTCTTCTGAAGTTCTTATTGTCCCTCTTTTTAGCGGCTAAATTTTAAAAAAGCAGTGCTTCTTCCAGCAATGCATACTGCTTGTTTTGGTTTGTTCAGGGTAAAAATGTGTGTGACCTTGGTGTAAAAAAAAAAAAAAAAAAAAGGATAAGATCAAATTCCACTGCATGAAAGTACATCTGAAAAGTTAAATAAAAATCCCTTCCTACAGATTAAGACTGTTGCCTTTCTCCTCCCTTTTAAACATTTAAACGCACTCTTTACATGATGCTTTAGCCTTCAAGTCAAACTTATGAGGTGCTTTAGCCAGGCTGGAGTCTGAGGACGAGACCCAAACCAGGACAATAACAAAACGACACAAAGATTGACTACACTGTGCTGGCTGGCTGAAGTGAAAACTGCTGAAATATAAATCCTATATCCTGGGATTTCACTGCCTGCTGGAACTAATCTCATTAACTTAAAACCACCTGAGGCTTAAGAGAGATATACACTGCCGTGAGAAATTATATTTATCTCATCCTAGGGGGAAATCCTTTCCCTCCCCCAGTTTACCTTACTTTTGACTTTGTCATTCTTGAATTACTAGGTCATTTCTCCCTCGTGGGAAAGTCGTCATAGCTCACAGCAACGTAATTACTGGAGCTGAAACAGTACGAGCGCTGAGATCACTGTTCAAGGTTTTTCTTTTTAAGTAATTTCCTAAACAAAACAAAGATTGGAAAAATAATATTACGATATGTTAGCAGTTTACTTAAAATTCCTTCAGAGTTACAAGAATTGAAGATATGGCATAAGGAAGAGAGCTTATTGAAAATATTCAGGTGTTTATTGCTGTTGAAAACCGAATACTGAGTTTTCTTTAACCAGTACAGTTTTAAGAGATTGGTTGCCTCTGATAACTGGTAATTGGTTGCAGAAATGTCAAATGCAAGGTTGGAGTTTTAAATCCAATGAGCATCACCAGCGAGAGCAACATCTGGTTGATCACTGTACTCTGGAGTGAGACTAGATCCCAAATCTACGTTCTCTATTGAAGTCCAGCCAATAGAAAGGTTCCCTTTGATGTGGAAGGATTTTGGATGAGGCCTTATCGGATGGTCTTGTTTGACTTAGTAACGGGGCAAAATGACCTCTTTCGAGTGTCTTTTAATGTTTGCCTGCTTATTAAAAAATAAATAAATCAATTTGGAGTTATCCATTAAACAGCTCAAACATAGAAGGATATCAAGAAAAGTTATAGGAAAGCTGAGTTAGCTCTGAAAACCAAAAACTAACGGTATGGAGAAAGCTTTATGCAGTGAAAGCTTTTTATGGTAACCTGGTCCTCAGCTCGCTCTTTCCAGAAGGAAGCCCAGGGTACGTTTGCCTTGTGGAGGTGGAAATTACTTGCAGCTCTCTTGGAGTGCCCTAAGACTGGGTTCCTCAGTGGGTGTTTCCACCAGTGGACCTGTGGCTGGTGTGCTGCTGCTGTAACTCAGGATGTGGCTTGTGAATTTTAGGATTGGCAGCGAAATGGAGGTGCTGGTTTCTGTGAATAAAAGAAATGTCCACTGAGCAAAACTGCACACGAGTTCTGTAAAATCCAGCTCGGCTCAAAAGGTGATTTGTGGATTTGAGTGACAGGTCTGTTAAAGTTAAACATTAATAGCAGTTTATTAGCCCCAAGTCACTATTTCAACAACCAACCGTTCAAAATACTCTGTTTTGATAGCTTATGTATAGGGACAACAACAAATACAATTTCAGACCAGTTAAAGTAATAAAGATGAGAATGTAAAGCCCTGATTGTGTCTCATCCTCATGGTATGAGTAGAGAGCAGGATCGAAAGTTGCTCTGTAATACTTTTGTCCATCGGTACGGAGGCTTAAGGTGGAAAAAAAAAGGTTTATATTTTCAGAATGTCCTTCATCCTTGTTACTAGGAGGAAAAGTGATGTGTGCTTCACATGGTTTGATTGGTGTAACTGATGCGCTCTGTCCACGTTGGACCCTGTTTTTCCCATGAAAGTCATGAGAGTTTGGACAACAGTAGCCTCATTGAGGGCTACATGAGGATGCGCAGAGGGTATTTCCCCCTTCTTGAAAACAAGATAAGCGTACACATTTCCAGCACCCAAGGAGACATGTTCATCTCTTAATTTACCCTCAAACCAACTCTGTTTCAAGGAAGTTGATTGGGGTATGGATTAGATAAAGCTTGGCTGAGTCCTTATGATGGTAAAATTCAGTACTTGACAAGGGGGGTGTTTTAGGCATAAATAATGATGATTGAATTTATGAAGAACAGATAGGATGACGGTTGGGCTGGGAGCCTCAGTAGGATGGTTAACCAGGACTTTTTTGGTTTGGAAGGGTATTACTCAGTTGTGTTTTGATGTGAACTATAATAGATGTAATGTTTCCAGCGGTGTTAATAATAGCTCAGGTCAATTTGTGGTGCAGATAATCAGGAGTGTAGTGCCCCTGTGTTGTGATTTGTTCAGAAGCCTACTTGAGTTCCTTGATAAACTGTGCAGCGGTTTATTGGGTGAATTTTAATTTTATATGCAAGGCAATAAAACATTGGAGTTAAGGTTGAAAAAGCCAAGAAGGAAATGCAGAGAGCACTCCAGTGTTTTAATGGACTTTGTTGTTTCCAGATACTTAAATGTCTTTGAACATTGAAATGATTTGGTCTGTTGATGTGAATGCTCCATTAAAGATGTTGAAGTGAATACAAGGAAATGCGTATGAGCGAGTAGTTAAGTGCATTCATGTGTCTGAATAAGAAACCTCTGTTCAACTTACCTGGCTTATTTAGTGCTAATTGTGTATTGTTGTGATCTTGTCGAAATGTGAGTGAACTCGGCCAAGTGTTTTTGTTTAATTTAATTGAATAATGAATAAATCATTAAAGGTATAAATGATTATGGATATTGTGTTACTCAGAAGAGAGGCTGTAGTGGGGTATGCTTGCTGAACTCTAGTGTGCGTTCCTTTTCAGTCCTGCGTAAATCAGTACAGTGTATTCTAGTTTGTTTAGTGATGGACAGGCTGTTAATTCTTAAAATAGCTAAGGAGTAGGAACCTGACACCTTGAATGATTTATGTGTTTTCTTTGTAAGGTTGTTTCTGTTTTGTAACCTTTAAAATGTGGTTTTATGAGTGGTATCATTAAAATTTATACTCCCTCTAGTATGTGATGTTAGTCATTATTGCTCTGCTGTGCCTCCAGATCACCTGTCTGAATTCTAAAGCAGCCTTCCTTGGAGCTAAATAGTGATTTATATTTTTTTTTTTTTTCCTTTCTAGAGTAAATGCATGTTGACTTCATTATTTTTCATTGGTGCTCCCATGCTGGAGCAGAGGTCAGAATCTGGCCTTTTCTGCTTCCCATCCAAATGTGAAAGGTTGCTAGGAGTAACTGCACATTTCTAAGAATGAAATATGAAGGGTCTTTTAACTTAGGAGAATTCATAATCAATCAGAAAAAACTGCCAGAGAATTTGTTCTGAAGTGTACTTTATTTTTTTGTCAACTCGGATTGATGTGCTCAGTAGGTGCTTTGATGTTGTGCTAGGCTTTGTTAGGCTAATTTTGAAATGTTTCAGTGAAGACTGAATATTCAGTGAGAAAAAAAATATAGTAACACTGAAAATGAATCACAGTCCTTGTTTCTCTCAATTGAGACTTTTTAAAAGACCTGAATACCAGAAAAGGTTTTGCAAAAGACTTCACAGTTACACCTTTAGTCCGTGTCCTCAAAGTGAAGGTGCCAAAAATATTTCCTTTAGTAAGCTCTGCCGTATGCAGAAAAGTTGTGGTCTTTTTGGAAGCATTTGAATAAAATGGAAATTTGCTTGAGCTGTGGATTCCTGCTCTGGTTCTGTGAAGGTTGTCAAGCAAACTGCATGTTACTGCTCTGTAACTCATGAATATGATTCAACTCTCTTTTTATATTTTATTATTTTTTTTTTTTTAAGAAATGAAAGATCTTTTCTCACAGTTTATGTAGACAGATTGTATAGCAGAATGTTGTATGATGAATTCATTGCAAGCTCCCCGAACACGGTGTAGTTAGCCAGATTAACACAGGTGATATGGAATTGTTTCTGAAACAAACTCACCAGTGTTGCTGTGGATGTTTGAGTTTTTCCAACTTGGATTTGCTTGGCTCATGCAAAAGCTAGGATTGAAGCTCTTAGCAATGCTGATTGGAGAGGTTTTGATATTTATTTATTTATTTATTACAAAACCCTTGCTGTTGTAATAACAAGTGTTTTACTGATGTTAACAGAGGATAAAATACTAATTTCAGTGCAGCCCGAGGCTACTGTTCAGTACTGTTATCTATTTCCATTGAAAGATGTGTGATATAGTGCTGAAAAACAAGTCTGAACAACAAAAAAAGAAGTGTTATTGTTGGAAACGTTGAGAATGAAATAGCTCAGACCTGAATTATGTCAGATTAAGTGCACTCAAGCATTAGATCCTCAAGCCAGTGGCCTCTTGGTGAAACACTTGGTGTAACACTGCACGTTGTTACAGCTGTTAAAATTTCCTCTCTGCTTCTGTTCCCAAAATGGT
Organism: Gallinago jamesoni; assembly: GCA_025769975.1. Taxonomy (NCBI): domain Eukaryota; kingdom Metazoa; phylum Chordata; class Aves; order Charadriiformes; family Scolopacidae; genus Gallinago; species Gallinago jamesoni. The sequence continues at coordinate 168,482,325 of JAOQGH010000001.1, forward strand.
TATTCTCTCAATATTTGCAAGGCAACTTTCATGTCATGTTACAATTGTCCCTATTTATTTTTGCTGCAAAGAAAAGGTGAGCATCAGAGGTTCCTGCATTGAACCCTTATCCCTTAAGTCTCGTAATATCAACTAAAGCCTGTTTCAAGAGTCTTGTCCTCCCCTTGCCACACACACTGCAACTAGACTTTAAACTTCAACCTGATGGTATTACTTTAATCAATTTTCTCTGGTACTTACGTGTATTTAAAATGGTGAGTGAGCTCCATACGTGCATGTCAGTGAGACAGCGAAGGAGGTAGAAAGAAAAGCTGTGATGCTGATTAGAGGAGGCTGCGTGGAGTTTTTCATAGGGTTAATGCTTTCCAAATTGGAGGATATAAGATTGAAAGTGAAGGGCACACTCCTTGTTGAGGGAAAGTGGTAGAATGGGCCTAATGCAGAATCTCATTAAAGCAACTGTCAGGATCCTTCTATTTTACCATCACCTCCCCTATTCTGTAAGAGTCAACTGTCGTTTTGAGTGAGCATTCTGCCAAAGAGGCATTTACAAATAAATGAAAAATGTCACAATTGATTTTGCTCCTTTCAGAGTACTCTGTGTCAGCTTTGTCACAAACCCTTTGTTATTCTCTCTTCCAGATCTCTCGTCTGGACATTGGAAATAACTTTGGATGGTGCTGGGCTTCTTTCTGTTGACCCAGGGTAAGTCTCTGGATTATGACTTTTTATTAATATTTGTGCAACGGTTAAATGATATTGACTTTTCAGTGCTTATAAAGGATGAAATGTTAGAAATTCTTACCAATTATGTGATGAATGTATATCAAAGCTGCATAATACAACCTACACTTGAGAATGCTACGAGCATAATGGATTTATTTCTTAGTTTCTTCTAGAGAAGTATTTGTGAATTATGGTAATTACTTTGCAAATGTTGCACGCAAGCAGTACTAGCCACATAAAATATATATAGCTATGTTTCTTTTTATTTGTTTCTAAAGAATATGTACTTGTAAGTTGATAGTGTTCTTTTCTTCAATATTTAAAATTTCTCATTCTCTTTCAATGTATGTTATGTAGTTATTATAGTGCATCATGCTGCTTGTAAACATATGGAAGGGTAAGCTGTTTTTCTTCGGTCTGAGTAAGTGAACCTAATGGGCAATATCAGTAAACCCCTTCTAATGCAAAAGCGTTAGCATAAGAATGGATATCTGTTGGAATTTCATTATAAGAACTACTTGAGATGGTTTAGTATCTTACTTTAGGTGCAGTATCTAACTACTATTGCTTCCAATAAAAAAGTCTTAATTATTTTCTCCTTGAACTTCAGTTTTGTGATAACAATCAAAAATACATGGAGTGTTTTGCTAAAACTGCTGTGAAAGAGAACTTCATTACTGCGTGTAAATGCTCATGATCCTTTAAACAGGAGTTGAAGGTTTTTAATGACTTAGTGCTATGCTTAAGAGTAACTTTTGTCTTTTTGCATTTTCTGTGACGTTCAAGAAGTTTAACCTGCAAATAGTGATAAGAAAGGAGTTTACCCCTTTCCACTAACCTCAAAAAGTAAGTTCGCACTGTATAGGAAGCATTGTTTTGTGTCATTTTGTTTAAGTATTTCTGAAGGGGTTCTTCAACAGAGCGTCACATGCATTTTGTGTGATCTGCCAGACAGCACCAAGTCTCTGTTTTCTTCATAGCATGTTTTAGAAAGCTGCTGCATTTCATCGCTTGTTGCACTTTGGATGCTCTTTTGTTTACATGTTAGGACAAACTTTGGGACAAAGCTCTCTAAAGCAATCCCTAGCGGTGTGTTACCACCAGTGGGCTGCCAGAGCTGGCTTTTCTTCTATTGATATTAGAAGAAAATCTGAGATGTGAATCCAGTACAGGGACAGAAAATGAGTTCTGGCACTGTGAAAACTGACAATGTAATTTCAGTGAATAAACCAGACAGTTCAAGGCTGTTATGTTTGTGTAATTAATTATTATTGCTACTGTAAACAAAGAGAGAAGGAAGGAAAACTCGGATGAAAATGAAGTAGAACTCGGCGTTGTCAGCTCTGTGGGTCTCCAGAACTCCACCCCACCCATTTGACTGTAACGATACAGTAAATTGTTTTGAGTTAAATCTGAATGGAAGTCTGTAGCATTTCAAATCTAAATGGGGCATGCACTCACGAGTAAAGTAGTGCTGCAAAAGGAAATCTAGAACACTTCCCTAATGCCTTAAAACAACAGCACGGTATTGGCTAAATATGCCTTGGCAGCTTTGCAGAAGCTTAGACTTTCAATCGCCAGATCTCTGCATAGAAATATGATATTTAGTTCCATAATGTTAGTGACATTGATTTGTCCCAGCTTCTTGTATAGAGCTGGGCATACTCTGACGAATCATTATGTATATGTAAATCTCTGTATGCCAGTTGATTGCATATATGAGAATTCCATATATTAGGCTGAATCGTAAGATTTCTCTCCGTTGCTGGATGGCCCTGAAAGCAACAGATGAAATGTACTAATTGGAAAAAATACTCTGAGTTAAATTTTAACTTTAGTGGGAGATTGTCAGAGATCTCCATCCATCGGATAGCAAACACTGAATAATTTAAAAAAAAGAAAGAGAAACAAGTGAACTTACTGCAGGTTCAGTAAGGAACTTGCAAGTTGGGAATGAGCCCAGGGAAAACCAGAGCATTCGCTCCGGTGAGAACCTTTCCTGGTAGCGGGCCGGAGACAGTGCTGTGCTGCTAATCCAGGGTTCCAGTAAACTTCAGCCGGCAGCAAGGGAACGGGGAAGTGAACCGAGAGCTTTATCATTCTGAATCAGTTTGTGTTCTTAAACCGTAAATGATAATGTTAAAACTATCAAAATTCCAGTTTACCTCGTTGTGGGATTCCCTTCCCCTCAGTAATTGGACTTCACTATTCATGATGACAGTAATCTTTTTGTTTGGCTCCTGAGCCCAAGATATTCCTGAGAACCCCTTTTCACAAATGTCTCTTTTCCTATTTAAATTAATACAGGTGCTGTATTCTAGGTCATGGGGACTTGCTGGTCTTGTATTTCAGCAAGATGAATCACAAACACTTCCCATTCTCCAAAAAAGTAACTCTTCGTGGCATAAGATGGCTTTTCTATATATGAAGAAAAACTAAAGAAGGGGGGAAATAAGGGAGGATAATTTGGTCAAGTGGGGAAAGATAAGATTTTGAGGAGTCATCTTTCATGAGTCTGTCAATTAAGTTATTACACTTTCACTTTTAGAAGACCCATTTAAAACCCTGAAGATCCTTTCTCATTAAAATTACACCAGCTTCTAGCACCTCTTCTGATTTGCACCATTTTATTCCTTGAGTGTCCGTGTTACTCCATTGAGTTCAGGGAGATCGTTCATGAAATACAGAAATGATTCTTCACCTCTTTGTCTCTGAGGCTCTACTCTGTGTTGTTGCTGCCTTTGAGCTGTTCTAAGACATTATTATCTAACCGGTTTTCTCTGAATTGTTTTGTGTACATGCTTTATAAATAGCATTGCTTCAAGTGGTGTAATGGAACTCACAGCAGAAAGGACATGTGAAGAAGACATGCCCATAAGACAATGCCAACAATTTGCAGTTCTTCTTTGCCATGGCTGAATGAGTTGGGTTTAGGTAATTTGCTATTCAAACAGGGATAATGAGATAAAATGCATTTTTAGTTATTTTTGTTTTAACACAGTGGTCAAGCCTGAACTATTTAATTTTAGGGGGTTGGACAGGGCAAAGGAAATTGCTAATCACTTGCTTAATTGATCATTCTCATTGTTGCCTCTAGCTGTAATGTGTTAATGATGGTGAGAGAGATCAACCATCAGAAAATCCCCCAAACTGTACAGGAAAATTCCATCAAGTAGCTTAATGGTGAAATAGTTTAATTGGTGCTTAATCAGCGGAGGAAAGGCAGGAGAGGAAGCTCATAGAATCATAGAATCATAGAATCTCATAGAATCATCTGGGCCGGAAGGGACCTCCAAAGGCCATCTAGTCCGACCCCCCTGCAGTCACAGGGACACCCC
>JAOQGH010000001.1:168494339-168526606 GCA_025769975.1 Gallinago jamesoni
CCATGAAATGCTCGTATTAATATATGGGGGGGGGGGGGGAAGAAAAGAAAAGATAAAAGAAGAAATAAAAAAAAAAATGAGAGGGAGAAAAAATGAAGGAGGAAGGAGAGAATTCAATGTTTAAATACTATTTAATTATGGTAGCTCTAAGTACTTCCCTTGCATGAAAGGAAGTCTACAGCTGACCTAAATTCTGACATATCTTTTGATAGTACAATAGAAAGATATTTCAGGAACTATAAAAATAATAACATTTTATTTATAGTAAAACACTTGAGATCAGTAACGAATTGTACCACTATTACTCAAGAAGCTAAACAGACCCTTTTAACAAATAAATGTTCCCTTATTTTTTGACATAATCTCTTCAAAAGAACTAATATAGTTCACTCATATAGAGAAGACTAATTGAGTAATCACAGTAGAACCATTTCAGTCTTATTGAACTCCAAGACAAGGCAAAAGATGGGTTGTATCTCCTCATTTAAAGGTTAGGAATTAATTTTAAGTTAATTGGCTAGCTAAAAAGACACAGAGTAGAAGTCAGCCTAAGAAGACAATTAAATTTTGTCTAATTTTCAGTTAGATATCAAAGGCTTTATTATTATACCTCCATTATCTCTCCAAAGATGTCTCAGGCTCAATTCAGTTGTGTGAATGCAGAACATTTACATCATTTGGGAAGATTAATTTTTTTTTTTTAATAAAAGAGACTTTCCCAATCAATGTTATTTAGAACTCAGCCTTTACTTAATTTACAAAAAAATCCTTTCACTTTGTGCTTCTTGCTTTTCTTTTATCATTCACTGAACGAAAACCAAACACCATTCTGTATTTATCTTAAAATGTATTTGCATGTTGACAATAATCTCTAGATTATACATTGTATAATGTAAAAAGAAATCTTCATGATATGTCTATAGAGGGAAACTTGATATTGAAAAGCAGAATACTTCTGAGTAAGAAAGAAGGTGGTTTTGGGGGGATACCTAAGCTCATGAACTTCTAGTTCCTTGTAATTATTTGAAATGTTTCGGATTTTTAGGATTCAAGTATTTAAAGTATTTCCTATAGTTAAATAGTTACATATATATATATTCTTATGTTATAGCCAACCAATTAAAATCAAAGGTAGTTCAAACTTAAAGTGATAAAAACAAAGTGATGAATCAAACTTATCCAATAGACTGTAGAACATATGGTATTCCTTTATAAGTCATACCTGATGATCACATTTTCATGTCAAAATCACATTCACATTGGGCTAGCCTTGCAGGGGAAGGAATATAACCACAATAAAAATGATGACAGACTTGTCAGCATGCCTACATCTGGAAATTGCAGTTTGTTTCTAAGGAACGGGGCACTTTGAAAAATACACTGGTACTTGACAGAAGTGCCATGGCCTAAGGATAATGAAAGCTGTTCTTGCTTTCTCATCTAAAAACTTGCTTGTCTCTATCTTTCAGAGTCCAACCATGCAAGGTGGTAAGTGCTTTCTGCAAGGCCACAGATGCCCTCAGCTTAAAAGTATAGTCTCAGAGAGTCAGTAGCTAAAGCCATATGGTTCAGATCCTACCGCTTTCATATAAAAAGTCTGCTAAATCATTGCAGTCGGGTAAATGTGGCAGATTCTCCAGTTCCACAGCCATGTATACACAAATGTGTCATTGCAAATCTTTCACAAAGAACTGGTCCCTAGGTGTGATGACAATAGATGATGTCAGCAGCTTTGCTCACTAGAATTCTGGAGGCTTCTCTGATCCTTCCTTTCTGTTTTTGTTTGTTTCATTGATCAGTTGGTTGTTTTGTTTTATTTTGTTTTCACATTATGAATTTATATGCATATATTAAATGATCACTTAGAACATCAAAATGTATGTTGCCAAGGATTTTTAATCTTTGACTGTTCAAGGCAGGATATATAACATATACCTTATTTAATCTTGAGTTTGAAATTAAGCTAATGTGCTTATGTAACCACATTTAATGTATTTTATGAAATACTAAGAGAATAAAAATTATATAACTGATTTAACTTTCTTCCCAGGTAAGCAGACAAGACTTTCTTAGCCATTGTTAAGAACAGACTTAGACTTAAACACATATCATATGTACCTTTAAACAAAGATTCACCTTATGTATTTGAAAAAAAAAAAAAAAATTTAAGAAATAATCAAGCCACTGAAATTATTCAAGTAGGAAATACACTTCTTAGAGACATAGGTATCTTTGACAAGTTTATCACTATAAAAAAAGAAGTAGTTAAAACACGTGGATAACAGCATATTTTTTTTATCTTTGTTAACATAAACTAAACATTTTATTAAACAGATGTTACAAGGTCAGTACTTAACATGGTAAGAGTGTTTCTTTGAATTTAATAGTAATCAGGGAGGCTGATAATCATTGTAATTTTTTTCTCTGTGCTTTGCTACAATGGTAGAAAAGTGAATATTATGTAACAAAGTTCTTTAGGTAAAATCTGCCTACCTCATCATCAACCTTGACTTGAGATCATTTACTTGCAATTTTGTTTCTCAAAGGCTAAACCTCCCAGCCCGTTATTAAGCTGGCCTATGTCCTTGCCAATCTCACATTTGCGCTCCCGATGCAAATCTGGTCATTTTGCGCTCAAATCCTACCAAGGGCACACATTCAGCAAGGCTCTGAACTCACGCATCCTAGCTGAGGAATATGACTCACCAATAGCTGTAGGAGACCATGTAAAACAATAAAAAGGGAATGTTCTGAGAAGAATAACTATTTTTCTTCTGAAACATGACTAATCAGAAAAGAAACCTCGATAATCTGTTTTTACTGTCTCTCAGTGACCCAATATACAGGCGCAGGTGTCAAAATTTCGGCAGTGGGGGGCTTACAGGGGTGCCCTCTCTCAGAAGAGTCTGGGGCTGCCCATACTGGGCATGCTTCCAGCCAGCAGCAGCTTCACACTAGCTTCTGTCTTGTACAGTGTAGATGAGGTTGAACATAGAAGCAATCACGTAGAAGGTTTGTAAACTGATAAAAGAGATGACTAGTGCCATTTGAGGTGCTGTTTAGTACCCCAGACATCTGTGAAGGCCTGGTTGAGATGATGTCAGACTTCTAGGATTGTCAGGTACTCCTAGAAGCTCTATGGGAAGGCACAGTGCTTAAAAATATATCAGCCAGTTGTGACATAGGACACAGGGATGCCAGTTTATGGTACTATTTATACTTCGGATTCCCCTCACAACATGTATTTAATCTTATAATATTTCCCTTATAGATAACAAAACTCCAGTGTACGGAATTATAATTGTTTTCAGAGATATAGTAATTAACACTAACATTGTAGTCTTCCTTTAAATACACAGAACTTCTTTCTATGACACCTACCAGGCTACTGACAGGTGAAACACCATACATGTCTTAAACCCTAGGAAAAAAGGAAAGAACAAAAATTCACAATGCAGACACAATGACTTTTTTTAGTAACCTGAGATACAAGTGGTATATGCAAAATTTTGTAACGCATTTAATGAATACAAAAAGAGTGTGCTCATTATTTGATATTACAGTTGCTTTTGTGCTAGTGTGTGAAGGGGATAGCATGCTCTTAAACCTTCCTCCCCTCAATACCTTCAAATAGGAATTCCAAGAATAAGAAAGAGGAGGTGCAGTTTCACATTGGTTAACACACAACATTAAAAGCAAAATTATCACTGGATTCCAAAATTAAAACTGGATCCCGGTTTTCACTCTGACAGTGAGAGAATAGTCATAAGGGTAACATCATAGACAGTATCTCACCACTAGTCTCCTTGTAGGACTTTGTACTGAGATCTGTGCCTACTCAGCATTCTTTTGTCTCAATGAAAGGGAAAAGAGGGAAAGAAAGGAACCAATTTTTAGAATTCTGGCCTAAAAGTGTGTAATTATTTAATACAGTCAGATGCAGTTTTTGAATGAAGGCGGGGGGGGGTGAGGGGGTGGATATTAAAAACATTATGCTGGCAAGGAATATGCATGACACAGCAGAAAAGGTGAAAAATGGTGGGAAGAACTTCAAGTCCTAGGACCTATCCCTTTCAAAAAAGGGATAAGTAAGTTAAACGACACTGATTTGTTTTTACATCTATATTATAACATGCAAATAACATTTTCTTATGTCCTAGAAGGCATCATGGGAAATATCTTGGCAAAATCTTTTTATTGCAACTTCTAGCCTTACAGATACAATTAGTAAGATTTTAGAACTTGTTGAAATTTAATAAATTTTATTTATCTAAGAATGGCTTAAATTTTATATTCTAAGCTAGTTACACATTATTCGTCTGCACACCTTATTATATTTCTTAAACTTCCTTTTGTTTCAAAGGTCACTTACAGGTGAATTGAATTCATTGGTTCTAAAACTGATGTACATGACATAGATTGTTTAATTTAATAAGCTTTCATTTTCATAGTACTAGATAATCAGTAGAGGTAACTATGACTTTGAGCTATACCATAGTTAGCTTAACTCTGCTGATAATCAAAAGAGACATTAATTCAGTAAGTTATAAGAACATTATAGCAAAACATACACTCTATTTTTTTTATACCCAAACTTTAAACATTGTATACTTTATATGTGGTTTTATTAAACAGGTATTGTGACTATCTTTTCCAGTGGAAGTGTAACTGACTTGACCACACACTTCCACTTAATTTAACCATATGAGAAATGTAGGACTCACTGATGATTTTCCTATTCACAGTGAAAACAGCGGGGTAATATAAGGTACAGATTAGTGTCCTCAAATAACAATTTTAGGAGAACATAATTCCAAAAAGTCCTATACAGCAACAACCCCAAACTGTTTATTAATAGAGAACTTCAGAACCTGGATAGTATGATTTCTTCATGTTTTCTGGGTTAAAGACAGGGATGAAAGAGCTTTAATAGGGAAACAAGCTGATGTTATTGCTTAAAATTGCTACTAGCAAAACATCATTGTTCATAACCAACAATTTTTAGCAGTCATATTTCACTGATTTCCTTTCTAGATTTCACTTAGGTACTTGTTACCTAAAATATAATGTAATTAATAATATTATTAATATTCCTGAATATTGAGTGGTATCCGTAGAGTTGTGTAAAACTAAGTCTTGCTTCTACTCCCTCTGAAGTCAAACAGTGTAGAATAAAAATGTTCATTGAAATTCAAATAGCTCAGACCATAAATTCATGGAAACTAAACTAAATTATTCCTGCCTGTGTTTTAAGTGCACCTTCAGATTACAAGTAGTGAACAGTAAACCTGTATATACCATAGAGTGTCCTTTAACTAAAATTCACAGTTCTGCTATAGTTATATTGTTTTTAAAAAAACCTTTCCCCTGTTACAGTGGCTCTAGTGTTTTTGTTAGACTTGTTAATGTTCTCCAATGTAGTATCATATGTACTACAATTTGACAGCATTACTTCTTTAAATGTTGATCACATGAAAGCTATGTGAGTTTTACAGTTCATAGTACACGATAAGTTTAGTGGAAAGCACAGGTAGATTTTATAAGGGGTTTTTTAACTGCAGAAAAAGACATCATTTACTGTGAAACATTTTTAAATGGTTATCAGGCAGTGTCTAAAATCTATCTAGCTTACAGAGATGCAAACCATGATCCACTTAAGTATCACAGAGAATTATATTTATTCCTAAGCCAAGTAGTAGCGTAACTGTTATCAGTAAGCATGTTTAAATCACAAGTCTATTTGTTTCACTGTTATCTTCATTGTCATCTAAAAATGGATATAACAACTGATAGAATCAATGCTCAGCTACATTTTAGGAAGCAGATCTGAAGAAAGATCAAGTATCCTCTAAAATTTGATTAAATATGTGCTTATTAAAAATGTAGAAAATAATGTCTAATGTGAATCTTATATGGCTCTCATAGGTTTTTTGACATGAAAAGTTCAAGAAAAAATAATTATTCTAAACAGATTCTTTTTTTAATAGGTACAACTATCATATTTTTGCCAGTAGAATATTTTGGAAGTCATGATTTTCTCTTTAATTTTGTTTTGTTATTTTTGAGACAGGTGTTTCACATTATCCCTGTTCCAAATTATCATTTCTCATATTGTTCCATATCAAAAAAACTTTATGAAAATCTGGTTTACATTTCTTTTTTCATGTCATTATAAAAAGTGTATGGCTGTAAAGAAAAAGCAATTGTCATCTTCACAAGCACAGGTGTGCGTGCCTTGTTTTTGTTTATTTCTTTGTTTTTGTTTTTGGTTTTTTTTAAAAAAAAAACCTTCAGCTATAGTGCCACTAAAAGTAGTGAGAAAATTAGGATTGTATACTGTAAATAAATTAATACCAATATAAAAAATGGTAGAATACAAGACAGTGTTTTGAAAAAAAAAAAAAAAGAAAGAACCATCATGCCTAAACATCCGATAACCCAATAGTTAAGGACGAAGCATCTCCAGATTGAAATCATAGTCAGACAAAGCAGGGTTTTAAATTACCTGTTCTGTTTTTAAAGAGAATGGCATTACTAGTCCTTGAAATATTTGTCAATCCTTGCTCTTGTTTAGCTTTATTTTTTTGCTTATTTAGTAAACCTGAAAAAATTCCTCATGAAACAAGTGTTTATGATCTTGCAGTTAGCTCTCAGGAGTTTTGGCATTAATTCTTTTCAACACAGACTCTCAAATATTTTTTGTCTGGATTCTCTCCCTAATTTTGAATTGGAAAGGTATATTCTTTCATCTGTATGGGTATCATTTAATTTGGTTTTCACTCAATATCCTGTGGATATTAATTTTGGACTTTAATTAATTACTGGTGATGGCTCTTTTCAATTTTTCACTTTTGTGGGGGAGTTGATTGCACTTGTCTGTAACTTTGTCTTTTAACTGCTTGTGATTCTTAATTTCTTCATTTTCTAGCTCCAGACTCTTCATCTTGATTTATCTTTTACTACCTGGTGTCTTCCTCTACCATATTCCTGCTGCACGTGCATTTATATGTAAATATACTGTTTACAGTTTATACTGTTATGAAAATTACATGTAAGACATATTGCCTACCAGGAGTGTGTAGATTTTAAGTTATTTGTGCCCTTTCTACATCTAGTTAATTTAATTGTCTCTTCTGCTCTTTAGGTCACAACCTGGGCTACCTCAACAGTCATCATTACCTTGTGATTAACTGTATTTAAAACAATATAAAAGAATAATTCAATTCTCTCTTCCAAACTCCCCTGTGTTCTTCTTTCCATTTAGTGATCTATTTGTATTATCATTATCAATTAAATCAGCAGATTTAGAAAGCTGCATGAGGTTTTCTTTTTTGATTTTTAATTTGTTTTTTAAAATTATATTGTTACTAATTCCAACATTTTGCAATTGCATTTGTCTTTTGGAAAGACTGTGTGTGTTACACGTAATTTCTTACTTACTTATTTTCTTACATACCTGCCTACATAATTCTATCCTACTTCTACATTTTTTTCTTGTCTCATTATCCAAAAGCATTTAGGCATGGGAAAATAAAAATATTTATTTCCCTATATTTTGTAGAGCTGATATTCTCACTGAATAGTTATTCCTTAACTAGTTATCCTTAAATTCCTCCTGTGAAAAACTTAATACTGCTAGGCATATACTGCTAACAATGAATCATTTGCAAGCAAGGTTTCTTGTCCTCTTGGATGGTGGAAGACATGCCCTGGAGGGCAGGCCCAATGTATGCATGGCATGCATTAGTAGCTTTGTCTATTTCTTGTAACATACTGTTACACATACAAGACTTTACATACAAATCTTCTTGTGCTCAGCTGGCTAAAGGAAAACAATTTTACAGCCTAAATGCATTGTTTTCCTTAGTGTTTCTCTGTTTATTCCACCTCTTAATTTTATGTTAAAATTCTGCCTGTAAAGATCTAAATCTTGCAATTCCTGAGTTGAATTGAAAAAGTTCTATCAGCGATTTAAATTTATGATGAAAGAAATGTATGAAACTAGCACCAGACTAGAAAACAGAGAAGCTGCCTGTGAGAAGAAAGATATCAAAATACAAATAAAGATTACTCTTAAACAGATCACCTTCTGATGGGAATCAGAGGAAATTACAAGCAATGGGTTTATGTGCATGCACCCAATATTTTCAAAGTTCACAACACTCCTTTGAAGTGTAGGAAGGAAATTAAATATCTGTCTCTTATCAGTGAAATTGGAGTTACATTCAAATATTGGATGCACACTAAACTGTACAGAAAGGTTGGAGAATAATAAAGATAACACAAAGGTAAATGTATTTCATAGAATCATAGAATCATAGAATCATAGAACGGTTTGGATTGGAAGGGACCTTAAAGATCATCTACTTCCAATCCCCCTGCCATTGGCAGGGACACCTCCCACTAGAGCAGGTTGCTCAACATCCTATCCAGCCTGGCCTTGAACACTTCCAGGGATGGGGCATCCACAACTTCCCTGGGCAACCTGTTCTGGTGCCTCACCACCCTCACTATAAAGAATTTCTTTCTAGTATCTAATCTAAATCTTCCTTCTTCCAATTTAAAACCGTTATCCCCTGTCCTTTCACTACACTTCCTGACAAAGGGTCCCTCTCCAGCTCTCTTATAGGCTCCCTTCAGATACTGAAAGCCTGTTATAATGTCTCCCCAGAGCCTTCTCTTCTCCAGGCTGAACAACCCCAGCTCTCTCAGCCTGTCCTCATAGGGAAAGTGCTCCATCCCTCTGATCATCTTCGTGGCCCTCTGAAGATATTTAAAAAATATTTAAGAAATATTGTTATCTGTGCAAAGGAAAGAAAAGAAAAGAGACATAAATGGCTAAAGAGCACTGAAGCAATGCAAATGAGCAGGCAGAAATGCTTTCTATCAAGGAAGCATAAACAAAAGAGGAAACAATAAAAGCTTTCAGTGGCAGAAAATGGATCATCTGGCCCTCTTGGAACACATATGTAAATAGGTACCTGTGAAATTAAAACATCTGAATCTACATGAGGAGCAGGAGGTGAAAACGGAGCTTCTCAAAGAGCAATGGATTTCTGAGAGGCTTTATTTTCACACTACTCTCAATAAAAATTAAATGCTGCATGTAACATGAAAAAAAAAGCAAAGCTTAAATTTACAGATGGAGATCAACTCTTTGGATCCCATCAGGATATGTCTGTTTACTAAAGAGACAGATGCAATCAGCATACAAAAGGAAGACATAAAAAACTTCATTGCAATATTTTACATGTATGAAAGAAAAAAAAAATCATGAAAGAGGAGACCTGGGTATCCCTATGAGATCTGGGTAACAAAGACAAAATGAGTAAGATCAATACATAACTGATGTGTGAAACTTTCAATTGCCTTTTGCAAGTAAGGAGTAAGATACAAAGCTGATATAAGTACAATCAACACAAAATGTGAAAGTGTCATTTTAATTTTTTGAGTAAGGAAGATCTGCTAAAGTCTATTTATGCCATGTCTGGATTTACTGGAAAATGGAGGAATTATCAACATACCAAAGATCAGTAATCTCTGTATGACTTTACAAAGCTCTGAAAGTCAGGCAATGGACAAACCGCAGATTTGGAATTAAGAAAGATATTGAAACAGCATCCATTGCCTTTTCAGAGAGAGGATTGAGCAAAATGAGAGGCTGGATCCAAATGACCTGTGAAAGCACTTTAGAAAGCATTTCAGTACAGAAGTCTTTGTAGAATCAAAGCTGAGAAATAGACTGGGTTATAAAACATTCATTTGAAATACTGTTGGAGCAATTGCTAGCTCTAGGGAAACAACTTTAACACAAAGTTAAAAGCACTAGTCTATTTCTTTTTATTCTATATACAAAACAAAGCTGTATTGTAGTTATTCCATGTGGAATACAGGGAGTATCTCTAATGGAAAAGTTAGACTAAGGTTTTATAACCCAGTAAAGACTATAAACTCCCCATCTCCTTTTCTGTATAGAAGTAGGAAAGAATGAATACTCATCTGCCTTTTAAAAACCTAGAACTTAAGAGTTAAATTGACCCCACAACTCATTTAATATCGTCATTAAAAGGCAAAATATTTTACTTAACTCCTGCTAGGCAACTGGAATGTTGCTCAGCTGGATAATTGATCTGTGGCTGACAAAATCTTCTTCCACTCTTTGGGAAATAGTATGAGAACCTCACATCTCTTTCTCTTTCCCAATTTTTGTGATAATACTTGAGATATCCAACACATACAAAAGTCTGTTTGTATGAGACTCTTCCTTTAGCTGGGGCAGAGACTGTCCTTAGACTTGACAGATACCAGGGGAAAAAGAAAAAAAAAAGATTGTGTTACTCTTCCCAACAAAAACCCCATCACTGTGCCTATCTAATTTCCTGAGGGCAGAATAAAAATAAACTGAAATCTCCTGATCCTATAAGGCAGTATTATTTAAACAATAAATTTGTGCATGGCAGTAGAGTGGACTTAGAATTAAAATCTAAAACACAGTGAAAGGTCTGCATACCTGTGAAAGAAACCAGATATTTCTTTCCTTTGAATCTATTTGAGCTTATTACAAATGAGTATAACCACTTTTCTCTGAACATCTTAACTCCTTCTTACTGTACTTGAATCAAGTTACTGTCATTAGAGAGAAGTTTTCTTTCCTTGAATTCCAGGGGAAAAAATGGTAAATCATGTCTTTTGTTATGTTTTAGGTCCACTCTTGAATCCTCATTTTAAACTTAACTGGTCTAGACAGTGTCACTACCTTAGGAAATCTGGTCATGAATTCTCTAATAGACTTTCAACAGAAACTGGATAAAATCTAGTAAAGACCATGATCCCATGAAAGCTCATCCAGGCTTCCAGGACAAATGGCTATTTCAGACAGATGATCATGACTTCACAGTGTATTGGGAAGTCAGACAACAGATTGTACCACAAGATGGACTATCAATCAAAGGTACCAGCTTATTGTCTCTACAAGAATGCAGGCAAGTTTTTGTAACAAATGTCCAGCAAAAAGCTAAACTTGCACGTGGAAACGTGATGTGACTATGATCTTTAACCTGAATGGACTATGCCATTCAGTGTTATAGACTGTATATGATAAGGGATGTACATGCTGTTAACTGTCTCTAATTCGAAGTAGTTAGTCAGTCCTGAGTATGTGTTCATGACATGAGTGGTCAGGACAATTGCTCTATATAGCTCCAGGTTCTAGACAGTTGGACTAACCCATCAACATCCAAAGTTTTTCATTGACAGAAACAGATGAAAGGAGTATACAGAATACTGAACATTTTCAGTCAGTGATCATCACTGAACTAACCAGTTTGTTGCATTCATGATTTAACATCTGCTCAAAGATATCTTTTCCAAGTATACTTTTAATTTAATATCCAACCATATTTTGGGTGGATACTTGATGATCTTTAAGGTCCCTTCCAACTCAAACCATTCTGTGATTCTATGATTTTCCTTCCTAAAAGAACAATGTGTACTACAGCTATTAAACAATAAGTTTACTGGTTAATCTGAGCAATAATAATCAGCCTACCATTTTATTATTGTTTTAAGACACAAGCCCTCTTCAACTCCCCACTGTTACTTCCTCAGAGCAGAACCATGCAGCAACATGGGGAAGAGAGGGAAGACACTTTCAATGAGAGAGCTCTTGATGAGGACAGCATAAGAACTTCCCAATCAGTTTCTGCATTTACATTTTTCCATCCCTAATGGAAATTTCTATTCTCCTAAAGCAGGTAGGGTTCTGGATTATGAAGTGGTGAACGACAGCTCTATGGAAAAATATTTCTTTTTTTTTTGTCTGACTTACTAAATGAAAAAAAAAAAATACAGGGATCAAAATTCAGACCTTACAGGAAAGTTATTGAAACAATAAAATATATTGTTCATATGATAACTTAGAGGTGGAGTTGTCAGCCACTATGAAGATCTCTTTCCAAGGAATGCAAAAAATTACACACATAAACTCCTGCATACCTATTTCTTTACCCTTTTATTCCTCACTGCCAGTGACTTCCAGAGGATGCTAAACTACTGATATGAAGCCTCAGAACATTTGTCCTGAAAAATCGTAAAGAAAATGGAGGCATGGTAAACTGTTTGGAGACATTATTTGAATAAACATCTCTGGAAAAAATGCTATCATAGAAATGCTCATACACACACAACTCAGGACCTTTAAACAGCTAAGAGTAAATGGGTTCAGTCATTTTGTCTAGCTGTAAAATTGGATTCAGATCTGGCGAGGGTTACCAATGAATTTCACATAACTGAATTTCAGAGGGCATTCATAGACAAAAACACCATGGAGAGGTGCCCAGGAGTGTTTTGTATAGTTCAGCACAAAACAGGTACTGATGAAGGACAAAGGGACATCTGGTGACTTTACAGATATGTACATTAATCTTAATAATTTGCATAGCTGTCAAAGAAAACCTCAGCTACAGAGAACTCTGTCTTTCCAGACAAAAAAATATGCAAATAGAACATGAATAAAATATGCAAAGATTCATACCATTGATCATATAAAAATCAGATATTGAATAAATGACTTTTTAATCAAATTCCATGTCTGTGAGTATATACTGAAAAAAACAGCCAGTCACAGCTGCCCTATCCAAAACACATGGAGTTATTTGTGTTACTACTTCAGCCTATGCCTCAATAGAGACCAGAGCTTATTTGTTATTGTTTTTGTCAATAACATCTCTTGAATGTCATTTGTAAAAAACTCATTCTTCATCTGTATTGAGAAAAAATACATTTCAATTGTATATTATATGCACTCTAATAAGATTGACAGGGCAGTCACAGGATATCTACATTTCCTTTGCTCAGCTTCAGAAATAATCACAGAATCACAGAATCACAGAATGGTGTGGGTTGGAAGGGACCTTTGGAGATCATCTAGTCCAACCCCCCTGCTAAAGCAGGTTCACCTAGAGCTGGCTGACAGGAATGCATCCAGGTGGGTTTTGAATATCTCCAGAGAAGGAGACTCCAAAACCTCTCTGGGCAACCTATTCCAGTGCTCTGTTAGCCTCAAAGTAAAGTAGTTTTTCTGCATGTTCAAATGTAATTTCCTGTGTTCCAGTTTGTGCCTGTTACTCCTTGTCCTGTCAGCAGGTACCACTGAGAAAAGCCTGGCCCCATCCTCATTACATTCTCCCTTTAGATATTTATAAACATTGATGAGATCCCCCTCCTCTGTCTTTTCTTCTCCAGGCTAAACAGACCCAGGTCTCTCAGCCTTACCTCATAACAGAGGTGCTCCATTCCCTTGATCATCTTTGTAGCCCTCCGCTGTACCATCTTCAGCAGTTACCTGTCCTTGAATTGGGGGGACCAGATGTGGCCCCACCAGGGCAGAATAGAAGGTGAGGGTGACCTCCCTCAACTTTCTGGTCGTGCTCTTTTTAATGCACCCCAGGACTCCGTTGGCCTTTGTGCCACAAGGGCACGTTGCTGGCTTCTGGTCAACTTGTTGCCCATCAGGACACCAGGATCTCTCTACAAAGCTGCTTTCCAGCAGATAAGCCTCTAACCTGTACCTTTATATGGGATTATTCCTCTCTAGATGCAGGACCCTACAGTTGCCCTTGTTAAACTTCATTACATTCCTCACCATCCAATTTTACAGCCTGTCTAGGTCTCACTGAATGGCAGCACAGCCTTCTGGTGTGTCAGCCACTCCTCCCAGTTTTGCATCATCAGCAAACTTTCTGAGGGTACACTCTGTCCCCTCATCCACGTTGTTGATGAGTACGTTGAACAAGACTAGACCTAGTATGGACCCCTTGGGAACACTGCTAGTTACAGCTGGATTCTGCACTGCTGAGCACAAACACAAATATTTGCTGCTGATCTCTGGCTGTTGAGTTCTTTCATGTTTTAAAATATGTTTATATTCTCTCTTCTGTACCCTAGGTTGCATGTAAGCAACACTTGTACAAATATCCTTTGCAGTTTCTCAACAGTACCACTATTTAATGCATTGATTTTTATGTCTCAGGTCTCTTGTGTAGAAAAAAAGCTACTGCCTACCTGATACATATGTGCTGTAAGTAACTGCATA
The DNA here is from genome assembly GCA_025769975.1 of Gallinago jamesoni. NCBI lineage: Eukaryota > Metazoa > Chordata > Aves > Charadriiformes > Scolopacidae > Gallinago > Gallinago jamesoni. Next base: position 168,508,432 of record JAOQGH010000001.1, read on the forward strand.
TATTTTCTCTGAGGTAAAATTCAAGCAAGCATCATTGTTCCCCCATAGTTGCAAAATGCAACATTTCTTCACAAGCACTAATACGCCCATTTCAGCATTGTATCATATTTTCTGCAGTAGGAAACATAAAATGCTTATAGATTGAAAATTTCTGATGCCGGGTATTGGTGAAATCCAGCACAAAATGAATTCTCCTCTATCTCCTCCTTCTTGTAAGCCTTCAACTCATTAATGAATAGCAATGAGGAAGTGCAGTTAAATGCAAGAGTGGAGCTGTGATCTCAGCTATTAATATTCATCAGCAGTGATTACACAATGCTAAGTATTGTCATTACAACATGATTTTATGTTGTTAGGTCACAAGATAGGATGCAGAAAATCTTTAAAAAGTGAAATGACTAATACTCTACAAGAGTCTGATTTATTTATTTCTTTTTAACTACTTAACACAGCAAAACAATTTCTAAAATAAATAAAATATTAATTTTAGAGAAGGATGATTAATGAAAGAACTAAACAATGGGAAGGGAATCACTGAAATAATCCCATAGTATGGTTGCAATTGCTATATGAGCTGTGTTAATTAACTGCCTTGAACAATAAGCTGGAAGAGGAGCTAGAGATGTGCACACATCTTGTCTCTAAGTTGGAAAGACATCAACCTGGTGGATGGACCACTCAGTGGATAAGGAATTGGCTGGATGGCTGCACTAAGTGGTTAGATGTTCAAGTGACAACCAGTGATAAGCCAAGTTCTTCAAGAGTTCATATTGGGACTGGTGCTGTTTAACATTTTTGTTGGTGGCATGGTCAATGAGATTGAGTGCACCCTCACCCTCAGCAAGTTTGGCAGCAACATCAAGCTGTGTGGTGGGGTCAACACACTGGAAGGAAGCGATGCCATCCAGAGAGACCTGGACAGGCTTCAGAGGTTGACCCCAGCAGAGCTCATGAATCTCAACAAGGGCAAGTGCAAGGTCCTGCACATGGTTGAGGTAATCCCAAGGAGAAATACAGGCTGGGGCAAGAGTGGATAAGAACAGCCCTGAGGAGAGCTATTTGGGGGTGTTGGTTAAAGAGAAGCTCAGCGTGAGCTAGTGCTGAATGTTTGCAGCCCAGAAAGCCAACTGTATCCTGGGCTGCATGAAAAGAAACATGGCCAGCAGGTTGAGGGAGAGAACTCTAGCACTCTACTCCCCCCTGGTGAGACCCCCACCTGGAGTATTGCATCTAGCTTTGGAGTCATCACCCCAGGAAGGACATGGACCTGTTTGAACAGGTCCGGATGAGGGTGATAAAGATGGCCAGATGGCTGGAGCAGCTATTCTATGAAGATGGGCTGAAAGAGTTGGGATTTTTCAGCCTGGAGAAGAGAAGGCTCGAGGGAGTTCTTATAGTGGCCTTCTAGTACAATGAGGGGGTCTACATGAAAGACGAGGAGGAACTCTTTATTGAGGAATAAAATGACAGGAGGAGGGGTAACAGCTTTAAAATGAAAGAGGGTAGATTTAGCTTAGATATTAGGAAGAGATTCTTTAGTGTGAGGGTGGTGAGGCACTGGAACAGGTTGCCTGGAGAAGTTGTGGATGCCCTATCCCTGGAGGTGTTCAAGGCCAGGTTGGGTGGGGCTTTGAGGAACTTTGTCTAGTGGGTGATGTTCCTACCCATGGAGGGGGAACTGGAACTAGATAATCTTTAAGGTGTCTTCCAGCTCTAACTATTCTATGATTCTATGAAATTACATTCAAACATTTTAATTTATCCAAAATTTTAATTAAATGCTCTCTCCAGGGTCCCAAAATTGAAGTCATTGTTTTGAGGTTTCCCTTGATCTGAGTAAACCACAGTTCTGACCTTCCTTAGTCTTCATTATGTCTCCCTCAAAAGCTTAATCAAATGCATATTTTTTTTTTGAATGAGGACTTTTAAATCAGGTATCTAGCCCATACCCATAATCACGTGTTCTTTACTTGCAAATAACTTAATTATATCCTTTTGTAAGTACACCACTATCCCACTCACAGATTCTCTACATTATAACCCTATTTAAGGAACTCAGTAAAGCTGGAAAATAAGATGAAGGCTTCATAGAAAAATCATTCTTTATAATGGTCTAAAAGAAATAAGCATACATATTAAATAAGGAGTATTCGTATGACATTTTCTTCTTTCTTTTTTCTTTTTTCAGTGTTCTTTCTGATTTTCACATGTCCTTTTCTTGAACCTGTCATAGTTTTCATTGCAGAGAAAGAGCTGCTGCAAGCCATTCTGATGCTTTTCCAGTATTGACTCTTATTTTTTATACGACTTTTCTTGATCAGCCACAAATCCTGTCTCAAGTTCACCTTCTCCTGAGGAGAATCTTTCACTTATCAAACCTGGTTCGCTCAGGTGGTAACAAGTTCTTTATATATTGTTTTCTCATTTTGAATAGAAGGTCGATAGTTTTTATCAATCCTCTACTTTTACACTTTGACTATTGATACAGTTTCATGCACTGTTAGTTGGTGACTTGCTTCTGTAAAAGCAGGTCCTATAGGCAGGTCCCTGTCAGGTCCCTGGCCTTATATTTGGTTCCTATGCTGCTGTACTAGCACAGACAGCTATATATCTGCCACGGAGCAGATCCAGCTAGTGAAAAACATTCATACCCCTCTTCCAATGTCAGGACATGAACTGTGCTCTTCAACAGACTCTATAAATTCCAAGAGTAAGGGTTTAGTGAGAAAATGCAAGAGAAAAGAACTGTTGGGGTTTTGGCTGTGTTTTTTTTTTTGTTTATTTTATAATGTTGTAGTCTTGAATACTTGTCAAATCATAATTTAACTCTTCTGTGTTTTTAGCTTATCAGAGCGGCTACTGAAAAAAAAAAGGAGCATAAAGAGTTGTAAAATTAAATGATCTCAAGAAACAGGGCTGATGGCTTTATATTAATGATATATATTATGATATGTATAATATATATAATATATCTAATATATAATATATTAGATATATATTATTTATAATCACAGATACAGATATACTCTATTCACAACATACAGATATACTCTATCAGATTATTTTGCATTTTTGTGGCTGCAGAACTGTTATCTTAACAAAAAGAAGAATTTCTATGGCAACCCCCCACCCCCCAGTAATTATAGTAATTAAAAAAATAATCAATTTATGTACAAAAATTTTACTTTATTATTATTATTATTATTATTATTATTATTATTATTATTATTATTATTACGGTGATTTGAGGACTTGATAAATAAATGTTTTAAGGGTATTGAATTTTTTTTGTGCCAATGCTCATTTTTTTGTTTGGTAGCATATTAAGAGAAGAATCATCTGGTATTTTGGTTAACCTGCAAGATCCCTTTCAGTGGTCATAGAGTGATATACTGAACCTTCAACCATATTTAATTAGTTCAGAGCACAAGAAAGATAAGAAAAAAGATAGCTCTTCAAAATGGAAGTAAATAGACTCTCAGAGCAAGTAATGTACAATCCAATCAGTGCAGATATTATTTTTTTGTCATTAAGTAAAAGGAAAAAACAAGAAAAGCACTAAATTTCCACAAAAAAAAATAAATAAATCACCAAACCAAACCAACCAACCAACCAAACAAAACCCCAACAAAAAGAAACAACAAACAAAACCGAAAAAAACAAAGTTGTAGTCTGGACTCATTCTGTCTTCAATGAAGAAATTGCAAATTTTTTTTAGGTAAAGAAAGAGCAAGGACATGAAAAATACTTACAGAAGTTATGAAACAGTGATGTTTTGAAACCTCCACTTGTGATATTGCAGGTAATAAACGTATGGGTTGCTAGAAGAAATGGATTTTGGCTCCTGGACAATATAATATATCAGCCATGGTGAAATACTTCCAAGGAGTGGTTTTGATAACTCTGTAAGACTTACTAGGAGGGGCTAAACATCTCACATGCCTCTGGAAAAGTCCGTTTCACAGAGGCAGATGTTAAGAATTAAGCGATTTGAAATGAGAGGATTTTTTTTATGTGTTCACGAAATCCAAAGATCAGGTTGAAAACATATGTGAATGTCAAATGTATAATTGCAACATTTTTTAATATGTGGGTAGGAGACATGTACCTTTAAAGACCTAGTCACATGCACCAGGAGATTTAGGAATCTAGAAGTTTGAATACTTTAGATGAAAATAATTTAGAAATAAATTATAGTAAATAAAATAACATTAAAAATCACTCCTCACATAAGTTATTAACTAGAGAATAAATGCATGTTGCCTGCTAGAAAACCAGTCCATATTGTTAAAAAATGCCTTCAAAAGTTACTTTTAGGTCATTCTATAAACTATTTATAATTCCAAGGTCATTATAGTTAGAAAAAACGCTCTAAATAATCAGAGTTTAGCAATAACTACCTGCATAAGTTAAACAAATGATGACAGTGAGAAATGACAATTAGTATCCTGCATCCCATAGCTAGTACTTCATTTATCATTAATATATTTTCAGAGATAAATAATAAAATAAGTCTGTTAAGATGTTAGTTCATTTACTTTTTTACTACTCCTGTTGCAGTTTCTTTTGCCCTTCTCCTTCTTGACTCCACTTATTGGCTTTCAATAGTGAAGCTTACTCACTGTGCCAGTAGTACTAAATAACGTCTATTAACATCAGGCAATTCAAGGACGTAGACTGACTAAGGCTAACAGAAATTGGCAAATGACACATCGCCTATCTAAGCAGAAACTACTGTGACAAAAACAGTCTTAAAATAAAAGGTAACTATTGGCTTTTTAAATTCCTTATGCAGCAAATTTATCTGAGATGGAGAATTAAACCATGATGGGTACATAACACTAGAGCAAGAGTATTCTTAAAGAGGATAACTGGCACCTTATTCTGATTTTATGGCTCTGGTTACAGACAGAAGAGCAAGAAAAGGTTTTTACCAAATACAAGTCCCTTTAGAATGCTTGCCAATTCTTCTACAATCGCTGTTATGATTGTTAACTAATCTCAACTCTACCACTCAGGGTAGGCACAGCTGCAATCTGAATAGGATAGCAGGGGCTGGGGAAATATAGATGTGCCGCCACATGGCCTCAAGTTTATCATTTAAAGGAGAAACATACATCACCATCTGGTTCTATTGATGGGGCCAAAAAGTACATTTTGCTTCTTCAGCAAACCTCTCTCTGTTTCTCTTGATTTGTTATTGACCTTGGAAAAGTTAGTTTAATGTCTTTGCGACTCCATTTCCTTGTCAGTAGAAGAGGGATGATAACACCTCCAGTACATTCCTCTGATACTGTGAGATTTACTTAATACAAGTGAAGCACAAATGTATTTATCAGCAGTCATATGTCTCTCATCACAATGGTGTGAGAGATCTGCTCAATACTTAAGTTAAATTTGAAGCTTACATTACTCTGCACGTGCTAAAAATACCAGCAGAGCTAAGGTACAGGCAAGTGATGAGGTATAATGCCCTTGCCACCTTGGAAGGCTGCTGTGAGCAGTACAGATTGAAAGTTGCATGTATTGCAAACTTCGGCTTGATTACAAGATTTATTCTGTGTTTACTTCTTGATAGATGTCTGAGGTGAAAAATGTTACAGAAGTCCCAGGTGTTACTTCAGGTTCTGAGTATCTCTATCCTGGCAATTTGAATCTGAAAAATAGCTTCTGTAAATATATTGAGAATATATTTTTTGTTCTTTTCCATAAATTTTAAATTTCAGCTCCTCACCTGTCCTCCTCACAAAGTAACACTTCGCATGCAAACAAGTTTCTGCGCAAAACCACCTTCACCTATTTGTCAATGCAGTATATTGATATAATAGAAGATTTCCTATTGTAATTGGCTGTGAAAACTAGGGGAGGGTGCTTAATAAGAAAAAAATTTATCTGGAAAAAGGAGACAAAAATCATGTATTCAATAGTATTAATTAATTAATTTCTTTCCCTTTGTACTTGTACATGTAATATAAGCTTCTTCCCTTTAGGTCAATACACTGCCTCTGTGAGCCCACAGTTCAGATTGTATTGTGCCAGGCTTCATATTTTGCACAGGCATTAAACTTTTAGAGGAACTAAATGTCCAGTTATTAATGTCCCCCAAAAGAGGAGACTTGAGACTATAAATTAATGTCAAGATATATTGGTTACATTCCCTTGTTTACCTTCATACCACAATAAATTAACATGCATATGTGTGAAAATCTAGCTGGTGACCTCTTCAAGTTAATAAAGCTTGACATTTTAATAGGATAAACTAATGTTTTATTTGTACAGCGTGGAGTATTTTACCAATGATCAGATGTGAGTTTGTAACATGTTTCTTTATATACTGGAAGTAGAAGTCATGTTTGCTAGATGACCTATTATTCTGCTGATTCATTGAACATGTGTTATAATTTAAAGGTCAGGACTATCCATTAAACTTATCAACATGGTGCAAGATACTTTAAATCAAAAATGTTCCTGCATGAACTTCATTAATTCTATGGTAAGAATACTAAAACAGTAGTGAGTGAGAAAAGTTAGTTCTCCAGGCTGAAGGACTGAAGCCAGTGACTCTTATGACTACAAACCTTCAACGGAGTGGAGTCACAGGTAGTACACAAAGGAATTGGGTAAATTTTCATGGAACTAGTGTTTTATTTCCCACTAAAAAATATTATCAAGAAAAATAATTTATTGGTTCCAGAAATGTGGGATATATTCCCAGGTTTTTATTTGGACACATAGTGGATCAGAGTAACACAATTCAGACCTTCTTTAGCTTTCTGTTCAGTTTTGTGAAGTGACTAAGACACTTGGTTTGTTTGTGACTAAGACATTTAGGCTGAACTAACAGAGCAATAATATTCTAGACACCCAAACTTAACACTAGGGAATTCTTAGACAATGGATTATCTATGTAATACTCTGAAGCTCTCAAAGATGCTCTATTTTAATTTCTTATAAATGTTAAAGAATAACTAAATAATTAGACAATACGACAAATAATATTCTAGAATATATGACAGTATGTAGCAGCTATGTAGAAGAGGACCACAGAATCATAGAATAGTTTGGGTTGGAAGCAAACTTTAAAGATTGTCTTGTCTGACCTCCTCTGCAGTGAGTAAAGACATCTTCAACTAGATCAGGTTGCTGAGAGCCCTGTCCAACCTGACCTTGAATGTTTTCAGGGATGGAGCATCCACCACCTCTCTGGGCAACATGTTCCAGTGTTTCACCACTTTTAACATCTTTAACAATGATCTGGACGAGGAGATTGAGTGCACTCTCAGTAAGTTCACAGACAACACCAAGTTGGGCGGGAGTGTCGACCTGCTGGAGGATAGAAAGGTCTTGCAGAGGGATCTGGACAGGCTGGATCGATGGCCTGAGACCAACAGGATGAGGTTCAGTAAGGCCAAGTGCTGGGTCCTGCACTTAGGTCACAACAACCCCGTTCAATGTTACAGGTCTGGGGCAGAGTGGCTGGATAGCTGCCCAGTAGAAAAGGACCTGGGGGTGTTGGTTGAAGCAGGCTGAACATGAGCCAGCAGTGTGCCCGGGTGGCCAAGAAGACCAACAACATCCTAGCATGTATCAGGAACAGCATGGTGAGTAGGACCCGAGAGGTGACCTGAGAGGACCCCCTGTACTCAGCACTGGTGAGGCCCCACCTCAAGTACTGTATCCAGTTTTGGGCCCTTTACCACAAAAAAGACATTGAGGTGCTGGAGGAGGTCCAGAGAAGGGCAATGAAGCTGGTGAGGGGTCTAGAGAATAAGTCTTATGAGGAGTGGCTGAGGGATCTGGAGTTGTTCAGTCTACAGAAGAGGAGGCTGAGGGGAGACCTTACTGCTCTCTACAACTACCTGAAAGGAGGTTGTAGAGAGGTGGGGGTAGGTCTCCCAAGTTTCAGGCAATAGAACAAGAGAAAACAGTCTCAAGTTGTGCCAGGGCAGGTTCAGGTTGGATGTTAGGAAATATTTCTTTACTAAAAGGGTTATCAGGCATTGGAATGGGCTGCCCAGGGAAGTGGTTGAGGCACTGTCCCAGGAAATATTCAATAGACAAGTTGACATGGTGCTCGGGAATATGGTTTAGTGTTGGTTGGCTGTGTGGGTGTGGCTTGTGATTGTGTGGTGGGTTTTGGTTTTTTTTTTTAATGGTTGGACTAGATGATCTTAAAGATCCCTTTCCAACCTAGGCGATTCTGTGATTCTGTCCTTTCTGGAGGAAAAAAGCTTTTCAGTGTGCTTTCCTTGGTTTTGGTATTTTGATCTGTGAATTACTCTTTTAAGACAGTTTGAATGAGATCGTTGACAGTTTGAACGAGGCAAAATTTACAGGTGCCTAAGAGTGAGATACTGCAGCTCAGGCATTGTTGAGCCCCAGTTAGGAACAGAGAAACTTGGTTATGTCTAAGTTAAGTTCCACAAACTGTGCAGTGGAACAGCTGAGTACCTCAGAAGGTTTCTCAATATATAGACACCAAGTAACGTCATATTTAGTGTGCAGCAACATAGTACTAGCCATCAGGAAATGCCAAGGACAGGGTCCAATCTTAAACATCAATCTTCTATTGTTTTAATGAGACTCTCATACCTTAAAATCATTAAAATAGTTGTCTGTGTTTTTAAAATATATAGAGAAACAAAAGTAATTTATTTTCAAATAGAGAGAGATGTATAAATATGACTGAGCAAAAGTCTAAAATACTAACTAAAATAAAAGTAGAAATTAACTTCTTTACTAGGTCAGGTTGCTTTTCTTTGTGTCTCACCAGTTCAAGGACTGGCTGTAGTGAAGCCTTATTCAAACATATGTCTGTCTTTTCAGAGATTAATTGATTTAATTTTAATAAACCAAATTTTCAGTAAATTTATATTCAGTACAATAAATTGCATAATTTTATTATGGATTTTTCCACAGAGAAATATGACAGCTTTGGGAATGCTTTTGTGTAACAGCTTGAAAATAATTAGACCTCAATCCCAGCACTAGCCACCCACTTATCTGTGAAAGCAGTAGAAATTTGCTCACCTTTAAGACTTCTGCTCCTCTGTTAAGTCTGCTTTAAATTACTCAGGGGGTTCAAGAAATTCTTAAAAGGGAATTCACAGACAGAAATATCAGAGAAATAATCCCCTTTGTTGTTATTAAAAACCTTAATAACACTTAGGTACTTAGGCTACGACCAAGATTGGTCTCCCACATGGAATAGGCAAACATCACTGTTGCATTCAATTGAAGCTTTTTTACAGTAGCCAAATTATGTCAGGAAAGGGCTGGTCTCGTTTCTCTGTGTGAAATAGTTTCTACTCATAAGATTTGAAGAATGCCTTGGAAACTAGTATATGCCCTACATCATTCTCATTTCTTTCCCTGTGAATACTGGATGCTTGGGTTATGGCAATGGCCTGCATCTGAGAGCTTAAATCTGAGGGTTTAAATGTTGTCAGGGGTAAAAGAGTAAAGATTCCTGAGACTGGGAGTGCAAGGTACCATCTGTCTAACAACAGGCAAGAAGGTAACAAAGGCAATGAAACTTCATCAAATCTACAAGGATATCACTGTAGATGCTTGCAAAGCTATATCACCAAGTTAGAGAGACTTGGAAAGTAGAGGGTATGAGGAAGAGAAAGGAAAATCTTGCAAGAAATATGGGATATATAACTAAGATTTTATTTTGGGGAGGTGGAAGAACCAGGAATCAAGGTAGAAAGCATGACACTTGAAGGTAAGAAAGTATAGGTCAGAAAACATGAAAACAAAAGAATGTGGGTCATCAGAAGTTCAGCCATTTCTAGTTTAAAAGTTCTCTTTCCTAAATTAATTCTCTAGTGCTTTATAAATTCAACTTGCATGACTGTTTTTCCCAGTTGCAAGGGCCTCTCTTTTTAACCTGTGAAGCTTTGTGAAGCTTCAGAGAACAAATGAACTTATGGTTGATATGAAAAGTTTAAAAAAATGTTTTTTAAACATGAAGTTTAAAAGAAAATGTTTATCATCAAATAAACCATGTATCTCTGTCAAAACAGGCTGAACAAAAAACCCAGAAAATCCAGAGTTCCACTCTTTGAAGTAGATGTTCCAGCTGTAAAGATATTTAGCTTAACTCGCTTCTCAGCATTCTTTCGAACCTCATAAATCTTGAATTCTTTCCTGCATAGTGATATAACTTGAATAGGACAAATGAAGAGCACTCCAAAAAGAAATTAATAACTTATAGCTTGATGGTTATGGCACTTAAAAGTAAGTGATAGTTTGTAAAGAGTCAGATCCTGTCAGTGTATATTAGTCATGCTATAAGAACATCTCTCTGATTGAGTCTTTGCCTTTGTGAAAGATTCCTGGGTTCAATGCCCTTTCCAGATGAAAGAAATTAAAATCTTTAACTTTTACCATCCTAGGAATGTTTCTACCTGGAAAGTAGTACACAGGCTGAATGTAAAGTTGTGGACATCTAGTTACTTAATTTTGACAGACAGAAAATAATAAGACCAAAAAAATGCCAAAAAATAGGACATACAAGGAGGGGACGTAAAGTATTCTGTTGAAGTCAATGAAGAGGCATGATCTTGAACTAGGTTTGGCTAAGGGATAAAAAGGAACCTAAATGTCACACTTTCTAAATTCTCTAATTATGATGTTTTACACAAAAGGCAGTTGAGAGCCAGTGTTTATCGAAGAAATCTGAACCCTGGATCAATAGCTGAGAAAAGATCATACACATGGCTGAGGAAGGTACTTGCAATCTGAAAGTCTCCAGCCTCTAGCTGCAGCTTTCTCCACTGACTAGCTTCTGCCATGTTTTTCCTTAGATGGTGGCTTTTCTAAGAAAACAAGGCTTAAACTGTCTTTTCCCTGTCTTTCCCATGAATAATTTTGAAACTCAGCAATTTCAATCAAATGCTGCAGAGGATGAAGGCTCAAAATCTAAAAAGTTCCTTTGGATTTCAAGAGAAAACGACAGATTAATAAAAATTAATTATTTTATTAGGCTGGCCAATCAGCGCACATAGTCAGGGTGCCAGTCACAAAAAGTTCTGAACTCACTGAAACACAAGCAATATCTGTCACTAGGAAAAAGAGAGTTTGTAGGTCAGAATTTCTGTGAAAGGGCTGGAAAGAACAAGGGAAATGGTGGAGAGGGGTAATTCTGAGTCAAGCTGTCATGGACAGTTATTATGTGGGAACATAGAACACTTAAGCACAAGTTAAACCCTGTTGCTACAGTTCATCATGGAAGAAGTTGTTTTACAGTGTTGAGGGCAAACTTACACAGACAGAAATAGATAAACTTTTTAGAGTTCACTTCTCAGCTTCTCAGATGTAGTCCTTGCAGCTAACACATCTTTCTGGACTACAGCTGTCTCAGAATGTAAGAGGGATATGATGGGTTGTCCTTGGCTAAGGGCCAGACTCCAACCCAGATGCTTAGTCAATCCCCTTCCACAATAATTCACAATTCATAAAAGTAAATCACTAGTGTTTTTATTTTAATATTCAGCTGTTCGTAAAATTGTTCATAAGCATTATGTCCCATAGGTGTTGAGGGCAACATTGCCTTATAGAGATGGTTGCTTTTGTTAATAAACAAACAAACAAACAAACAAACAAATAAATAAAGCTTATCACAATTTTGGGTGTTTAAAATGTTTGGAGGTGATTCTAACCTTTTATTAACCAGGGAAAGTTTATTGAAACCACATTTGTGCTTTTCCCAGTGTGTTCATCACTCAGAACCCATTTACTAGTTAAGGAAATTAAAATGGTACCTGCCCCAAAACATCTTTGAAAGGGCTTTTCTTCCAGTTCTGAGCCTCTCCTTTAAAGAGCATTTTCCTCATTCCCCAGAGTTTTAAATGTAGGCACCTGACTTAGACAAAATTAATTTAATCACTTAGTGCCTGTATTTATTTTTTGTTCCTTCTTTTAAAGATTCTATTAAAAAGGCATTTTCACTATGGTCAAAAGAAAATGCTATACTTCTTAATGTATTTAGCTTTTGAGCAAACATTTAAAACAAGAGGTGAAATGGAGTTGTGGAATTTTTTTTAATTAACTTAAAAAAAATCTGAGATGCATGAATACCTGTGTTGATTCCATTTTTTAACTCTGTTACCGCTGTTTTGTCTTCATGTACGGTTGCAATACTCTGGTAACACTGATTCTTTGGTGCTTTGCCTCAGATATTCTTCTTCAGAGAGAGACAGTACAGTGACCATAATCAATACTGTCTCAGTATTAAGTTAATGCAAAATTCTTGTAAGGTTCATTGTACAGCAGTGCTTGCAACCTATCTTCCTCGGTTCACTGAGGAGCTATGAAGTTATCTGGGAGAAATGATGGTGCAGAGGTGTCTGAGAATTGGCAATTTTTCTTTTCAGGAGAATGTCACCAGTTTGAAAAACTGTCTCTCATGTCTGAAGAAGAATTCTAAAGAGAGAAAAAGATCATCAGAGCTCTAGATGCTATTGACCTACCTGCTTCAGAGCAGAAATGTGAAACCTGAAGACATGCAAAGCTCAGTGTTCCTTACTTAGCTGTTATATTCTGTTTCAGAAGTCTGTAATGTCTCTTTTTTACTTTTATTTTTCTTCCAATAAGGAATGACAACAAGTCTTAAAATAGTCTGTGAGCTTAATTTCTTCCTTTCTACGCAGCTATAGATACTAATCCTTAATCTATGCCCTAAAAACTTGAATGACTGATATAACACTATTTGGATCAAAATGCAGATCTGTTGAAGACTTTTCAGTCATATTCAAACTGGTAGCAGTATTAGAGCAATCTTATACTAAAAGTCAAGAAACTGTAGCTTTTTTCTTCTAGGTGTGTAAGCCATTCCAAATCTCAGTTTAGGAAGAGAGAGGAAACATTTGAAAAAGCACTGTAGCTTTTCTGCTTTGCAATATTTTTGAAAGGATCTGACTTCTTCCTTTCTTCCAGCCCTCACGGTTATATATGCTATTATTCGGCAACTGAGACGTTAAATCAAAGTGGTTAAAGAACAAACTGGCATCTATTAAAAAACAAACAAACAAACAAACCAAACCCTCTTAATTTTATTGCCATTTTATTATTAAATAAGTCATACAAAATGATTCAGTATATATATGAAACATATGGGTGAAAGTAGAGTCAGCTAAATCCTTATTCATACATGTCAATAGAAAGCACAGTCTGAACGCTGATGCATGTGCTTCTGAAAAAAACTTACCTTGATCCTTCTTAACTTATCAAAAGATTGTTCAAGGCATACAATTTTAAGTTTTGTAGTACTGAAAATTGGATTACCTGAAATGAACATAAATTTATAGAAGCTAAGGATTAGCTCATGATTCTCCACAAATTTAAAACCACATTGCATTGATAATATCCTCTGAGAAAGAAAAAAATATGTTCTTCAGCAAGTGAGAAGGCTATTGACAACATTTAGGAGGGTGAATAACATCTTAACTGTATTGAAAATACTCGTGGTCCTGTGGTGGGTTGACTTTGGCTGGCCACCAAATGCCCACCAAGGCACTGTATCTCTCTTCCTCAACAGAACAGGAGAAGAAAATTCAATGAAAAAATCCATAGGTTGAGATAAGGACAGGAAGATCACTCACCAATTACAATAATGGGCAAAACAGATTTGTCTTGATTTAATTTAATATATTTCCAGTTGATAAGAACAAATCTTAAACCACCTTCTCCCCACAATGCTCTTCTTTCCATGTTACACTTTTCTCCTGACTCTTCTACCTTCTTCCCCTGGGTGGCACAGGGGGATATGAATGAGGGTTGTGGTCACTTCATAGGGCTTCATGTCTGCTGCTCCTTCCTCCTCACGCTAAAAATAGTCCTGCTCCAGTGTTGAGTTCCTTTTGTGGGATAAAGTCCTTTAAAAACTGCTTCAGTGTTGTTCCTTCCCACGGGCTGTAGTACTTCAAGAACTGTTCCAACATGGGTTCTCTTCACAAGGTAGAGTCCTTCAGGACAGACTGCTGCACTGTGGGTCCCTTATGGGTCTCAGATCCTGCCAGAAAATCTGCTCCAACATGGACTGCTCTCCAGGGGCCTCAGCTCCTGCCAGGAACCTGTTTCTGTTTGGGATCTCCATGGTCTGCAGCTTCCTTCAGGGCACATCCATCTGGTCAGCTGTAGGGTCCTCCACAGGCTGCAGCGTGGATGTCTGCACAAATGTGGTCCTCTATCAACTGCAGGTGGACAAATTGTGTAACCATGGTCTCCTACATGGGCTGCAGCAGAATCTCTGCTTCAGTACCCAGTACACCTCCTCCTCCTTCTCTGATATTGGTGCCGGCATAGTTTTTTCTTTCAAATTTTCTTGATCATCTCTCAAAGATTCTGCACAGCATTTTTTACTTTTCTTTCAAGTGTTATCACAGACAAGCCACCAGCACTGCTGATTAGCCCAGCTTTGGCTAGTGGCAGGTCTGTCTTGGAGACAGCTGTAACTATCTGACAAAAGGACAGCTCCTGGTATCTTCTCTCAGAATTAACCCCTGCAGCCTCCTGCTACCAAAACTTTGCCACATAAACCCAATACAGATTCTAAAGGCTTACATATCAAAGTTGGTATTCTTTTGCAATACCTAAGGCCTTTGGATATAGCTGCTTAGAACAGAGTCAATCCACTGTGAAGTGTGGCTCATTTTCATAGAGATATGACTAACTATTTTATGTCTTATTCACGTACCAGTCAAATATGTTGACCTTCTGTTCTTTTGAACACTTGCATGACTTTTCAGCAATATCTTATAAATATAACTAATAACTTTTCTGCAAGGGGTGTCATGGAAGAAATAGTGTGATGGGTATCTGTTTTCCAAGAAAAAAAAATACTTGGAACTGTACACAGCAAGAACATCAATTCACATATTACTTCTGACACATTCCACTTTTGATGATATACTTGGCTGATTTGGATTGTATTTGGTTTTCAAGGCCAATCTTCAGGAGAGGCAGCTATATTTGAGAAAAAAAATAGTCATATCAAAATAATTTGTTGCAAATTTTTCCTCTTTTTCAAATTCTCTTGTGGATCACAGGAAGATGAATATTTCTTTTCAGATCCAATAAACTACCCATTTTGGTTCAGTTCTAGAAAAGAAATGAATTAAAGCACTTCTCATCCAACTGAGAGCAATACACACAAAATAAACTTCAGAAGTCTTCTGTTTTCATAGTATCAAGGACTGTAGGAGGATGCCGGAAATATATAGGTTATTTCATACTGAAACTGTGTCCAGGGTAAGTCCTTTTGGACTCCCCTCTGGTGGTGCAGGGCATCTGGGAATTTCTCTCTTTGCTTATCACCCAAAATGTTGTATGCTAAAGAACTTAATTTAGAGATTAAAATATTTTAAAGCTATGGAATTAAAGCAAGCAAACAAGCAAATAAAAAAAAAAAAAAAGGCAAACCACCAGGTGAGCAAACAAACAGAAAGAGACAAAAGCCTTAGATAACACTCTCATCTCTCCTTCTAGAAAAGGATGTGTGAAAAGACATCAGTGATTCTTCAAGTCTAAATTTATATTTGATTTAACTGGAACAAGATAATTAAAAAAATAGAACTGAACTGTTGCATGAGGAAGACAAAAAAAGGCTTGAAAAAAAATGTCTTTTTCCTTCCTACCGCATTTCTACAGTTTGAAAGTACTACTTCCACCCCTTTGCATACAAATTTCCTCTTTCTCTTCTGGTCTGTTTTTTGGCTGCACACTCCTTGATTACTTTCTTTCTTCACCCATCAGTACTTACCCTCTGGTCCAAAAAGTCCTCATCAAATCATGTTCAATTTTTGCTGTTGAAACTGCAAACTCCTTGTCCTTCCTTATTTCCTGAGGATTTAACCTGATAAAATGTGCTGTAGTAAAGATTATACATAACAAACCATCCCCTCTGCTGCCTGGATAACTGAACACTATATGCTTGATCTATACAACAACTATGAAGGGACTGCATATTTTTACTATTTGTCATATATTGAGATTTATGTATTTTAATACATCTTTTTTCCTCACCCCTGATTATGAAGCATATTATCTAGTAGCTTCAATAGAAAGGACAATTTTAGTAAGGGTTCTGTTTTGTGACCTTGAAACAGAAACCATTTGAAGTTTTGCAGCACTATCAAAATAAAGTGTTCTATTTTTTGCATTCTCCTTTGGGATCCTTCATTTCAGTAATATTCCCCACAAACTTACAGTGTTGTGAGTGATTTTTTCTGGTTATCACTGATCACTGAAGATGCTTTCTCTCCTGACCTCTGTAACACTAGCTCTCAAATTGATTTATGAAGCTTTAGTGGATGTATACTTTGTTATCCTTTAGCCTCCTTGTGGAAATTGGTAGGAGTGCCAGGTTCTGTGTACAATGCTGCAGTGACCTAGTTACATGGATCAGTGCCACTTAGGTAAGGTACACCCTAGGTAGTTTTTTTGAAACTAGCTTTAACTTACAAGGTTATAGTAAAACGCAAATAAAGTGTTTATTTACAGCATCTGATAAAGACAGCATAGAGATGCTTAGAAAAGACAAGTGAAGGAAAATCAATTCTTAATTTACACTAACATGAAATATAAAAGATCTATTTGTCCTCTCAGTACCTCACATTTTGAGATGCATTTGTCAAGGAGAATCATGTCTTTACAAATCCTCCTGGCTTTAACAGACAGTTTTGTTCTTGGAGTCTTCCCAGTGTCACTTTGAGATTCAAATCTTTTCCTTCATCCTTATCTTTATTCACCTGATTCAGTCCAACCAACAGTCTGGTTTTTTATGCTATTTCCACACAAGGTAAGAGCTGTGAAAACACATTAAGAGAGAAAAAAAATTCCCTATTCCACTTGGAATGTTTCAGAAATATTCTGTTTATTTTTAGAAAAAGTTATATCATACCATTTTACAAGAGTGAGAGTTCATTGTGTTTTTCCTTTTCTTTTTTTTTTTTTTTTTTTCCAGAGGAAGTAGAGAAAGCATTTACTCCAAGACGCAATCTCAGTTATAAGCCCTAGATTGGAACCAGGGCTCTCTCTCTGAAGAAATACTCCTCACTACCCTATTTATGTTGGCTGACTGGCTGTCTATGGCAAATCCTCTTTTCACATGTTCTTTGATTTACTACTGCATGAAAGGTTCAGTAGTGGACTTAAGACCTTGACTCTGTGACATAGACAGCAGTTTGGAAGTAAATTGTTTTGTGGGTTTATCCTCAAGATAACATAAAGTCCAGTCCACATAGTGATGGTGTAGATGGGATAATTTAATATAGTCTCTCCTCCATTTAGTAAAGCAGATTTTTTTAAAAGCCAGTGACTTAATATTTTGAGGTTCTTAGCCAAGGTAAAGGTGCCTACAAACAGCTGTGATGACCCCTTTTATTTATGCATGTGACCAAACTGTATTATTCTTTTACTTTTCTGGAGAATACTTTTCTTGGGTTTGGGGTTGTTTTAATTTGTGGGGTTTTTTAAATTTGTTTTATGGCTGCATTTTCTTTTTTTTTTATTAAAAAAACCCAAGCTATCAAACAAACCCTTTGCTTTAACCTCAGAAAGAAGTAAAAACTATTTCAAAAACAAAGACAAAATCCCCAAAAAACTCACACAATACCAGAAGTAAGCCATGAGCACTTGTCTGGACAAGGCACTGTAGATCATTGCCAATTTATCACACTTATGGAGTAAGATCTTTGATCAAAACCCTATTTTTTGTCCATGTATATTTTCACTTTCCTAGAACAAGGGATACTAGTCTTGATGAGATTTATAAGCACAATAAGAATAACGTTGAACTGAACTGCAGGGGAAAAGAGGGAAATCCATAAAATACAGTTTGAAACTTTCCCTCTCTACAGAGATTACTCATACTTCTTTCTGTAGTATCTGTATTATAAATCTTAAAGAATAAGAAAGTTGTATCTTTCTAATTAGAATGAGACACAAAGCCCACTTGTGCAATACTAATAATTAAAAAATTGGTATATAAACAACACCTTCTAAACTGGCTGGATGGCCACACTCAAAGGGTTGCAGTTAATGGCTCAATGTCCAAGTGGTGGCCAGTAACGAGTGGTGTTCCTCAGAAGTCGGTACTGGGACCAGTACTATTTAACATCTTTGTCGGTGACATGGAGAGTGGGATAGAGTGCACCCTCAGCAAGTTTGC
>JAOQGH010000001.1:168545232-168562303 GCA_025769975.1 Gallinago jamesoni
GTTATCACAATAAGTATAAGCACGGCTTCTCTGCATTCCGTTCCTTGCTATTGTAGCCCAAACATTGGCCTTATCATACTGAGAATGAGCAGTTTTCTCTACAATATGCTGTTAATTTCAGAGAGCTAGAGGAAATGCAAAAATTACAGAACACAAAACTGGTTCGGTTTTACCTCAAACCATGACAGTAAACAGCACTCTCCTTCCCTCCCCTACACCCCTCACCCCTTTCTAGAGATACAAGAGACCAAACAGCGTTATGGTTGTGTGCTGTTGTGGGGTCAGACTTCTGTGACAGCTTTCTTTAAATAAAGTTTGTTATTTCATAAGCAGATTTTTTACTTATGGCAGATAACACGTTATTGCTTCTGTTTTCAGTGTCTGTTATACAAAAATATGTATCCAAAGGTAGTGTAAATTATCACCCTCCTCCAGAATTATTTCTACTTATTGCCTATTTGTCTCAAAGGAAATAACAAAATTCCTGATGAAATTCAAGTTCTGAAAATGTTAGAAGTAAAGACACCAATCTGGAAAATACTGTTGTCCTTATATTTTCCTTTCAGCACAAAATCGTTTTCAAAATCATCTTGTCTTGAAGTACATACTTAGGAAAGTTATTGGGAGAATAAGGCTACCCTGGTTCTTTATATTCTTCATTCAGTTCTGCTTAATATTGATCATATCCAACCTTTGCTAGCAATTTTCTTCTGTCATCTTACAAGAATGTCTTGATATGAAACTGAGAAATGTAAGGAAAATTATTAGCCCTTAATAATCAATCAGATTTATTTCCAAGATTTTTTTTTATTAAAATAAGTAACAAAGTTTAGAGTATTTTGGCTTTTCTTTTTCCTTTGTCTTATTTTAGTCTCAATAACAATGATGTGACCTATCCAATAAATGTTTACTCTCAACTACTAATCTAGTAGTGAAGGTCACACTTAGATACTTTGGGCTGAACTCAGTTGACCACAGCTGTAAAATGCCTTTCCAAATCCTCCATGATATCCTGGCTTAAACTCCAGGTCCCCCTCCAGAACGATATGGACTTACAGTTCTTAAGTCTTCCATCATAGCTCTCAGTCCAACAGAGTTGTCTTGATTGTTCCAGGACAAAACCAGTGGCAGCATACTCATCAGCATCTAATTCTGGTCCTTCTACTACTCTAATAGAAAAGTATCATTCTAATGAAATAAAAACAAAATAGCAATGATCACCTGTGCACAGGCAATTCTTTGCCAGTCCAGTAGAAACATATATAGTCCAGGATGAAAAAGGGCAGTGAAATGTCTTCTTTTACATTTTACACAATTTTCTATGCAAATGGATAATATGTCAGAGCCCTGAATGCACCAACAGGGTCTGATTACCCTGATCAGGCTGTAAAGGTCTTTGGTATCTTGCTCTGCAAATGTTGTCCCCTGCCAGAGTTTTGGCTACCAGTGCTCATGGTCAGCTCTGATGTAGTGTAACTCTGTAAATCTGTGTCAGACTGCTGGGAGAATCATATAATTGTAAAAAAGGGCAATGAGAAACCACACCTGGGATGTCTAGCCATGAACCCTCTGCTCATTGCCACAGGGGCTGCATTTAACTCCAGGTCCATAGTCCTTGCCTGACCTTTGTCACCAGAAGGTTATATATGACTTTACATCCTGCTGATCCTGAAGCTATGCAACATTATTACATATGATGGTGTGTGCTGGAGCACAGTTACTACAAGGCTTAAGGATGAACTTCTATAACTTCCCCAGCTGATTCTGATTTCTGGACAACAATTTTGATTGACAAAAATTAGCTATTATATATGTCTTTATAGGTCTTAATATTTCTTTTCTTTCTTTCCTTTTTTCTATTTTTTTTTTTTTTTTTTTGGCTCTGGAAGGTTATGTTTTTCTCCACTTGGCAGATATACATAAGGAGTGAACTTTATACTAATGAAAGCTATGCTTTCTAGATATAGGTCACCTGCTCACATGCAAATTAACTATTTATTTCTGATAACATATACCAGGAGTGCAATGGTTAGCAAAGTGTCATTTTGAAAATATAAAACGATATAAAAACTGAAGTCAAACCAATCAATTATTTTCACCCTACTTACAGAGATAAATGTGCTTTTCCCAACATACAGTCCACTCAGCAAGAAAGTATATATTTAGTTCATGTGTGTAAATTGTCCAAACAAAAAAAAAAACTATTCAAAATTTTATTTATCTACCAAGGGGAACAATAATTTATATGGTGCCTGATGGAATTTAAGAAGTTATAAAAGAGATTATACAGAAAACCCTGGCATTGAAATATTTCATCTGACTGAGTATTAGGGAGAAAAAAAGGGGAAAAAAAAGAAAAAAAAAAACAGATTCTGTAGTGGAAAAAAAAAAAATTCTACTCTACCTTTCATCAGAAACAGTCACTGAAATGTAGTGAATATATTAATAAGTAATAAAAATAAGTATCTCCCAAAGTGAATAACCCAATTGTGAGGAACATCATGATTCCCCTTTTCATTCCTTTCATGTATTATGTGCTTAATAGAGAGAATAATAGCAACTTCCTATTTTAGGCTGTACTTCAGTGTTCCCATAAAGCAAGATGACTCCCTACTCCACTCCCCTTTCATCCAGTTAATAATTTGCATACTTAATTTAGTTCAAAATTTGTATAAGCCACTACTTTTTTCTGATTTTTCTATGAGAGATTATTAGAAGATGATTCTGCAACTACTACAGATGAAAACTTTAAACATAATGCTCTTCAAAGATTAGGTTTCTTTTTTGAAACAAAAAAAAAAAAGGCATTTTACAATAAAGGACATTGATTTTCAAATTCCAGATGTTTTTATATCTTTAAACTCTGGTATCAGGGAAAACGTGTTATTAGTGGAATATCTCCTTAACATCATTATTTATAAGTAACATTATTTACAAGAAAGTCTCAGTGTGTTTATATGAACTGAGCCCTACCCTACTGTATACCCCACCTATAAACCTGTGAGACTTCTCCCAAGGGTTTTATTATCCAAAAAGACAATAATAATAAACTTTTGTCAAAGAATATGTCTACATACAGAAGGCAAACTTCTTTAAATGTTCTGAACAGTAAATCTAGCTGTATGTTTTCTAGGTGAAAAGTGTAGTGATTTTCCTGATCTAACCAGAA
Source organism: Gallinago jamesoni (assembly GCA_025769975.1). Classification (NCBI taxonomy): domain Eukaryota; kingdom Metazoa; phylum Chordata; class Aves; order Charadriiformes; family Scolopacidae; genus Gallinago; species Gallinago jamesoni. The sequence continues at coordinate 168,548,402 of JAOQGH010000001.1, forward strand.
AGTTGGAGTCTTCCAGTCCTGATTCTTCACCTTATGTTTTTTGTAGTGTCTGGTTTTAGCTTTTGGCCGAAGCTTCAGTCTGCCTAAACAAGAAGCTTAATTATAAATATATTCAACATTTTTTTCCTGTAGTGTATTCTGCTGCTTAGAAACTACTAGATTACTTTCTTTTGGCCTTGTAGTACTACTAGGCTGAAATCATGCAACATATATATATATATATATATATATATATATATATATATTTAATACACACCAAGAGTAAAAAAGAAAAAAAAATCTAAAAATCTTGCCCATGAAGCAGCATTCAGATTATAGAAAGTAAAACAAACAAGAAAACAGGAACAAAATTTAAACCATCTTTCTTTTTGTATATTCATCCTCTCCATGTTAAATAAAAAACATGTTTAAGCCTTTATGCACTGGTAGCAACAGGACATACAAGTCTTCGTGTCAATGCATTTTTCTGGATCCCTTGAGCTCTCTAAGGGTATGAGGTTTTCTTTTTTTTTCCTTTTTTTTAAAAAATACTTTTAAAGAATAAATAATTTATAACAAGATAATTGTTCTTGATTGCATTTTTGTAGCTTGATGTGAAGGTTATATGCTATAAACAGAACAAGTGACAATGAAAGGTGTGCAAGGTCACAAAGCTTCCCGGAATAGTGATGGAAACATTGGATTGGGCACAGGGAGTAAGATTTTTCCATTTTTCCAATCCAAAAGGTATTCTTCAAATAAAAGGTATTATGTAAGAGTTTTAATTCAGCTTAAGGAGTTTATATATTTTCTACAACTTGGGAAAAAATTGTTAAGTTTAACATAAGAATTTCTAAATAAAATAAAATAAAATAAAGACCAAATATTTCATGTTAAAAGAATAACAAAACACAAACATAAATATAATATATGCATTTCTTAGAGTTTTTTTTGCTGTCTACATTTCTTTGTATTAATTTCATCCATCATGATATGTATCTTGTGTTTTGGTTTTATTTGTTTGTTTGATTGGGTTTTCTTAATCTTATATTATTCTATTATTGCTCATTAGGGCAAAAACCACTGAAGTAGAAATAAAAGGACTATTGACATCATTTGGAACTCATTATTTTCTCTATCTCCAGTTTAGAAAAGAGAAAACATTATAGAGTTTTAGAAAAGCTGGAATCACAAATGATTAGGAAACAGAAATCAAACAGAAATTCAGTCTCAGAGTTTGCATTTCTTCAGTACAACTGGATAAAATAAAGGGCTAGAAAAGTTAAATATATAAAGACATAAATTTCTAATATGCTCATAGGCATATCAGATAGGTTTACTAATTACAAAATTTAATTATAGTATCCATCTTTCATTTTATACCTTGAGATTTAAGTGACAACATAAACTCATCCATCATGTCATTCTGGCTCATCCTTCTTCCTGGCTTTTGTAGATGAGATGAAATTTTAGGTAGAACTAAAAAAATAAAAAAAAATCTTTGACTTGATACATTTTATGCACAACTGGGACAACTGTTAGAAAGATTCTTGCTGAGCAAATTCCTACTAGGACAGGGACAAACACTAGGAAAGAGTACTAAAATAAACAATAAAACTGTAATCATGCTTATTATTGATACAGAGAAGCACTTATGCAAGACAAAATTTGCCAAATTGCAATAAGGACTGAAAAAGACTATCTAGGCATTTGAAGGATCTCCATAAAACACATTAATGATATGATTTCTTAAATAGTAAGATAACAGCACCTTGTTATTTAAAGCACAACTAGAAAACTTTTGGTTTGATTTTTGGTCTGAAACATAATTTATAAGTAGTCAAAGTATAAGTAAAGCTATAAGTATAGCTGAAGAGCACACAGTAATTGTAACACAGAAGTTAAAACTGCCTAACAGAAATCTCAAAAGCATTAGAATATTTGCTGTTAAAAAATCTTTGCTATTTAAACACTGAAACTTTAATGTTAATTTGAATCAATCCTATGCCTATAGAAGTTTGCATTGATAGTGATGAAAGTAAATAGTTTGAACTTTATATTTCAATCTAGTAGGTTAGCGACAGATTGCAGAAAATTAATTCTTGTAGATATTCAAAACTAGAACTTAAATATATTGACCAAATCTTAAAGTTGATGTTGCTTTGACAGTTGGAACAGATGACTTCCTGAGGTCCCTTCCAAAATAAATTATTATATGATTCCATGACAGCTGACATTACTATTATATATAGGTATCATTTAATAAACATGCAAAGAGTACCTTTAAAAGGTTAAGAATCTCCATATATTTTACGTACTGTGATACATATATTCTCATTGTGCTTTCACTTATTTTAGGACATCATTTAGAACATCATTTATGACAGTGGAAAGACTTTTGGCACTTATTTACAGCTTTAAATACAGCAGTGTATTTAGACTGCAAAGATAACGCCAAACAAGATACTGCAGTACTGTATGAAGCAGAAATACTAGCTCAGGTCCTACAAGCTAGCTTATGATGTGCTATTCCCAGAAAAATTGATCTGCACTGCTTTGATGTATCTATCCTGTTTCTCGCTGCAGCGATTGTTCAGGTCACTGCTGGTTCAGTGCATGGCACCATTTCACAAAACCTTCTCTATACTGTGCATCTTGACCTTTTTTGCTCAAGAAACAAGACAACCTTCCCCAGCTATAAATTCTTAATGAGTGAAACAGTGTAGAAGACATTATAATTGTTGTTATGGTTATAATAAAATTGATTATTGGAAGTTTTGCCATTGACTTCACTAGAACTATGCTTTAATGAAAACGAACTTAATAATGGAAAAGGGGGAATGTGAAGGAGAAAGAAAAGGAAAATCTCTACAAAGAAGTCTCTAATTTTCTTTAAATTTTGTTTAAATTGTATATTGTTTTTAAATTTATATTTTGGCCTAATAGTGTCTCCACTCAATTCCTCTTTACACTGCGTATATATTAAACCATCTACAGGACTAGTTCCACAGGTCTAGATGGTATAAAAGAGAAAAGTGAAACCGTTTAGAGAGCAAAAGGGTAATGGTCTTCATTGTGCCACACAACAATGTGGTATCCAGAACACAGGGAAAAAAACAATTAAGAGATACCTAAATGTTCTTGAGGGAGAGTTAACTTAGAAAAGGGGCAAATAGGGGTAATACAACGGGACTATATAAAATACGGAATGATATACTAAAAAGAAGGTCAAGAAAACATATGGAATTTTGGCTTCAGACATTAATGTAAACAATAAAATCTCATTTAATTGTGTTTAATGTTCATAATGGTTTTTAAGACAGAATGCCTGTTCAGATTTATTGGGTTATTTTTATGGTTAATAAGATTTCTTAGAAATATTATAGAAAGACAAACATAGCGGTTTTACTCAATTATTTTTATTTCTGACAAATCACAGAATCATAGAATCATCCAGCCTGGAAGGGACCTCCAAAGGTCATCTAGTCTGACCTCCCCACAGTCTGCAGGGACACCCCCAAATAGGCCAGTTTGCCCAGAGCCTCATCGAGCCTCACCTTGAATATCTCCAGGGATGGGGACACAACCACCTCCCTGGGCAACCTGTTCCAGTGTTCCACCACCCTCACAGTAAAGAATTTTCTCCTAATTTCCAATCTAAATCTGCTTCACTCAAGTTTAAAGCCATTGCCCCTCGTCCTGTCATCACAGGCCTTTGTAAACAGGCTCTCCCCAGCCTTCCTGTAGACCCCCTACAAAAACAGATTGGAACACAATTATGTGAAATTATAAATTACATTTGGTCTTCTATGAAAACCAAATCCCATTTTGTTTTCAAGGATAAATACAGGCATTTTAAAAGTTCTGTAAGAATATGATTTTCTTTGAATTGGAACCTTCACAGTGACTTTAGTCATTTTGTAACAGGAGCTTGACCTTTCACTTTAATATTTGATTAGCTGTGGCCAAAAAACACATTAAGAAAAAAAAATTTCATCTAAACATTGATAATGATTATCAAATGTTTAACTCGACATTTGTTACACAAACCAAAATAAAATCCGTAAACAATTCAGCAACACAACAATACTTTCTTAATAGAGGCTTGATATTTTTCAGGAAGTCTCACTTCATAGATTGGTGCCACAATTTCCTTCTGTTTACCAGGTTTTCCTATTGGATCGTGTGTGTAAAAATGCAGCGTAATAAATCAGAAAAAAATACCGATCAAACAAATAGCAAGACATACATAATATAGGAGATGCATTCTCCTAAATACTTTTCTAAAGCTATCAATGAAGATATAAAGCATCTCAGATAATTAAAATACATATCTCAGTAGGAGTCCCCAGAAGCATTTCTATTTTGAAATACTTAATTTAAATGAAAACTATACTTATATAATTTGGAAGTGAATCTACAAGTTTTCCATGAAAAAGGGTAAAATGGTGGTGAAAGAAATTGAAAGAGCAGTTGAAATTTTTCACTGTGATCTCCATTTTCCATTTACTGTGAATGTTTTTTTTCTGTTAGTTCCAATGCATAGTCTTGCAGTCTTTACAAATTAAGTAATAAACTTTGAAAAGAGGATAAAGGGTTTCAGTCTTTATATTTTTTATCCCAATTAATGTTTCATGCGATAACATCTTGAAATGCAGAAATTTCTTCAAGCAAAAAGTGTACTCAGGACTTCTCCTTTTTTTTTTTTTTTCCAATTTGGTAATTTGGTATTGCAAGTAGTTGGAGTTTATCCTATGACTCAAAGGTGTGATATAGTACAGTATATTTTCCTGTACCCTATAGTATAGTATATTACCCTGTACTCGGTAGTACATTCTCTCTAACTGAACTGTTCGGTATCTCTTCTTTGAGAAGCAGGATGCAAAAATTGTTTGTATCAGAAGTGCTAAACAATATTTATGCTTTAGTTTTACTACAATAGCAATGTTAATTAACATTATTCACTTATATTCACATCATATTTGTAGACCTATATAAGGAATTTACTATAAAATCTTTATTTGAACATTGTTTTATTGTAAGCAATTATCTTTTCTTTGATTACATAATTCTTATGGTGACATTTAAAACAGAACTCAATACTTTGAAAGAAGACAATGCCTTTTAAAAAGCTTACACTGCAATTTTTTTTGCTTCCTTCAACTGATGCATATTAGCTTATGTCCATTCCCTTAAATACTCTTCTTCTCCCAAGCAGCATAACTGTATCCAGATTGTCAGCTGGGAATGGCAGCTTTTGAGCTATACCTGATCACCATTTGTTATAAATGTGCACTGGCATCAGCCAAAACCTTGCCAGCTGTTCTAACAAACTAACATTTTAGGGAAATGTGTGGTAGAAAACTCTCAGTGTCCTATTCTCAAGAGAGTACCATGCAAGAACTATTTAGAAGCTCGTTGAATCTCTCTTCGGAACCTCTGACAATGGGACAAGCAACCATTTGGGGTTTGGGGGAAGTTAGTGTCTGAGAAATGCCATAGCCTACCACAGAAATTAGATGACTAAGAAAAAGTCAGAAGTTGTTTGGTATTCCTTTTAAGTCCTGACACAAGAAGAGAAGCAAAAAAAACCCTAATACCTGCTATTCTACTATTGGAAAAATCCAAATCTACCTGAAAAATACTAAAGCCCTGAAGAACATCGTTAGTTACTGAACTCTAAGAGAAACTATGATTTTTTCACTGATACTTTGGTTGGTGTGAAATAGTATTTGTCTCTCTCAGAAATTTATGAAAGATCTGGTGGGCATTCTGGTAGCTGGTTAGAATACCACTCTGGGTGCTTGTCAAAACAACTGTTAAGTATGTGGTGCCTGATAGGATTTTGAATAGGATAAGTAAAAGATGATCCTAAGGACTTTTTATCACAGTATGATAGAATCAATGGCAGGTATATATGCATTCCTAATTAAATAATGTGTTGCATGATCTATTTCACTTATATAAAGTATGGATCACCTTCTTTTGTCTTGAAAGTTCAGTTTCTATTTGATTTTATGTTTGTGTGATGCATTTCTGTTTTCTTCAAAATACAAATAAAGAACGAGAATATAAGTAAGCAATGACAAAAAACCATTCTTTCCCAATCTTCACTTATGGAACCGAAGGCATTTTTGTGAATTCCATTTCCATTTGTCTCATTTTTTATTAATTCAGAAAACAATATCCTTTGGATCTGTTGCATACTTTCAGAATTACAGTCTAACTTATTTAGTGCCATCTCCAGTTACGGTTGACTTACAGAACTGAGGGATAGGGAAAACAAAAAATATTAGTGCTGTCACACAGCAAAACACAAGAATAATGCAAAATATAAGAAAACGTCATTTAAATGCAATGTTTTGAAAGGAAAGAAGGTGATTGATGGCAGTTCTAAATTCTACAAGGCAGGCAAACAGTTGGGATTTTACCAGCCGTCCTGCAATTAATTATCATACAAATATCAGTATTTCCCTGTGCGTAATGTGGTATATAGATTGATGTGTACATTTTGTAAGTAAGTCTTCTTTACATTTGGTACTGGACTGTGCACATTTAATGTAATGCAACTTTCTCATTAAATATACTAACTACAAATTTGTGAATTAATAGCTGAACATGTATCTGATGTAGCTATTTGCCATATGAGATGATTAGTCTCTTTATTTTTTAATATATTAAAATGGAATGAAGGTGTTCAGCACCTAATAGGATTAACTCCCTTGGAAAAGTGCACATATATTAATGAGCTTATCAGTTACCATCTATATACGTAAAAACTACTCAAAATAACAGATTATTTACAGAACAGAAATATTTTTAATGGCTTTTCATCTATGTAGCACTGCTGATTAATGCTAGTGCTTGCATCTAGGTCTGAGCTTTCCATTATGACATGCTGTTAAAAATCAGACACGGTTTCTACTTTTTTATTATCCCCTAGTGTTTTTTTATTTTTAAGATAAAAAAATAAAAATATATGAATTGTTTTTAAAAAGAACATACCTGAAGTTTTAAGATAGCACTGTATATTAATTTGTTGTGTCTAAAATAAGCTTTAATATTTAACTCTATGAGGTAGAGAACACTAGAACGTCCATATACTGGGTCAGATCAAAGGTAGATACTGTTCAGTATCTTGCTTGGGAGGGTGCCTGTATACAAAGGTATTCAACAGTAAGACAAAAACAATTCTGCAAGGTACATCTCCTAGTATCCTTTCTGTTCTCTGCTATTTTCAAAGACTTGGGGAGCCGAATCCAAGTGGACCATCAGTATTCATTATATTCTTTGGCACAGCTTTACGTGAGACAACTACCTGTGTGAACTACCACCTTCTGTTTTGAACCTTACTCCTACTAACTTTATTTGATGCTTTTTAATTCTTGCACTGCACTGGTAGACAAAGTGAATGGTCCGTCCCTTCCCGTCCTCTCCATGGTGCTCGTGAAAATATATTCCACATTTGCCCAAGCCATCTCTCTTCTGAAATTAAGAACCTTTGCTTATGGAGTCATTCCTTTCACAGAAACACTTTCACATAGACAGGCGAAAGAAAGGTGATCCCTGACCAGCACCATCTTTTGCTGTCACAATGCTGAGGGACTGACAGCTGTAGTGGGCTGCAACGGAGTTCAGGGTCATGTGAGAGGCGGAGGGAGTTCCAGTGGAGTTGACCAGGGACATTCAGGCCTCTGAATAACCTCAGGGTCTTGACACTTCCAAAAGGCCATGGCCTTAGTACTATAAATCTTGACAGATATGAAACAGTTTGGGAGTACACATGGAGAGAGAGGAATCAGAAGGAGAGAATGCCATGAAATGCTGAACATACTAAATCCCATGACTTGGAACTCTTCTCATAAATTGAATTTCAGTGAAATACTGATTAGCTATCAGCCATGTCTTTAAGAGTATGGTCATCAAATAGTTAATTCCTGACATCATATATTAATGAATTTTTACTGCCATACATTCACAGAGAACAACAGAATCGCCTAGTTCGGAAGGGACCTTTAAGATCATCTAGTCCAACCATAAAAAAACAAACAAACAAACAAACAAACAAACAAACAAAACAACAAAAAAGCCCCAACACTAAACCATACTCCCAAGCACTATGTCAACTCCTTTTTTTGATATCTCCAGGGAAGGTGCCTCAACCACTTCCCTGGGCAGTCCATTCCAATGCCTGATAACCCTTTCCATGAAGAAATGTTTCCTAACATCCAAACTGAACCTCCCCTGGTGCAACTTGAGGCCGTTTCCTCTTGTTCTATTGCCTGAAACTTTGGAGAAGAGACCAAACCCCACCTCTCTACACCCTCCTTTCAGGTAGAGAGCAGTAAGGTCTCCCCTCAGCCTCTTCTTCTCTAGACTGAACAACTCCAACTCCCTCAGCCGCTCCTCATAAGACTTATTCTCCAGCCCCCTCACCAGCTTCGTTGCCCTTCTCTGGACCTGCTCTAGTACCTCAATGTCTTTTCTGTGGTAAGGAGACCAAAACTGGATACAGTACTCGAGGTGGGGCCTCATCAGTGCCGAGTACAGGGTGATGATCACTTCTCAGGTTCTACTCACTGTGCTGTTCCTGAAACAGGCTAGGATGCCGTTGGCCTTCTTGGCCATCTGGGCACACTGCTGGCTCATGTTGAGCCAACAGTCGACCAATACCCCCAGGTCCTTTTCTTCCAGGCAGCTCTCCAACCACTCTTCCCCAAGCCCATAGCATTGCCTGGGGTTGTTGTGACCCAAGTGCAGGACCCGGGTTGAACCTCATCCTGTTGGTCTCAGGCCATCAATCCAGCCTGTCCAGATCCCTCTGCAAGACCTTTCTACCCTCCAGCAGGTCGACACTCCCACCCAACTTGCAACTTTACTGAGGATCCACTCCCCTCGTCCAGATCATTGATAAAGATGCTAAAGAGAACCAGGCCCAGTACCAAGCCCTGTGGGACACAACTCGTGACTGGCTGCCAACTGGGTTTGACTCCATTCACCACCACTCTCTGTGCCCAGCCCTCCAGTGGAGAGTTTTTAACCAGTGGTGAGTATACCCGTCTAAGCCATAGGCAGCCAATTTCTCCAGGAGGATACTGTGGGAGACTGTATCAAAGGCCTTGCTAAAGTCCAGGCAAACAACATCCACAGCCTTTCCTTCATTCACCAAGTGGGTCACTTTATCATAGAAGGAGATCAGATTTGTCAAGCAGGACCTGCCCCTCATGAACCCGGGACTTGCTGGGCCTGATGACCTGAGTATCCTTCATGCACTGCATAATGGCACTCAGGATGATCTGCTCCATCACCTTCCCAGGCACCGAGGTCAGACTGACAGGACTGTAGTTCTCCGGATCATCCTTCCAACCTTTCTTGTGGATGGGCATCACATTTGCTAGATGCCAGTCAGCTAGTTTACCATTCTTAGAGTTCAAGAAAGATATTGTTTAATGATTATAATTACACTGCCACTGATGGAAATGTAGCTAGAAGCTAAAATAAACAGTCTTACTTTTGAGAGAGTTAAAAAGATATAATGAGTGATTTTAATTAAATTCTCTTACAGTTTTCTCAGATCTACTGCAAATACCTTCTGGGTTTGTTAGAAACAGTGATAACTTGTTTTTCTTTCTATTTAACAGGTTTTCATCTGTGCTATTCACCTTTCTCTAATTTGCTCAAGTCAAGGTCAACTGTGTTGACCTGTATGTCTTTTATCTGAGACTCCTCAAGAAGGATGAAAGAATCACTGAATTTGTAAGCTCCTATTTTATAGTATAAATACTGTATTTTTTTAACCAAATATAGTAAAACAAAACACTGTGGATTGCACAGTAATGACAGACTCTAGAGGAGAGGGGAAATTTCCTTCTCCTTAAAGACAACTGATCATCTTCAGATTTGCATATGCGCCTGTGTGTGTTTGGGAAGAGATGTCTGAAATGCCAGAGAGAAATGGAAATGAAAGAGAGTGCCATGCAGCTTTGAAGACCCTCAAAGGAAGAGGATTCTGTCCGCAATTAGAAAACAGACCAAAGACAAACCTCAGAGGTAACAAAAGAAACTTTTCTACAAGCCTAGAAGGGGAATTCTGTGAAGTTTACTCAGCCCAGCAAGTTGCTGGAAATAAGCAATACAAGAAGCAAAGTCACTACAATGGCACAGTGGGAAAAGGAAAGTTTCATATTTAATTACTTCAATCAAAGAGTTATGCCTACTTTTCTCAATCTTTTTTTAAATAACGTATGTATTCTGATATAATGTCAACTGTAGAGACTGAAAGCATTTTGCGTGGTTTGCTGCTCTCAGTTCAAGAAAACAGGGAGGTGTGAGTATGTATAAAAAGTTTGTGCCCTTTTATACATAAAGAGTATATAAAGTATATCTCTTTATATATAGAGGGAGGGGAAGAGATTCTAGAAAATAGTTAAAAGTATAAATAAGATATAGTTCATTTAAAGTATCTGCAGTGTGCTTTGTAAGTGGCATAGTCTACAGCTACTTTTGAAATTAATGTGGTGAAAGGAGTTGATGTGCAGAGCAAATAAGTTGTTACAGAGGGTATAAATATCACCGTAGATATCAAGATATCAGAGTAACTTCAGTTTGGTCCTATGGACTGAAAGCCCACTTGGGCATTCAGTGCACTTTTGCAACACATCTTCCACTTTGGTTTCCTCTGAAAGAAATCCAGTTCCCATGCAAAGACATTGCTTCACAATGAACTGAATTACTTTTAGTAGGGACTGACAATAAGGAGATTACTTCAAAAGCTTCTTCCTCACCTGGACTAAAATTTTAATTCAGACATCCTCATTGTAAATACTGCATATTAAGGACTAAAGCTTTAATTCTTTTTTTTACTCCCATATGACTCAGAAAGCTCTGTGAGTAATCTTTGTCCATGTAAGTCAGTTTGATCATCACCTGAGAATCCATTTTATTATTTGCATGTTATGTAAAGTGCTTTGGGACTGACTCCCAAAGAACATTGTAAAAGTCTGATGATCGTTGTAAGTGGCAGCATGTCTCTGCAAATATATTATGCATTTTGTTCTTCTGATTCTCTCCTTCATCCCACTGGATGGGAAGAACAAGAAGCTGGTGAGCGCTCAGTTGCTCACTGAGGTCAGCCCACTACACCTTGAAACTCACAATTTGAAAATAAATCCTAGCACAGATAAAGTAGAAGAAAACCAGTTAATGAAATCCTATTGAGGTAAAAGAAACAAGGCTATAGATAACATTAGCCAGCTGATGGGAGGGAAGTAATATTTTCTGCAGAACTGAAGGTGCAACTCCACTGGGGGAAAGACCTCATATAATATTTTCATATTAGTACCATAGGAATATAACTGGGCTGTTGAGTCACAAGATATTTGTTTTATTAATGTATAATTTGTCATTTATATGCCTGAAAAGATATTGAATGCAAAGGTCATAATCATTTTGGACTGCAAGCCGTCAGTTTTGTCACTCTACACGTAAGATGCAGGAATCATTAGGGGCTGATTCAAAAGTTTGTTGATAAAGTTATTCAAGACTGAGAGAGCAGGGCAGCTCATACTGGATTCTCAGCCCTAGGTCCCTGAAGGAAGTAAAAGAACTAGGGGACTTTTAACCAGAAACTAAGATTGAACAACCGTTTCAAATCACATAGAGATAGAGATTAGAACACAGAAAATGACATATGTATTTTCTAATGTAGATAATAAAAAACATTTAGAGTTTTTTAGCCCATTAAGTTCCAAGTTCAGAAATTTAACTTCATTAATTTAATAATTTCTACCTATGGCGTAGTGAACTAACTGTGCTTTACTTTATTATAAGAAATTACACTTATTGATACTGGAAATGGAAACAAACCCCATTATTCTTTGCTACTGCAGACTTCCAGATAGAATTTCCTTCCCCAGATTAAATGGGAACATTACAAATCTTGAAATCTTCAATTTATCAGCATTACTTGCTCTGTCAGGAGACCTCCTCTCTGCAGAACTACCCACCACAAAAGGTTCTCAGTGAATGTGCCCAAAAATAAAACTTGAGCTCTAAGAGGCTATAGAGCTCTATAGAAGCTACTGCTGGAGTTGATCAGAGATTCTAAATAAACTTTCACTGATTTAGAATTTCTGTAAATGCTAACATCAGCATGATTTCCTATTCATTGTGGTTGCTGAGCTTCAATATATTCTTACTACCTCATCCTGTCTGTAAGTGTTCATCTTATTAGGATGTAGATTTTAACACATTAAATTATGTGTCTAATTTTGAATATGAATAACAATGATCTATAGACTAATGACATATGGTAATTCTGGGTTTATATGATTTAAGAAAGTTGTTCTGAAACCATGTAATAAGTAATTAAGAAAATTAGAATAACTGTGCACATTGTTCAGCTTTTTCTGGATTGCATTAGATTTCATCAAATGAAATGTTAATATTGAAAACAAAGGACAAGTAATGATATGTGCGTTTATATAAGATTTAAACAGTAGATGGTATTTTTAGAAAAATATAGAAAATTGATCTGTCTGGTTTCTCATAGAAAGTCATGGTTTGATCTGTAGGAGTGGGAAAACTCTCATTAAAGAGAGAGTTTAAAACAGAAGTAGAGATATTATCAACTTTTGACATGCATCTGAACATGAACAAAAATTTAAATTCCTCTTTCAGAGATTTTCTTTTCTGCTGGTTATAAAATAAAATTTATTTTATCAAATGTTGTATATTCTCTTGAAATAAAATGCTGTAGATATTATAACACTTTTTTTTTTTTCAGGAACACTGTTTATTTTTCTTTGTTTGTTTCCCCACAAATTAATACTCACAGGGGTAAAAAAATGCAAAATTTGAATTAATTTTTTCTTCAATATGGAGTTTAACAATAACAATTGCAAAGTCCTGTGCCTGGGACAAAAGAAGCCAAATAAGCCAAATAGTGCAATGCAAGGCTGTGCAGCTAGGTTTTGTGTGACTTGGGCTTTGCTGAAAGGGACCTGGAGCTCCTGGTGGACAACTGTCACTGCAACAAAAAAGGCAAATCAAATCCTGAGCTGCAATTGCATGGGCATTTCTAGCAGAGATAGAGACATGCTTATACTACTCTACTCAGTGCTTGTCTGGCTGCCCTTGGAATACTGTGTGCAGTTCTGGTCCCCACAATTCAAGAAAGAAGTGGACAGACTGGAGGGGTCCAAAGGAGGGACACAAAGATGATTAAAGGGCTGGAGAACCTCGCTACAAAGAAACACAATTTTTGGTTTAGGTCTTTTCTCCTTGGAGAAGAGAAGGTTCAGGGAGGACCTCATCACACAGTTCCAGTATTTAATGGGTGGCAAAGCAAATACAAAACACATGAGTCAGTTGTTTATTCTTGTGCATAGCTGGTAAAATCTCATGTCCAAACTGGTATCTATCTTCCTCCACAACAGATTTATGTTTCTTTTTATATACAGATACTTCAATTTAATTAAATTTCAACTGTGCTATATCAGACATCATGTTTCTGTTCTTCTACTTTTCTGACAAAATTTCCCTTGTGGTCATCCTTGTTATTGTAATCCTAAATTAAATTCAGAATGATTTTTTAATCTTCACAATGAAACAGACATGTTGATAAATTATATATGGACTGACCAAGTCTTGAACCTTTATGACACCAGATAAGCTGGAAATCAATCTGACAAAATAAAACATTGATTTATAAGTGTAGTGTGTTGAACTTTTCTCAGTTAACACATAAAAGCTTTTTCTCTGTGAAACTTATATCAAATCTTCACAGACTTTCAGCATGATAAAAGTCCAGTCTCTGATGAGCTTGAAAAGGACTTTTGTTTATATCAAACGACAGTAAGGATTTGTGTGAGGGTTCTTTCACATCTTCAGGACTTTGTAACATTCTAATCTATAGTATTCAAG
>JAOQGH010000001.1:168578736-168591859 GCA_025769975.1 Gallinago jamesoni
TTGTGGTTGGACTCGATGATCTCTGAGGTCCCTTCCAACCACCACAATTCTGTGATTCTGTGATTCTGTGATTCTTTCATCTTTCAGCTACCACAGTCAACAAAGGTAAACAACTATAAAACAACATGACAGAAATTAATGTCCACATGAATGTCATTGGGAGTAGAAATCCATCTTTCATTGCACTGCTTAAGTATTGCTATGAAACACTAAAATAGGGATGTCTATTGCACTGAGCTACTAAATTCCCAGCAAAGAAGAAGCAAGAACAGCTGGAGGAGAATGCCAGTTAATTAAAAGTCTCTTTAAATCAATAAGGAAATTTTGAAGTGCTTTCCATGCTGTTAGAATCATACTGAAAAAAAATAAGAATTTTTGCTTGAGTGTCATTGTCATTCGTCCTTGACAAAGAAACATCAAAGTTATTGTTGTTGTCATTATTATTATTGTTATTATCCTTCCATGAATTCATTATGTATACCATTTTAATCTTACCATTTTTAGAGCCTATTTTTTGTATACTTCATAATCAGATTCCTCTTTTCATCTTTTCATATCCCTACCAAGACTTAGTAGGGTGTTAAACAAATGACAGAAGGAATCAACACTACAAGCGCTTTGTACTGGAATGAGTAAGTAAGAAAAAGATGAAACTAAATTGTATAGAGGTAAAGTTTTGGTTAATACGGTGGTAGAGTTTATCCTCAGCTGATATAGATAACCCCTACAGCATAAAGCTGTCCATTGTCCTTGACTGGCTACTGAAGATGGAATCGAGCTGCACATTTATTCTCTTTATACTTATTATGTTATGCATAAATTATGTATCTGTGTAAGACAAATTTCACTATTCATACTTGATAATATATTTAGAGTACTTGCATGGAGTTTTATATATTTTTTTAGGTTTTATAAATCTAAAGACTTCATAAAAACCAATATCAAATGAGATATTTTCTTTTGCATTCTTTCACTACTATGTATGATTAAATAGGAATAAAATAGTAAAACATCTTCTAATTAGAGGTATTACATCTTTACATGGAAAGAAGTAAGCCTTATAAAGCCTTATGAGAAAATTGTTGAAATCATCTGGACATCTTAAAGATAATTTTCAGGTAGAAATAAAGAAGCAGTTTGTAAGAAGCAAATGATACTTCAGGACTTTTATTTCCTTTTGTTTGAGCAGCTGCACACTGCAAATAAGAAAGGTATATTGATTTTTATTTTTTAATATAACTTCGGTTTTGAAAATAATATTGAAGTTCGTAAATATATATATGGTTTACAAATATTTGCATTCTATAATTGCTTCTACAAAGGACTGGAAAGGTTGAAATAGACTAATTCATTTTTCCTTCTGCAAAGAGCAGCAGAATTTTAACTAGCTTCTTTTCCCACTGTTCAACATCTGATATGTGATCCTTGATCACATTCCCAATCCCTCCCTCAAAGAAGCTTGTATGTGCAATGACAAAAAATAAATAAGCACTATATTTAGATAATAGGATTTTCTGAAAATATTATGTGCAGTGCAAGGTTCTGCATGCATGTCATAATGGATTGTTAAGCAGGGTTTGATTTCATCATATTTCAATGTTAGATTTAGAAGAGCACTTATAAAGTTATTTTGGTGATATTCAACACAAATTGCATTTCTTTGGGGAAACTCAAGGTTAGATCTTTTGGTTGGCACAAGACAGGATTTGCTTGTGTGCAGAATGCATATTTATATGTTTAAATGGAGGTACAGCAAATGTCTAAAAAATAGGTTTATTTTACAAGAAAGTTCTGTGATTCACTTACCATGACCATCTCTCAAAAACATCATAAGTTCAAGATAGACTACCTAAAGTTGAGTAAGAAAAATTTGTGCAAAGATTGGTTTTACAGCAGATTCCATATGATTTATGAAGGCATTAATTTGCCATTTAGGTCTTAAATTTGACTATTAATAATTCTTGACATTCAAAAGATAATTTTATAAATTTTATGCTATTAAAACAAGTCTTGTGACTTTCATAAAAACATGACTTTTTACATGTGTGCGTTTCTTCAAAGAGCTATTTTAACATGGTTAAAAGAGGATTTTTAACAGGGTTTTTTAAAAAAAAACAACTTTAAATCAGTTTAGAAAACCTTTTATTTTCTTTCTTTCTTTGTTTTTTTTTTTTTTTTTTAGGTATGGAATTTTTATGTCAAATAGCTTCCTAATGTCAAAGTCTACAGTGCACTGAGATATTCCATAAATAATGTTCATTAGGTTGTCAAGTTATTAGTAAAATACCAGTTTACAGAGTCATTAAAAAACTTTTACCATATTTTTTTGGCTATGATGTAACTCATTTTTTTATTAAAGTAAGAATCAAAATGTACTAATCTTCATTAAAATGTTGCATACTTCATCTGTTTATTGATGTGTTGTACACAAAATCACATATTTTCTTGGAAACAGGTTTAAAAGAATCCTTTCATTTATAGGGTACTTTATTAGTTAAGGGCAAAGGAAAGTTCATTTCAGTTTTAACTTGATAACATAAAAAAAGAAGAAGTAATCACCTAATTGAACAATATGATGATAAAGACAACTGTGTAAATGAAGTACTTTGGGCTATTGTCGGCAGCCAAAGAAAAAATAGAATCACTTAGTAGTTGAACAGCAGATATATTGTGTACAGATGTCTTCGGGAAAAGAAACATTACATCCTCTTTAATACTTTTATGCAACATGATTTTCTAAGAGCCCTAAAGCTGTTTAATTCTAACAAAATGTATCTCATACCATCCCACTGAGACAGGTAAAGAAGCAGTAGAGTCAATGTGTATGTCATAGACTAAAATAAAATGAAAAAATACTGTGAATATCATCAGCAATGAAAACAACAGATAAAGTTCACATAGGAGAATGAACTGCTCTAACTTTGGAAAATGAGTGAGAATGCTATAGGAAGCAATGCTGGTTGATACCTGAAGCCCAAAATAACATTCAGAGCACCCATCAGAAAGAAGACTAGAAGAATGCAAGACAAGATAGATAAGAGTTAAATGAAATTAAAGAGGAGCAACCCATGCAAATAAATACAGGAATACTGGTATAAAATGATGGTGACAAAAAGCAGATTAAGTATGAAGAGGGTTTCTTTTCTACTTTGCAGGTTGGACATCTGCATTGGGATCTCAAGAAGATATTATGTAGTATGTATAAACTAAATAATTTTTAAAATATGGAGTTTAAAAGTGTTAAAATGACTGGATTCTGTGTAGGACTTAATTTTAATATTGAAAAAGAAGAAATAAGATTTTCAGCTTTCAGCATTTCTCTCAGTATCTTTAGGGCATTTCAAAAATTTGTCTCCCACATATCTTTGATGATTCAAAACACAGGAAAAATATTTAGCATAAGAAATATCAAAGAATCTTTGACAGAATGCCCGCTTTGTTTATTGCAGGAACAAACTCAGAGAGAAAATAAGGAAACACTTTTAACATGCACATACCCAGTGCAGCAGCAGACAAAAACAGTGACAGAAAATTGGCAAAAGAGCACAGAAATATAATAGTAAAATAACTGGTGAAAATGAAACCCTGTTTCTACTTGGGAAAGCTGCAAAGCCTCTAGCATTCTGTAATATTTCAGCTCCAGACTTTCCAGTTACGGAATGGTTAGATTACATCTGTCATAAAAGCTGAATCTCTAATTTAGTCTAATAAGAAAATGAGTCGTAAGACTGTCATCTCATGCTCTTTAAGTGCTGTGTCCTGAGTAGAGTTGACATGAGTTTTTTGAACATTGGACTAAGCAGACTTCTTGTGACCACCTCTGGTGAGCAGCAGTAGAGGACAAGGTTACAATAATATTTTAAACCTTGTGCTAAAAGATTTTTAATTACAACTCTGAAAGTTTAAATGGAAACAGTGCTACTGAAAGTGCGATAATGTCGAGAAAGCACATCATGTTCGACCCTTTGCTCTGAGGATGCTCTAAGTTGATAGACAGTGAAGAAAATGACAGTACCAGAACATTAAATTGTAATTATTTTCTTTTTCTTTTAAATGGACTTGCACTCAGCTCGAAGACAACAGCAGGTCTTTTGCATTTCAGTGGATAAATTGATAACATAACAAATAACAGCATATAACATATCATGACTGATTGTTACGGTTTGAGAAAACCCATAACAATCTATTGTCATTTAGACAATTATTCTATCACCCGATGACCCCTCCCCACCCGGAAAGGGGAACCAGGGAACACAAAGAAACACAAGGGTTGAAATATAAATAGATTTAATAGACTAAGACTAAATAATTAACAACAATACTAAAGAACCAGTATTAATCCTGATACTGATATAAGGTATACGAGAATTATACTCAGCCAATTATGTCAGTAGGAAGCTTTGCACTCCCAACAGTGGACAGCAAATGTCGGACACTGTGAGTGCAATGGCTTCAGGAAGTAGGGAAGGCCTGAGGGTTCTGGCACCGGGGCAAGGAGTCATCTGAACCGCCACCATCAAGGGAGAGAGAGAGTTACGCGGCAAATATTTCTAATTTATATTGAATGTTATGTTCGTGGTATGAAATAATCCTGCTGGCCATCCTGGGGCAAATGCCCAGGCCTTGCTCCTCCTTGTCCCTGCACCTGGCACGGCTTGAAAACACTAACCTTTAATCTCACAGAGCCTGGCTGGCTATAAACTAAATATTCTCACAAATTCAGACACTAGAGTCTTCTAAAAGTGCAATTTTCCCCAGCATTAGAAGAAAAGTTAGTCCTATGTCTCTCAACCCAGGACACTTATACTACTATTACAGTTAAAAATGAGCTCCCTTTCTCTAGGGAAGGTGAAGGCACCTGGAAAAATAGTTGTTTTCTAATGATACAGTTTGAAATTAAAATACACACAAACTAAGAATATAAAAGGAAGAAAATATCAATGTGTGTTAGTGTTTGTCCACTGCTCAGATCTATATTATTATTTTCTAGCAATCAATGTTCAATATGCTTCAGAACAACAAAGAGCTGTGTTTTGGTAATTTTAAATTGCAAAAATTATAAAAGATGAATAGGAAGGATCTATTTTCTCCTGAAAATCCATAGAGGTAATAGCATATTGCAGTTCTGTAGCACAATGAACAGAAGTGAGTTATCAGTCATGTACAAGGTGCAACACTATAGGTGCAACACAATCCCTATAATATATAGGTTTTTTTTTTAATTTTGGTTTGGTTTATTTTTCTGCATAATGTGTTTTGGTTTTGGTTGCTTTTCGTGTTTTTTGTGGTTTTTTGTTTTTTTTCCCCAAAATAAGGAAAGAAGTAACATTTGAGACATATTTTAAGCTTAAACTTAATGAACTTCAGAGGATGTTCAGATCAAAAGTCTTTTTCTCCGTTTCTCCCCCAAAGCATAAAGTAAAAATTTAGAAGATTTGGCAGAGAGCAAAGATTACCTAAAAATAATATGGAGCGGAAATAATTACTGATTGATATTAATTTGTAAGCAGTGTCAGGGCCTTGGGAACCCTAACAGCCTTATTGACCCTGCCCAGCTTCCCCAGGGCCTCCCTCCACCCTTCCAGTGTCCCTGGACCCCCTTTCAGCTCCCAAGGGCCATCAGCTCCTGCCCCAGTGAGGCTGCAGTGTGGCCAGTCTCCAATTACCCACAGCCCTGCCCAGCCGTGAACCCCACCAAACTGGACCCATGTTCCAGCATGACCTTACCCCAGTCTGTCCATGTCCCCAGGGAGGTGACCAGTGCCTGGGGCTGCCCCAATGCCCCCTGGCTGCTCTGCTCCTGTCTAGGGGTTGGACAGGCTTTGAATGTTAGGCTCTATCATGACATACTCTGGGGAGAAACATCCCCTGCTATCAGCACCCCAGATTCCTGGAAGCAGCAGTTAAGAAATGGCACTTATCAATTTTAATTCAGAGGGGCTAGACATTGCTAAATATATGAAATATGTATTTTGGAGTAGAAAGAAATTAATAAAGCTATCGGGGAGCTAAAAAAAAAATCATATCACTGTTAAAAATTAAAGCTATTACATCCTGTGAATAATTATATGAATGATTACTCTCCAATGGTTGGGGAAAGAATAAAATATCAAAACACTTTGGACAGCAAGTTGTGAAAATACATGGCAAGTTACACATGCATTTTTCGTATTATATTTTAGCAATGAAACCAAAAGTCTAGGTGATAATATTATGAGAAAAGTTTTGACCACCTGGAAGACATTGGGGGAAAAGGAGGTTGACAAAGACATTTTTCTTTTTTTCAAGAAGCTGTTTAAAATATATAGACATCCCTTGATCATCCAAAGAGCTACTTTGGGACATTATGAGCCATGTAACATCAGAAATTTAAGTTCTGTGGCACAGCACTGATTAGGAAAAAAAAGTTAAAAAAGGTGGTGTCAAGGAGGGTTTTAAGGGGCAGAACATTAACTTACTAGTATAAATAGGTACCCTTCAGCACTGTGGCTCATTTCAAATGCAAAGGAGATACTCGGTTCAGTACAAGATAATACAGAAATTGTTATATTAACCAGTATGTCATAATCAGAGCACTTTAGACTAAAATACAACACTCAGCTCATTTCTGAAACATCTCTGGTTTTGGAAGTACATATGATTAAATATGAAGAGTAACAAGAGATAAAAGATACGTAAAATATGATGAGATACAAATATAGAGAACAGCAACAGCAGAAGTAAAGGGTTGAGAAGGTGAAGAAAGTGCACAAACTTTTGTTTTACTAATAATTATAAATATACATTATATTTATGATAACAATTATAAATTTCCTTTTTTTTTTTCTGGCAAAAAATAAATAAATTGTGAAACAAATCCCAGAGGTATTTGATCAGGAAAACTATTTTTCCCTCAGTTCTATATCCAGTGGACACTCAATACTATTTACAACAAATTAAACAGCCTTGTGTTGCTTCCTAAACTACAAATTTCTATCATTACATGTTTTACCCTAAGCCTTGCTTTAACACTGCTAGCAAAAAAAATAAAATAAAGAAGGTCGTATTGTATCCTCAAAACTAAACTCTAATATAGATTGAAACTCCTGACAGTCTACCAAATCTTCACTGGTTCCTGAAAAGTTCCAATAAAACAATTAGAGACAAGGGAGAATGCTCAACAGATGACTTCACACAGACTGTAGAAAACACATTTTGTCAGTTTAAGCACTTCTTGATTTCACTTCAGATTTATTTTATCTTTTGTACAATTTTCTTCATAAATAAAGGTACATTATAAGCATGCTTAGAGAAATGTTTTCCTTTCTGTGGAAAAAAGTTTGCCTGACTATTGGTAACGTAAGTGGAGTTTCTTTAAAGTCCAGTGGAGAGAACTCTAGAAATGTCTGTTTTCTTGGTTGGACTACCTTTCTATATAATGTTTTTTAGCTGTTAATATATGTGATTCTAATATATTTGGAATTAAGTCTTGATTTTCTTTGTGGTTGCAATAGCTCACATATATCTCTCCAAGTGCAGGTGTGCAAATGTACAGCAAGTACCTTCTGTGATATCAAATGTGTATAAAATGAAAATTTAAATAAATTGATAAACATTCTTTCTGATAGATCTGTTTTCATTTACATACTTAATGAATTTCAGTATGTTGAAATGCATGGCTGCTTTGCAGAAATGTAATAGAGGACGTTGGAGGGTATCATCCAAACAATGTATAAGAGAAAGTTGTACACCTTTAGAAAAAACCCCATAAAACAGAAAAGTCTTTAAAAGACAATAATACTGCATTTTCCAAGAATGGTAAAATAGTGTTTTCTGTCACTCCACCAAAATAATACATTATTGTGGGAATAATCCCCCTTTTTATTTGGTTTCTTTTTTTTTTTTTTTTTTTTCCATGCTAATAAGGGCTATGCAAACCCCATGTATAAAATTGTGAGAATTGAGACATTAATGGTAAGATTGCTTCTTAGAAATAGTTGCATCTGTTCTCATGGCTGATGAATATCAGACAAAAAAAGACCAAAATGATCAATACTTGTACTTAGTTTCAGAAGATTAATTCTGACTGCTTGTATTGTGTTTTAGCTTGTACCAAACTTTTAGATGATACAGTTACAATGAAAGAAAAAAAACAAACAACCACAACATATTTCATTAAATATTTCATACATACTTCTGCACTTCTACTCAGAAGCATTGTTTGTCAACACCATGACACACGGCTGTCGTGGTTTGGGCTGTCTTGGACAATGGCAAGATGACAAATGCTCTCCCCCACCTCTCACTCCAAGGACAAGAAGAAGACAGAGAGAAATCTATGAGTATAGGAAAAAATTAAACTCCTTTGATGAAATACTAATAATAAAATTTAAAAGGAAATAATGAAATAGAAGAAATATATAAAATATATACAAAACCATATCAAGTTCCTAGGAAGAGGTCACTGGCAGGCACTGGGAAAGTTCCAGGCCACTCTCAGTAACAAATGAGAACTGAATTCCAGAATTCACTGATGGGGATTGAAGGTAGACAAACTGACAGGTTCCTCAGATAATCAGCCATTGAAAAAAGAGAGTCATTGAAAACAAGGCCTTGAAAAGGAACCAACCTGATCCCTTTGGTCCCTCAGCACAGAAAATGGAATGGAATGTCCTATTGGTCAATTTGAGTGACCTGACCTGTTCACTCCTCCCCACAGGTGCAACCCCTCCATGGGGTAAACAACCAAGTCAGTCGATCTCGGTAGCCACAACAATGAATATAAGCAAGAGCCTCTCTGACTGAACAGAAAGTTGGCTCTGCTCCACTTCAAACCAGGACAATTGTATAATACAATTAAACTTCCACAAATGTATTAAAAATGTGGACATAAATATATGAGTTAATATAATGAATATTAATACAATATGATTATGTAGCCAGTCTATGTATATATATAGCCAAGATAACTATGTATAGTCAGAAACCTTTGGTGAAAGATATTGAAGTAGGGACACTCTCCTCCTATCAAAATCATCCTGATGTGAAAGGATGAAATCCTATTAAAAATTTCATGAATGTTAGTAACGGTTACGGAAAAAAAGTTGATAATGTGCTAACATTGTTGTTTTTCATTTGTTGCCATTTAGGAATGTAAATATTCTTTGTACTTAATAAACAATGTGTATTCTGAAGGAAAATAGATTATTGGAGTGTTACTCTGTTAATGTTAGCATGCATATGTGAATGTATGTGTATATATGTGTTGGCAATAAATGTAGTGCCTGATGGGAAGTAATGGAGTATTTTATGCAAATATATAATTACATAATAAGAATAATTTTCATTTTAATATGAAACATAAAAAGATGCTTCTGCAAAATGAGAGTTTCCAGCAGCACTAAGAATCAAGTGTGTATATACTAATAGAATTTGTGATTTTAAAAAGTATGGGTTTTTTTACTCATTTTAATATCCTTGTGGGGAGGGAAAAAGTCATAAACTACTTCAAATAAATAGCTCCAAGAGCTGTCATATGCTTGAACTTACTGTAGTTTTAGTGAGTGCATTAATTAGCCACGCACAATGCCACAACATGCCAGGAAAGAGAAAAATCACATCTATATAATTGTGCAATTGCATAATATTGGGACTTAGAACCATAACATTCATATCCTGGAATTTGTAAGCAAACTCAATGGAAATATAATGCAGAATTAGAATCTTTTAAAGTTATTGACAGGTCCTGAAATGTTATAGGCTCTTCATAAAAAGTTGGGAAGTCTACTCTGTCAAACGATGAAGCATTTTTGCTTAGGTGCAATCTCTCAAAAATGGCACTGTCTTTAGAATTAATTTTACTTAAGTGTTCTTAGAATAACTATCCACCTCTTGTTGTTCTCTAATTTGTCATTATAGTTAATAAGTACATAGATATTCATTCAGTTGCCTATACATAGGCTTCTATTGCCATTTGAGTTTTTTTATTCCTTCTTGCCTCAAGATACTGTCCTAGTAGTATCACAAATCCTGTTGTAAATCTATGCAAATTTATCGAATGGCATATGTTGCTCTGATGTTCTCTAAGACCTTTGTCTAATTTTCTTAGTATAGTAAAAGCACATAGATATTCTGTAGATGATATTTGCCATCCTGCATCACACTTGCAAAACTTGTGTGCATGTATGCGTCACTAGAAGAGAACGTGGGCATCTGAATCAAATCTAGTTAATATAGTAAGTAGAGACCAAACAGAGATCTATTAATCTCCTTGTGAAAAGAACACATTTAGTAAAATGAATCATAAAACAAGCATTACTGTTTCTATTTGCAATTCATTTTTATTGTTCAATTCAGTTACCCACACAAGTGTCATTTGAGATGTTTTAGCATACAAAAGTGACACTAACAGGGTTGGTGGATAAAACACAGTACCTGTGGAGAATGTGTGGCTGCTGGAACCCAAGCAGGAGATCCCAGGACATCTCAAATGCCACTAGACAAATTAATCTAGGTTGGGCAACTGAATTAAATCTTACACCTCTGAACAGCTGCTGGAATTTAATTTGCAAATATATACACTGCTAAATGAAATAATCAAATAAATGCATGCAGTACACATATATTTTAATTCTACATGGGGACCAATGCTGAGACAAATCCTTACGTCCTTTTAAAATATTTTTAAATCCCATTTTTCCAAGGAATTTTAACATAATCTGACATAATCTCAACTAGTAACCTCATAATAAAAAACCAATAAAGAAAAAGAGAAATCTGAAATTGCACATGAGGGTAAATACATCTCAAGAACTGGTACATGAAGCCTTGGAATAACACCATTTTTCTTGGATTAGCTCAACTTCTGTCACATGAGTATTTAGACAGATGAGATACAGTTGTTAAATCAGAACTGAAGAAATCACAGGGGCTCAGACCATTTTTTTCTTTTTCCCCAAAAGTCTGAAGATATTAGAGGGCCGAAGTATGAACACACAAGTATCTTCCATCTCTCTACTTCCTCTGTCTCCTAAAAATTCAACTAGATTTGTGATGTTAGTTTTATAAAAATGTCTTCCTGACAGGAATAAAAAAATAATGATGTATATTTAGTTATGTTGAACAAATAGTAACCATCACACATGTTGGTGAAAATAAAACCAAACAAGGCAAAGCAAAACAATATGATTGTTATTGATCGAACAATAAATCCAAAATTCTTAAGTGTCTCTGCCCATGACAGGGGGGTTGGAACTAGATGATCTTTAAGGTCCCTTCCAACCCACACCATTCTATGATTCTAAGTTTTAAAAATCACATTTTTATTATACTTCATTATTTACTTAGATGAACTAACCACAGTCTCAACAGCAAGAATATAACTATAGAAGATGGATCTCAACACATATATCATTTGCTTTGAGGATTTTATTTCAAAGTTATCCTAAAATACTGTTATTTCTCTTTCATGAATGGAGTTGGAATAGGTGATGAAATGTCCCCTTCAGGAGAAGATGAAGAATGAAGAATGAAGAGCATTTGATCAATGAGCTACATTTAAGCTCAAATAGTTGTTCATTTCTTCACATCTTCCTATCAAGGCTTCTGGGAATCTCAGTGCGCTTCTTCAGAAACAATTTACAAACCAACAGAGAAAATTCAGAAGCTTGCATTTCTAGGAAACATTTCTTCTTTAGAAAATTTCAATGTTCACTTAACTTGTTCAATATAGGGATGCAAACACTTATGTCTTTGGGCTAAGGAACAGACCTACTGACCCAATTGATCTAATGATCTCTTTCAAATATCAGATTTTTGTATTTCAATTTATTTCAGTTCTCTAAGATAATGACTGATAATAATTGTTAAAACTTATTTGGAAAGACTGCAGCCCAAGTAAAATGTCCATGCCAGAAGCTATAAAAGATTTTCATGGTCACAAAGTACTCTAATACACATATTACCTATTATTATTTTTATTATATTATTTTAGCAATACAGGAATGATAGTGAACTTTCATAGTAGTGTTTTGAAGTTTGCGTGTTCCCTGCCACCATCATGTGAACTTCAAAAGGTATGCACACATTTGTTTGTTTGTTTCCTTATCTTCCTTCAGATGTTTTGGAAGGGGTAGAAACTAATGCATTATTATTCAAACAGCACTGGAGAGACTACAAAGATTGATCATCCTGTATCTTCCTCCAGATTTTTGGGAGAAGTCATGAAAAAAGGTGGCTTCAATGCACACTGGAGACACCCTGCTCTGTTGTCTTGTCATGAGATATGAACAACATTTTTACTGAGATGACGCTTTGAACAAGAGTGATAAGCATATAGATGAAATGCAGTTGGTTCAAATTTAACTGAGACACAAGTGAAATGACACTGGCAGTATTTGAGAAATATGCTGATAACATGGTGGGAGCATTAAGTTTTTCTGTTGTGTCATGGTTTTGACCGAATTGACCAACAAGAACGACAGATGGCCTCTCTCTCCCCTCCCTCCCCTAAGGAAAAGAGAGGAGAGGAAAAGAGAAAGGGAAAAAAAACTTCTGAGTTTAGAAAAAAAACTAAACTACTTTAATGAAAAAAAAAAGAAATAATAATAAGGAAAAGAAAAAAAAAGGAAAATAAAAAAAAATGTATACGGTATATACAAAACCATATCAAACCCCCAGCGTGATCATCACGTCACCAGCAGGCACAAGGGAAAGTTCCAGACTGGACTCGGTGATGGACAGGAACTGGATTCCGGATCTGGAGTCAGGAACACTCGGATCGGGATCAAAGGCAGACAGGGTCCTCCTCGGACATCAGCCATTGAAGAAAGAGAGTTGACCCTTTGATGCCTCAGCTTTTATACTGAGCATGATGCAGATGGGATGAAATACCCCATTGGTCAGTTTTGGGTCACCTGTCCTGTCTGCTCCTCCCTACAGGTGGGACCCCTCTATGTCTTTCTGCTTCCGACCCTCCGATGGGGCAAGTAACAAATTTACCTGACCTTGGTTGTTATAGCAATAAGTATAAGCAAGGGTCTCTCTGCATACCATTCCTTGGTATAATAAGGTCTTATCACTGTGAGAGCAAGCAGTTTCTGAACAATATGCTGTTAATTTCAGAGTTTCGTTAGTTAGAAGAGGC
>JAOQGH010000001.1:168599846-168627608 GCA_025769975.1 Gallinago jamesoni
TAAATACTAATTGTTTCATAAGTGTTTCTGAAAATACATAGATTTACTTAAAACTTTAAAATCACTTGTCAAGTTTAGGGTTAAATAATACCTTTCTAGTAAAACTGTACCTTTCTCTGCATCCCTACCTTTTTTATTGGTAGAAATCTAATGAAAAACATTGAGTTTGGAGCTAATTTATCTTAATCAGATTATCATGATCCTGAGAATATATACCTAAAATTGAACTATTCAAAAAACACTTCGAAGAAATTTATATTTCACCTCTGACTGGAGAAGGGTTAAGAGTTAGAAGCTATGCAGTTTCTAAAGTTCATTGTATGTGCATCTAGTAGTCCTATTGTTTGAATGGAAACAGACTTATTTCGGTAACAGTAATCATTAGGTTTCTATCACAGTGCACAGGGAATTACTGTCATTTCTGCTTATGTCGATCAGAATTTCTCAGACATTCTGAATATAACCCCGATTCATAGTCTGCACAATCCTTTTTGGAGTGCATCCTAAAATTTAAATCATCTGGTCTTTATTCTTTTCCATTTTTTTGTTTCTCATCTGAAAATGTATGACTGTTTACTTACAGAGGTGTCTCTTCTTTCTATGTGTACACATAACTCCCACTGACATTAAGACGAGTTCAGCATAAATGTTGAAAAAAGAATGTATCTCTCAGGATTTTGAAGATATGCATTACTGCCTCCAAGTCTTTTCTCTTCAGTTTCCTTTGATAGCTCACTATCAATTGCATTAACCAGTGAAGTCAAATCTTTATAGATGCTGTATTTTCAGTAGGTATTCCTCATGGCATAACAGCTCTTGGTTAATAATCCAGAGATGATCTTGTTTTCTTTTTATAAAAGGTTTGAGTGTTTTTTACAACAGATTTTATTTGACATAATACAATATATTTTCCCTGCAACTTGGTGAAACCCAGTCCACTTTTTATATACTTCATGGAATTTTGATGGGAGGTTTCTATTCTAACTGTTTGCACATTTTATTTCCTCAGTAAACCTTTTCATTAGTGGTAATTACCATGAATGGCTGTACATAGAATCATATGCGATTGGAAGGGACCTCTGGAGATCATCTAGTCCAATTCCCCCACCAGAGCCAGTCTACCTAGAGCAGGTTGCACAGGAACTTGTCCGAGCAGGTTTTGAAGGAGAGAAGAGACTCCTTCAAAGGAGAAGGAGACTCCACCACCTCTTTGGGCAGCCTGTTCCAGTATTCTACCACTCTCATAGTAAAGAAGTTCCTCCTCACGTTTAGGTGGAATTTCTTATACTTAAGTTTGTGCCTATTTCTTCTTGTCCTGTCACTGGGCACCACTGAGAAAAGACCAGCCCCATCCTCCTGACACTACCCTTTAAGTATTTGTATGCATGTATGTATACATAGCCTTAGCCCTTCTTTATTTATATTGCAATACCCAAAAGAAAGTTGATGGTAAACTAATTAAGACTTGTTTTCAAAGTAAAAATCTGAGCCTCACTCTTTGCTCTTGCATGAAACATGGGCTTTATCCATCGTTATAAAATTAATATGTTGGTCATTTGATGGAGGGAGAATAAGATAATTTTTTTTTATATTAGTGTCATTGCTCTTTTTAATTCCAAGAAAAGTTGATATGTCTTCTCTGTGCTATCCTGCCTGTGCTATCTATAAATGTCAGAAAATTCAAGGCAGATCTGCTTTTTGAAGCCAGCACATAAAAAGACATTTCTTTTCCAGATGAGTGAGTACACAATCAATAAACACAAAGAAAATGTTCAAGGATAGAAAGAGTTACAGGATCCAAGAACATCACTTGCTAATGAGCTCATATATGAGCTCATTTAGAGAACTGAACTCCTTTATTTCTGTCATGTGAGCTATTTTCCTCTGTGCTTCTCTGTGTGAGTCAAGAGCAGCTGCTGCTGGTCCACTGGCCTACTGTATAGGCAGATAAAGAGAAAATGGCAGGCAGATGAAGGGTTGGAGCTTTTTTAATTTTCCCAATATACTAGAATGAATTTATGCAGAATTCATTGTGTACAGTGTTAATTGGAAATGAAAATAATTTCTTTCCTAGGTTGACAAGGAACTGAGAATGGAATTCCACTGTAAGCAATATACTGCCTCATAGATCAATTTTATTTTTGTTCCCAGAATAATCCAATTCATGTAATTTAAACCTTTGATTGCTTTTGTTGTTTATCCAAAAATGACTGAGGGTGAAATGCGGCAATTTTTCAGGAGGCTGAGTAAGGCACTCGGTTTCTGTTTTCTTTCACCTGCAAGAGAAATCACTGAGACAGCAGTGTCTGAATTTTTATTCTTCCTTCATTTTCATATGGTTCATATGGTAAGACCATACACGGATTCATGATGTTGTTGAAAAGTGTACACTTCCTGAGTATTCAACAGTTTGGTCTTGGAAGGTGAAGGTTAAAGGCTCAGTCTCTCTGAAGCCCAACAGTTTTTACACCATACAGTTAGACTATTATAAGTTTATCACTTCAATGATATTCTGGTCATTTTCATGCACACAGTAAACTTGTTGAGCCTCCTTAGAGGACTTAAATGGAGTTCAAATGCCTGTCTACCTGTTCCATGTTTATAGACTACTTCACAGGAAAGAGGAACACTTTGCCTTGAGCAGATATTTTTGCAGATAAATAGGTAGCTAAAGTTAAGACCCAGGAAGCTTTTAGAATAAGCATGAACCTATAGGAGTTCCAACACTTCTGGAAAGACAGGTTAGATCTGTTCCCTCACAATATTCAGAGAGAAAAGTAGTAATATGCATTACCTATTCCAAGAATTTCTTTCTTTTCTGTATTTGGATTTTAATGAGAATCACAAATACCTCAGCCATCTCAGGATGCACAATGTTGTATATCTCTCTC
The DNA here is from genome assembly GCA_025769975.1 of Gallinago jamesoni. Taxonomy (NCBI): domain Eukaryota; kingdom Metazoa; phylum Chordata; class Aves; order Charadriiformes; family Scolopacidae; genus Gallinago; species Gallinago jamesoni. The sequence continues at coordinate 168,602,738 of JAOQGH010000001.1, forward strand.
TGGAAAAAGCTGAAACAATGTCAAGAAATCTTTGAAATAAAATAAAACATGTTTTCTTTCTTAGTCTTAATGTGGATACTCTTTATTTTATTGGTGATAGATCCTGTATGATTTAGTAGTACATAGAAATAAAATTTTCTGCTTTCAGTATTTCCTAAGGAATTGAAAGGCAAGGTCAGATAAATAGACAATATTATGACCATTTGTTAGATGTTTAAAAAATTGCCTTCCTACTCTAGTTACTCCATATTGACATGGAATTATTTTCATTATAGTCTGGTGTTCTACATGGTTAAAGGGGCAATGCTGACCGCTATGCTGGCTACCATGAGTTTATGTCAATGAATATAGCTACAGAATAAAAAAAACAAACAAGGATGTATTTTGTCTGAATATGTATATCTAAATTGTATACAGAAATTGCAGCAAAACAGTTTATCCTGAATTTCTTCCAGTATGACAAGTCAATATGATGAAATCTATTACTGATATATTTTACTTTACTTTCATATAATCCCATAAGAGGCCAAACTTGGTGCAGGGGAGAGGGCAAGTAGAACCAACCTAAAAAAAACCCTTTTCAAGCATTTCTATTTCTTCATCTCACTGAACCATATACAAGGTTGTCCCCATTCATTTCCATGTTTAACAAAGTAAGAGCAAATCCTGCTGATGTGGGCATATGATAATGAAGTGTAACTCCAGTATATATATAATCTCTTCTACAGTTCACACAAAACAAATTGGACAATGTAGGAATTAATGAGACAATGCAAGGTTTTCTAGAAATTGTGTAGGGTACATTTTTTCTACAATTACAATCACCATTGTCTTCTATGTCTCTTTTTGTCTGCTTTGTTAATGGTAGTAGCCCATGAGAAATTCAACTAGAAACCAAACTAGAAAAAAAATGACAAAAAATAAAAATTGAGTGGCTTTAGTAAGAAGATAGAATTTCAGTAAAATATTTATACTGAGAGGTGACTCACATGTCTTTGAATGGTATGATGAACCAAAGTAATTTATTTATGTTGCAATATATAGTAGAAGATATATTTATCCTATTTTAGAGTGGGAGATTACTTATTATTTTAAATTTATTCATTATTAATATTCTTATCTCACAACAAACTTTTTGTAATAACGGAAAGTTATAAATTTTTCATGTACTACACACCTTTTCAAAGATTACTTTAGAGATTACCAGTTAAACAGCTCACGTAAGAACAACCTAGGACACTGAATTTTTAACTAAATTTAAAGTTGTAGGTGGCGTTGTGTGTTCGCGAATTTATTTCTTCAGTTATGGAGACTTCAATTCACACTAGGCATAAGTAACAATTAGTATGATAAATATCTTTCTCTATGATAACAGTAACCTGCATGCTGTTCTTCTGTTTAGGTCCCATTTGTGTCCAAATGCTGATTTTGAGGAAATACTCTTTTTATTAACAGAGATTAAAAAGTATTCATTTTTAAAAATCCTTTATTGGCCTCAATTCATATCTTAATTTCCATCCAAGTGTCACAGTATCATGGAAATACATGTCATCTTTCTCCAAACACCAGTTTTTATTATCACTCTTCATCCTAATCTTGTCAAGTGGAAATATTATCTCAAAAACATAGAAATTTGCATGACCTATTAAGTAACCAAAGCCAGGCTCTGCATCCTTCATCTTATCTCTGCTTAGAGCCTGGAGTAGCAATTCAGGCTTCTACCAACAAAAAAAATTAGTTGTGGCAATGCTCAGCTCTGCTTTCAGAATTGCACTTGCATTTGCATTAGTGTGACTGATAAAATAAACAAACTGACTTCAGAACAGTGTCCCAAACCATGTTATATCTTCTCTCAGGAGGGCTGTAATGTCAGGGTTAGAATCATGCTTTTTCCTGACAATTTCCTATGCCACCAGGAACCTTTCATGCTTTTTGGCACATAGCCTGAAGCAGAAACTGAAGCATTACACCAAGCGCAGACTCGCTTTTTCAGTCTGTTTTTTTTCTTTTTTTTTCTTTTTCTTTTTTTTTTTTTTTCTTCTGGTATATGGAAGAAGGTCTACCAGGAGGAAGAAGGCACAGAAAATGAAAGTTAGATTCATCTAACCTAACTTTAGACACCTGCAACGCAGACCTCTACACTTGAGCACCTCAGGCTCCTCTTGTAATTGAGGTAGTTTGATACATGTAGTCAAATGACTCCTATTTCAGATCTCCCACTTTTAATTGCTAGGGTATAATCTGAAAGGCGGTTAACTCTTTCTTCTTTTTTCTCAGTTCTGATTTTGAATGAAAAATCTGTACAAGATTCAGTGTGTACCAGACTTTGCTTAAAACCAGCTACTGAACAGGACTATGTCGGTCTGTAATCCTCTGAAGACAAAAAGAGAAAGAACTTCTGTCTCATTGTGAATTAGTGATGAAATTCAGTTCCAGTCTGTACACATTTATTGTGGTTTAACCCTAGCTATTTCTTCAGATATTTCTTCAGTCAGCTGGGGTCAGCTGTCCCAGCTGTTTCTCCTCCCAGTTTTTTGTGCACTCTCAGCCTACTTACTGGCAGGACAATATGAGGAACAGAAAAGACCTTAATGGCTCAGCAACCATCAAATACCACCAATGCACTATCAACACCTATTACCATCCCAAATCCAATACTATACCCAAATCCCAGCACTATACCAGCTGCTAGTAAGAAAGGTAACTTTATCCCAGCTAAAGATGCAACAACAGTTTAGTGTAGATATTTATATGTGAGCTGGTTGTTTTATTGGTGGATATCCTGTCAACATGTTAGTGGAGAGTAGAGATCTCTTCAGCTGGTCAATTTAATGCAGGTATCAACATAAAGGAAGATGAATAGACTTCATTAGCTGTGTTGGCTAGATTTCCACTGTTTAGAATGGGAACTAATCATGTCATGTGTAGACACTGGTGAGTAGACGTATAAACTTAAACATCTACAATATGGAGCTGAACACCATCCCTGGTATTTAAAGTGCATAAAATAAAAGGCTGAGAAAAGTGTTCAGCATCATTTGAGATTGTGTAGGGTACTTGAGATATCTGCATGGTTGTAGCAGACCCAGTGAGAAAAATACAGCCTTCTGGGCCAGAAATTTGGCATGATACACCAAAGAATTTCAAATTGCACTAGATATCTCTTTTCAGGCAGTTGCATTCCTCATAAATTTTCCTCTGGGCGTGAATCTCTCTCCCACTGCAGAGAAAGACTAGACTGAATGCCTACTAAAATTAGGTAATTTGCGTGGAATCCTTAATCTTTTTTTTCACAATTACATCACATTAAGGAGGGAAATAAACTTTTAACAAACATGATGATCAGAGGGCTGGGGCACCTATGCTATGAGGACAGGCTGAGAGAGTTGGGGTTGTTCAGGCTAGAGAAGAGAAGGCTCTGGGGAGACCTTATAGCAGCCTTCCAGTACCTGAAGGGTACTGGAGAGATGGGGAGGGATGTTTTTATCAGGGAGTGTAGCGATAAGATGAGGGGTAATGGTTTTAAACTGAAAGAGGGTAGATTTTGTTTAGATATTAGGAAGAAAGTCTTTAGTGTGAGAGTGGTGAGTGACTGGAGCACGTTGCCCAGAGAAGCTGTGGATGCCCCTTTCCTGGAAGTGTTCAAGACCAGGCTGAATGGTGCTTTGAGCAACCTTGTGGAAGGTGTCTGTGCACATGGCAGGGCATGGAACACAATGAACTTTAAGGTCCCTTTCAACCCAAACCATCCTATGATTCTATGATTCTATGACATAGATATTCATGACAATGTAGGGATCACAAGTTCTCACAATTTTACATTCTGTTTCTTTCACTTCGTTGCTTGTATTGGCCAATATATTAAAGCTGATAATGAATGACTAGATGTTTTCATTCCTTTGAATTAAATACACACTATACAGATCAATGCATTGATCCAATCACAGTTAAAAGTACCTTGATATTCCAATGGACAGAAAGATACCAAAATTCTCAGATACTACAGTCTACTTTCAGACCTCCTGCAAGTGGATGACTGGAGGATGAACTCCAAAGGAAAGGTAAAACATTTTGAGATGTATATCTTAACTGCTTTTAAAGGAAGAAATGTATTCTGAGGATCGGTGTGTTCATTTCCCTGCTTAATGAAGGAAACAGTAAATACTGTTGAGAGAATGACAGCATGAAAATGATACATGTTTTTAGTTGAGTACTGAAAATTAAGTAAAGTTGACTAAGTTGTGTACTTTAGTTATTTTACTTACTCTGTAAGATACAAGATTTTGTCTCCTTGGAACATTAATTCTGAAAATAATGTACATATTTGTCTCTCATATTTTGTTTATATTTAGTCCAATTGGGTTTTATGGCATCATCTGTGGCTCAGCATTTTAAATATCAAAAGCTGTAAGTACCAGTGGGGGAAAAAAAAAAAAAAAAGCAGAAGTTCTATTCAAGATGGTATTATATTTTAATCTAAAATTATTTTTAATAAAAAGGTGTCTGATTACACACTAGTTTACTGAAAGTTTGGCCTTAAATAGAAAAATGTCTTGTGAGGATGTTTTTCAAGCTTTTGTATCTCACTAATTTAAGCAGAAAAGAAAAAGTTGTTTTGATCTTCTGCTCCAGCATGCACACCACACGCAATAAATACTTTAAGCATCTCTATATGGAAAGTATATCAGCATGAAATTTTTTAGGCACTGTGCTACTATAGATACCTACATGCTGAGCCTCAGTCTTTCTTGCTGAATTTTTCCTTTACTGTTTCTCACGAACATATGTTTACTTATTAAGTTAAATTTGTTTTCAAGCAAGTGGAAGGTGCAAAACATTCAAAGGATTCAAAATATTAGTACACGAGAGAATTTTACTTAGACCTTCCTCTGTGTGAATAAAGTAGAAAAAAATGGATAGCTGCAGCAGTTCTAGAAACTTATTATTAAGTATTCAAGTAGCTGCATTTCCATAAGATATAAACAAGAGCCATACTTAAGAAAGAATATTCAAAAGATGGATACATATATTCATCTGCTTGAAATCATTTTTCCTAAAGATTACAAGGTACCTTGAATTCATAAAGACAGAGACTAAAAGCCTGAAACACTGGCTTTTTTATTTTAGATCAGTGCATATTAAATACTACGACTCAAACTGGAAAATAGCATATGTTATACTATGCTTTGTCTCAGAAGAGTCTTTAATTAAAGCTTTCATAAGTAACATCTCTAACATCTTATGCCTCAGTCCACCTACATCTCTTCTGAAAGAAGAAAATATTAAGGTAGAGCTCAATTAAACATTTTTTTTTTTAACATATATATGTATATATCTCTTGGGGAAAACACAAGGAGGGTAATTAGATATAACTAATGCAATAGTCACGCCCCTGATAAACAACTGTCCAGGGATTAAGCCTTTGCAAAAAAAAAAAAAAAAAAAGGAAATGTAGGTTTTAAGCCAGCTCCAGACTAAGATGTTTGAATCCACGTGTTCCATGTGTCAGAACATCATTAAGGAGCAAAGAATGTAAAAACCATAAAGGCAAAAGAACAAGTTAGAGGAAGTTTGCCTTTAATTTAGTAGTTGTATCTGTTGAGTTCAGCAAATTTTTTTATTCTTGCAAAGAAACACATTGCCCCTCTTTTTCTAGTGAAATGGAACTAGGAAGGTCCCAGGTCTATTTAGCTACCTCTCTTCTAGGTTTCATAATTAAATATAGATATCTGTGTCTATGCACATGTGTGTACACGCCCATTTGTGATGATCATGTAAGTATATATTTAAATGTTGGAATCCAAAAAATGAACTATGTTCTGGGACATATTTATTGACATTGTCTAGTAGTGGAAAATATAAACATTGTTTGATTATTTCACTGCCATCTGTCCTTTACATCACTAGCCCTGATGGGTAAAAATCATTTTATCTCTACCTCTTAAGATATATTTACTATTTTGCCATTCCTGTAGTAGTGATGAATATCTTTTGTATGCCTTCATTTTTTCTTTCTCCTTGCTTTATCAGACAGATACTGAATCTTTAAAGGGGGGGAAGGGGAGGACAAAAAACATTTTTCACAGGAACTCACATGCACAGATGTAATTTCTGAAGGTTTGAGGTTTTTTTGTCAATTGCTTCTGGTTTTCTGTTAGGCAGGAAGTTATTGCCTTTTAACAGTATGAGTAATGCTGCTAATGTTCATAAGATTCTGTTCAAAACATGACATGATGTATGCTATTTGAACTTTGATCATCAGTACTTCTACAGTGGTACTTAAAAAAATGAAGAGACTGTGATTTCACAGTCAGAAAAACACTGACTTACACAGAACCTTTACACACCATAATTTGGTGAAGTCTTTATGATCTTTATTTTTTTTAATGCAGTCTATTTTAGAAAATAACATGACAGATCCATTCTCTGGGAAGAACAATCACAATCTGTCCTTCCTACTGATAGGAAAGCGTTGGCATTTCTACATTAAAGAGACATGCCTCTTGTTCACTGATTTCATAAATCTTTACACTATTCCTTTGAAGTAGTCTAGATTTCTCAGAAGGGCCGGTAAAGAACTTAATTTAAGCCTAGTTTCGAAGGTGTGGGTTAGACCATTCTCCTCACAAGTAGGATTTGTGATTTGTCAAGCTGAAGAATTGTTCATATGTGTGCATTTCCTTTGTTAAAGAAGCATTTAATCCACTAAAGCATTACGTAAAATCAGGAATAATTTTCTACTCTATTAATATGATCTGAGCACGTCTAAAATGTAAATTTATTCAGGAGAGAGCTTATTGTGAGAATCACAAGACCCTGAGAGGGAAAAACTTATATGCCAGAGTCTTTGTAGAGAAATAGAATGAGGTGCCCCCAAAATGTTTTTTTCATAAATGCTGAAACCCCTGTGTTGACTGAGATGACTAAGGAGATCCCCATTTGAATTACTTTGACAAAGTGAATCACTAAGGAGAAACTTAGACACCTTTTTGACATTTTGTAAATGAGTTAAGTGATTTTAGGAGCATGGCTGCCTCCTCCATCCTCCATTGCTCAGGATTCTGCTGCCCAGCCACTGGAGCTATCACCAGTGCCCATGATCCCAGGGTCTCTACCCAGACCGAGGGATGCAGCTTCCCATTTGTAGGTTCAACTAGTAGTGAAGCTGAGCATGTATCCCAGAGACACACAGACACGCTCAGAGAACACTGACACAGCGACAGCTGTGGCTACGCAGATAGCCACAGGCAAGGCATTGTCTTCAACTCAGTTTTAGTAAGATTTAATAAGAAGGTATGAGAAGATAGATCTGACTGCAGTGATCAAGCGTAGGTCTTAGCCAGAGAAGTGTACTGACCTGTGCTGTTTTACATGTCCTGCCCCTTTTATACTACTTTCTGTCAACCCCCACCTTTTGTTCCTCTCTGCTCTCCTATCCCTGTATATTCCCCCAAGGTACTGGACAGGTCTATTGATACCTGTACTCTTCCCAGTCAGTCTCCCCTGGTTTACAGTCTTATTGTTTGCAAAGTCAAGGTTGATCTTCCTGTAGTTTCTGTGTAGTCCATCAATGAATATGACTGGTGAGGTTTATGTCTTAACAATGTCTCCAGGAGTATTTTGTCGGGTCTGTGTCTGTATATTTTCTTTCTGCTTTCTCCCTTTTCCCTCATTTTCCCAAATGACAAGCTCCTTGATCAAATAACCTCGCTGGAATAAACATTCTCACACTCCCACAAGTCCTCATCAATTATTGTGACTGACTAGGATTTGTTCTCATCACTGTCTCCCTTGTCATTTGCAGATCAGGTTTGTGTCCCTGTAAGTTGTTGTTTATGGCTTACTCTTTTTCTTATTATCCCTTATTGCAGTGCAAAAAGGTCCTTGATCAGATATCCTAGAAGGAGCAGACACTCTCCTTCCTCATACCCTAACAAGTTCCACGAAATGTGGGAAGCTAGGACCCAGCTTGAAGTTAGGAATTTAGCTAAGTAACATTAGATTGAAACATTCAGCCAGATCCCACTTTGTGGTTATAGCTTGAATCTGATTGTGTTTCAGTGTTTTAGAACTGACATACAGCTTTGTTCCTCTGAGACAATAATACTTTGCATTTATAGAATGCCTTTCATCCAAAGATCTCAAAGGACTTTACTTGCAACAATAAAGCTTGAACTATTCAGTAACATCTTCTTTTCATTTTGGATATTGTTCTCTCACTCCTCTATCTCACTCAAGCTATTAAATTTATGTATGTGATTTTATTTTCTTTTACAGGCTGCATGGACCTTATCTACCTGACTTAGAGTTTATTTTTCTTTCCATTATTAACTTTTCAGTATTTACTTTAATTACATGCACACGAATGCACACATATAATCTAAAATACTGCCTCACTTAATTGGACTCCTTCCATTTTAAATCAACAATCTCAACTGAGTAGTAGTAATGCAGAAATGTAAATGCAAAGATATATTGTAGGAAATATAAAAAGAGTAAAAAAAGTGTCAGTGTGCTTATTCTGTTAAAACCAAGGAAAGGCCAAGGTAATCAGACTGCTAGCCAGGGGTAATAATCCTCATTTCATCAGGTACATTTAAAAAACTGTGTTTCACATTCCTCTAAAGCAGCTTTGCACATGTCACAGCACAGATTAGTGAAGTCTAAATTTCAGCTCAAGGCTCCATGTGTCATTTAATAGCATACGCCTGCCAACTGTAGCCAAAAAGCTAGCTTCCATCAGGGACCCTGAAACTCCTCATTTACATAAGAATGGGAAGTTAATTGTGCTACAGATATTCTGGCTTCCCCAAGGAATTCATTAAGCATGCTGAATTTGCTGAGAATATAACTTAACTGTCATTTCTGGGAAATCATGGACATTCAAATTCAACACCACCACCAATGGAAGTAAATAAAATTCTTTAATACTAATACTTTAATACTTTCTGGGCTGGGTCTGGAATACCTACTATACTTTTACACTCTCATTTCTGGAGTTAGTTTCTAAATATAAGTAGTTACTTATAATAGCTATTTCTTCCCTTTTCAGTGCAGGACCTGAGCTGGTTTTGTTATTTGACAACAGGATTTACACTTATGTTTACCCCTGAGGGATTAAGAAAAAAAAGGTAAGGTGACATTTTGCTTTCATATGCAGATTGTTGCAAGTAAGTAAGTACTCAAAGCATGTATAAAAAAGAGCAAAAATATATTCAAGACATTTATTTTAGTCTTAAATAACAATTTGAGTTAGCTAAAATATAACATTTACAGATAGCAAAATGCAATCTCCAGCAACAGTTGTAACTGTGTTTATATCAAAAGAGAGTCTCGTCATGAAGACACTGCTCTCACAAGCCACCCTACAAGGACTGTGGTCAACTGAAGTACTGTCCAGCCCAAACCATGAGAAACAGCTAGAAGAGATTTTCAGTGTCAGTGTAATAACTCTTTTTTCTTATAAAGAACTTTTTTTTTTCTCATAAAACCTATGTGTTTTCTTTGTGAATTTGTATTTGACAGATACAAAATATCCTTAATTTAGGGAGCAAGGGATATAGATTGAAAGATAGTAAAAGGACAATATTCAATACAATTCTGAAAAGGTCAGGAGGGAAATAAACAGCACAATAGAAATAAATAACACAGACAAAATTAGACTGCCTGCAATGCCAGTTGACTAACATGAACAATATTAAGTGGCAGAACAGAGAGAAGTCTTATGAATTCTTTGCACAGAAGTTTAAATCCTAAAAAATAAGATTTCTAACCACAGTTTTGGGGATCCATAAACAACTCTGAGAAAACAGGTATCTCATAAACCTGCTAAAAGGAAGATAATCATTGTGTTACAATATTGACAGGCTGTCAACTTCATAGCAGTGATAAAAGAGGGATTACAGGTTGGGGAGTGGCACTGTATGTGAAGGATTATATAAAGTGAAACAGCACGAAAATATTACAGGGAAAGAGAAGTCTTTAGAATCCTTGTGTGTGGCATTCATAAATAAAATGGAATATTAGGACTGGACTATCAACACCCTAAGCAGGGTGATGATTGCACTCAGGAAATGTTAAGTGAGATTAGGATGGGCAGAAACAGTAGGAGTTCTAGATAGCCACACATAGCCTGAATTAATGCCTTGCCAGAATAAGACAAAGAGATAAACGTTTTGCAGGAAACAAATAGCTGCTGTCTAGAACTACTCTTAGAACCCATTCTGATCTGGTCTTGGTTTACAACACCCAGGATTCAGCCCAAAAGGTATTAGTGGAATACTAATGTAACAGCAAACACACTAAAAAAGAGAACCTTAAAATCGTAGCAAGATAAAGTAAGCAAAATAAATTGAGAAAGTTTGCATTTAAATCCAAGAAAGGGAATGACATGAAAATTAGGGAAAAAAAAAAAAAAAAAGCATAAGGAATTCAAAGGACCAGTTTAAATAGCAAGTAGCCTACAAAGACCCAAAATATGTATCACAATTCAAGAAGAAAGTGGAATCTCCCAATCTCCCCAGGCAAAGCATCACTCTATCACCCAAATGAAAGCCCTCACAGTGGCAGTAGAAGGTGAGGTGTAACCCAGCACATTCCTACACAGCACATTTCCTGGCACTGGGGAGAAGCATCTGTGGGGAAATGTGGATCGATGTGAAAAGTGTGCATCTGGTGATAAAGAAAGAACATTATCCCCCTTCCACCTGCTGGAATCACATAGACACCTAGTGTAGTCTAGGATTTTCTTCTGCAGGTAATCAGGCTTTTCAAGTGTCCAAAGGCTGTCAGACTTTTTGAGGAGGGGGAAAAGGTTGCTGAACTAACATCAACAAATGGACAAGTCTAGTGGGTGGGTAATGATGTGCAGAGTACCATTTTCAAATGAGACTTGGACATAAATACCTCAGACCAAAAAACATGAATGTATCAAGGAGATGCCATTAGTTAAGTTCCAGCTTTCCCCTGTATCCCCTGTTTCCCCCAGTATCTTGAGGTTGCTATTACAACCATCCCTGCGCTCTTTCCAATACCCATACAAAAGTCTTGGAAAGGTAGGAAGGTACAGAAACCAGAAGGCAACAGATGCCATGACACCTGGATTGGAGAAAAAAAAAAAAAAAAAAAAGAAAATTGCAGATGGAGGGGCAACACTGGGATAACCCTGCTGATTGAGGCTGCAATTATCTGGTTGCACACACTGAGGACTATGTTCTTAGAACAAAAGGTGAGTAGGACTAACCTAGAGTGGTGAGTAGGACTAGGGAATTGATCATCTCCCCCTGGTGAGGCCCTCACCTCAAGTACTGTGCCCAGTTTTTGTCTCCTTTCTATGAAAAAGACAGTGAGGTGCTGGAGCAGGCCCAGAGAAGGGCAATGGAAGTGGTGAGGGGTCTTGAGCACAAATCTTATGAGAAGCAACTGAGAGAACAGGGGCTGTTTTGCGGGGGAGAAGAGAAGGCTGAGGGGTGACCTTATTGCTCTCCACAAATACCTGACAGCAGATTGTAGCAAAGTGGGGGTCAGTCTCTTCTCCCAAGTAACAGGCAAAAGGACAAGAGGAAACAGACTAAAGTTGTGCCAGGGGAGGTTTATATTAGGTATTAGGAAAACTTTTTCCATTGAAGGGATTATCAAGCATTGGAACAGGCTGCCAAAGGAAGTGGTGGAATCGTCTTCCTTGGAGGTATTTAAAAGATGGGTAAAGGTAGCGCTTAGCAATATGGTTTAATGATGTTTTTTGTCAGCATTAGGTCAATGGTTGGACTTGCTGATCTGAAAGGTCCCTTCCAACCCAGGAAGTTCCATTAGTCCATGATTCTAAAGGGAAGGCAAGCCCTTTTCTGGAGTCTGGGGTTGATGGCCAAAGCTTCAGTTTGTTTTTTCAGGATAACTTCTGCTCTCAGCATATCTACTAGGTGAGGAATTGGTGGTGAGCCACCAGATCATGGCACTGGAATATTCTCTTGTACTGTTTACAATGGGAGAGAGACTAGCAGAGGTATAGGGATCAAATACTTTCTTCCCTTAGATTCCCTCCCACTTCTACATGTATAAGTTTGAAGTAGTAGGTTTCTAAAAGCAGAAGGTGTTTGGGTGGGGTTTTTTTGGTAATAATGCTGCAGACTGTTGGTATCGAGCAATTCCTGAAGGGAGAAGCTGTCTAGGAACAAGGCGGGAAGGAGACCATTCCTGTGGTCTCACTCTCAGGTGATACTTGAGGGAAGACAGAGATAAAAGGAACTGGCTCTGAAAAATGAAAGAGAACAGCTTGAGAATGAAGTTATTTAAACCAAAACCAAATAGAAAACAGTTGATAGATTATTTTTTTTCTTAACCCAAAACTATAAGCCCTAATCAAATTGAGGCTATATACAGTATATGGTGTTAGTATTGATTCATGTAGAAGAAGGAATTACTGGAAAAATATTGTTATTTGAAAATATAATATTAAGATTTTTGTTCATTCAGGCTGATTTGAGGCAGAAAATAAAGTATGAGAAGAAGGTAAGCTCATAATAAAGGACAGCACATCTAATCCTTAAAGCAGATGTGGAAGTTACTGAAAACTTCATGAGCTTCTCTTTACAAAGGTGTGGAGAGCCACAACGTTGCCTATTCACTCTTCTTTCTACTTATATTTAGTATATCTATATTTAGATACAGATGTAGTCGATTATTCTTTTGACAGAAGAAAAGGGTCACTTTTCTGTCTTCCAACATCATCAGACAGTTACACAGCAAAGTCTAACTCCTAGACATTAATCCATACACTTTAAAATAGAAACTATAAAATACTGAAGCACTTATACATATCGTTACATAAAATTATGATATATTTATTTGAGTGTGAAATGATGAGGTTTAATACATTTTGTTTTATGTATTATTAAGTACTTATAAGTACTTATAAGAAATATTCAAAAGGAAGTAATTAGAATTTCTTAAAAATTAAGCAAAAAATATCAGTTTCTTTCATATTTAAATGTTTTTTAAATGTCTCGTTTTTTTGAAATAACTTTTCAATCATATTTGAAAAAGCACGATTGACAGTCTCCAAAACTGAACTTTTCTGTAGTCATACACTGGCAGAGCAAATTATCATTGCTATTCTACAAGTAGACATACTGTTTTGATGACAGATGACTCATATTTAACTTGAAAGAATAGTTCTAAGCAATTTTTTAAAAACTTCTACTTATTTTTTTTATTTGCCTTATGAAATAGTTCTTTGTGTAAGAACATTGTTATACACCTGTGCAAATTCTCTATATAGAAATCTCAACAGCATAACTTTATAATTATTTATTTCTCTTTGTATTGATGTTGCATTGGAAATTCTACGTGTGAACTCAACTACATACTTACACATCTTTATCTGAAAAGTAGCAATAAAATTATATACACAAGGCATTTCTTCTATTCACACACACTGAACTACTTCTGAAAAGGGTAAAAATAAGTCACTAATTTATACTCTAAATCATCCTTCTGGTACCACCTTTACCAGCACTATTGATGAAAATATTTAAGAAGATAAAGAATTCTCAACCAGTAGTCACTGTGATTTTTTTTTATTATTTCTATTACTATACACTTCTTGGATCATACATCTTGTTATTTTTGTGGTTAGATTAATTGATTTTTTTTTATCACTTTTTGCATGTTGTGCAACTGCTTGGTCTCTGAAGAGCTCTATTTTTTTCAATTGTATTTCTCATATGTTTCTAATGTCAAACTCATTTCACCTCTACATCAGAATCTTAAAGAGTGATCATGTCACCTCTATGCCAGTACCTTGAAGGAGTGACCACGTTCCTATAATCCTTCTTCCTTTACTTCAGTCAGCATAAGTAGTTTCTGACTACTAGTGTTTGGATCAAGCACTAAAATCTGAAATAAAATACGGTTTTTGGCCAGCAAATTTCCTAATATTAATTAGAAACGTGGAAGTCATTGTCATTATACAAATAAGTGAGCATAAATATGTGAAAAGTCTCCCAATTTAAGAATACCTTAAAATAGAGCTGTTGTAAATCTGTCCCACAAATTTATTTTCCCGTGTTTATTTTACGCCAAAAGAGACATCAATAGCTCTTAATCGCTAAAGCTATGTTTGATTGGTACACAAAAATAATAAGCTAGGATAGGCAGCTCAAATCTTCTGGCTAAGAAATGAATACATGGCCTAAACATACATCTCCTTGTTTAATGTCCTTCAAAATTAAATCTTTTGGTCCTGTTCTACTTTCCTTATCAGAAACCTCCCTATTCTGAAACTTGCCTATTTTGAACAAAGTCTTCAAAAATTCTGGGTGCATCTGTATTTATAAACAGAAGAAAATCAGAGACCAAGTTCAAGCACTGGACTCCTTATTTTCCATGCTGCTTATTAACTCATGTCCTAGTTCTGGTTTGGATTGCTACAACTATCTTTTTGCAATTCTTCTATGCAAACAGTCTTTAAGGTGAATGGATAAAGGAGATCTGTACCATCAGCACTGGAATACCCTTTCATCTTTGTCCAAACTTTTATTTAATATGGAGAAAGGCTAGATGAGAAAGTTATTGGAGAAAAACCCTGGTATTAAGAAATTGTGAATGAAACATAATCTTTTCAAACTATGCTATCCTTAATTAAAAATAAAAATGAATGTATTGAAGATGTGTAAGAAAAACACTGCAGACAAAATAAAGGCAATTGAAAAGTAGAAGAGAAATATGATCTTCCAAAAGAAAACTGAACCTCATCTGGAGTTGAATTTGGTAAGGGACGTGAAAGATAACAATAGGGGCCTCTACAGATATATGAGAAGTAAAAGACTAAGGATTACGTAGGCCAGTGGAAGAATGGGACAGGAAACCTAGTAACAAAGGACATGGAAGATCAAAGTACTCAGTGCTTTTTTCATCTTAGTCCTTAGTGATACAATCAGCGGTCAGGAATTCCAGGCCTCTGAAATCACAAGGAAACACCTTGGTAGAAGAGGATCAGTTTAGAGAACTTCTACAAACTGGAGATGAACAGGACCATGACAAACAATGGGATGCACAAGTAGTGAGGGAGCTGGCAAATGTCATAGCAAATACATTCTCTATTCTTGGAAATGCCATGGTAATTCAGGGAAGTTCCTGAAGATAAGAAAAAGGCATATGTCTTTCCTGCTTTCAAGAATGGTGAGAAGAAGGATTCAGAGAACTACAAGACTGGTCAACTTCACCTAAGTTCCTGGGACAATAATGAGTTAATAATCTTGGAAACCTTTTACAAATACATGAAGGACAAGAAGGTAATTGTGAATAGTCAGTGTGCATTTATGAAGGGGACATAGACCTTAAACAACTTGATAGTTTTGTTGTCATGTGGTAAGGGAACAACAGTGAATTTGTTTACCTTGGCTTTAGGAAGGCTTTTGACACTGTCTTCCATAGCATCTCATCGGAAAAACAGTGAAGTATGAACTACGTAAATGGAGAATGAAAGAGACTGAAGCCTCATTTAGCTGCCAGGCTCAGTCTTTAGACCAGCAGCCCAAAATTCAATTGGAAGCCAATCACTATTAGTGCACCCAAGAGTCAGTACTGGGGGAAATACTGCTTAACTAACAATCTGAAAAATCTGAAAACTGAATCATTAACTGCTTTGTTAACAATCTGGATGATGGGACCAAGTGCACCCTTAGAAAATCTGGAGATGACATAAAACTGGGAAGAGTGGCTGTCATACTGAGAGAATTGTCAGCCTGGAGAAAAGAAAGCTCAGGGGGCATCTTGTCAGTGTTTATAAATATCAAACGGGAAGGTGTGAATAAGAGATATCCAGGCTCTTCTCAGTGGTGCCCTGTGATAGGACCAGAGACAATGGGCAGAAACTGAAACACAGAAAGTTCTGGCTGAACTTGAGAAAACACTTTTTCACTGAGAATGGTTGAATGCTGGCACAAGTTGCCCAAATAAGTTGCACAGTCTCCATCTTCGGAGAAACTGAAAACCTCACTGGATGTGGTCCTTTGTAACTTCTTCTAGCTGACCCCTCATGAGCAGAGTTGTACTAAATGATTTCCTGAGATCCTTTCCAACCTCCACTATTCTGTGATTCTGTCTAAAAGTTCCAAAAAATGTGAATCACCTAGCTGGAGATTGGAGATCTTGATCTTCAGCCTGGAACTTGGGACCTAAAGGGCTGATACCCTATTTACCTATCAGTTTTGTTATTCATAATATAGTAAGTGAAATAACACCAGATAATCATGTCCCGAGTGCAGTTATGAAAGAAATGAATCATTATTTCTGTTATACATAATAAAATAGTTAGCTTTTTTTCAGGTATGATCTGAAAGATTTGACTCTCATTTAACTTTAATATATGAACATGTAGCTTATCCAATTTATACTGTCTTAGATGCGCAAAAGATGCTTTATCATTCAGGAGATATATTCACTAAAATACTTCTACTTTTTGCTTTTCTGTAAAACAAATTTTTAGGTAGGTAATGCATTTTCTGGTGTCTTAAAGATTAGTGGACACTAATGAGTCAAAATCAGAGATTACATATGTATATTTTCTTTAAGCTGCATTGATGGAAACACGCTTTTTAAGAACAGTGTAATTTCTCTCTTAATTTATATTTATTTTCTCAAAATAAATGAATTTTTTTATTGTAATCTGTATTTTATGAGAAATCATACAAATCTTATGGAAGAGTGATCAGTGATCATTAAATATTCTACAATTGAAAGAATGAAAAAAGTAAATTATAATAAGTCAACATCTATATTATAAAATTATTCCTTTAATGTTTATTTTTTTTTCCATTTTTAGATATAGAGATATCCCCTTATATAAAAATAAACAAATAAATAACATACAATTGGGGAAAAAAATGTAAGACAATGTAATATAATTTTGGGGGGTGAAAACACGCTTCAATATGAAAATAAACAGGAGAATTTCCTTGCTGCCCTGGTTGATGAATAATGAAAATACCTAGGACCTACATGGGGAGCAAGATTCGTGCTGGGCCAGTACATATAAAATTAATATTACTGTTGTATTACTATGCCACTTATATTTTTTAAATACCTGCTGGGAATTAGAAAGGATAAGCATATCATCAATAAGATTGTTTTTGTATTAGGTAACATTTGCTTTGCTCAGACATTTGTATCAATAACTATATATCTTCCTCCTTTTCAGTCATTGACTTCAGAAACAACAAAGACAGTATTTATTTTTTACCAGACTACTAGGATAAATCATTCTGAATTCACATATTTCAGTAAATTAAAACCATTAAAAATTTCAAAAAGCATCTGAGTAAGAGGTGGAATCACCTCAAAAAAAAAATCATTTTTTTTTTACTTGGCAAGCAGTTTGGAGATCTTGTTTCCTAGGTATTTTCTGTGGAAAGAGGTTTAATTAAGATTATACAAATTACAAGGGTCTAAAGTGATAAAAACAAACAAAAAAAAGATCTAACTAAGTTACAGCATCTGCCCCTTTGCTTATTTGTGACTCCCTGAAATCCTGTGTTGCAAACAGATTTTGAAAAGAACCCCTTAACAATATGGAGTACTGAGAAGACCCTTCTATTCACATAGTTTATTCTTTCCATCGTTATTTGAGCCTGTTCAGGGCATTGATGTTTTCTGTCTACATTAAACCATTTTACTGGCTTCCCAGAATAGTCCAGGAATTTAAATGAGGCAGCACTGAATCAAATTATACTACTGTTATCACTGTTTCCTCCCTTGGTTTTTGGTTGGAGGAGCTCCATCAGAAGATGTAGGGACTATTTCTAGCTGATTATTTCAGCTTACATATATTGCACATTTAATGTATTTGAGACTTTTAATGAAAAACAACCCTACAATCCTGTCTCAACTAGCTAATTTCACTTATGTTATTACATTCTATTGAATGAGACGCACACAAACAGAGAAAAACCAATAAACAACATTCTGAAATACTACCTTAGAATCAAGTTATACTTCTTTCCCAACTTTTTGTGTTCAAAATTTGTTAGGGCCAAAAAATCCCACAGCATATGGATGCAATAATTTATTGTTAATCCAATTAAAGCAATGACTACTGTTAGTTCAGTTAAAATGAGTTATACATGTCCTGGTTTGAAGTAAAACTGAACCAATTTTTGTGTTACGTAATTTTACATTTTAGTTAGGCCTCCTCTAACTCTCTGAAATCAATGGCATATTGTGGAGAAAACTGCTCGCTCTCAGAATGATAAGAGCAATGTTTGTGCTAAACGCCAAGGAATGGTGTGCAGAGAGGCCCTTGCTTATAGTTATTGCTGTCTGAACATCTGCCTTTGATCCTGATCCGTGGGTTCCTGACTCCAGAGCTGGAATTCAATTCCCATCCACCGTTGAATCCAATCTGGGACTTCCCCAGTGCCTGCCGGTGACGTGGCTGTCATCCTGGGAGCTTGATACGGTTTTGTATATATTGTATCTATTTCATTATTTTCTTCTTTTTTATTTTAATATTAATTCTTGATTAAGGTAGTTTAGTTCATTCTAAACTTCTAAATCTCCTTATCCCTTCCTCTTCTCTTTTTTTTTTTTTTGGGGGGGACATCTGTCTGTCCGGTTGTTGTGATTTTGGCTGAAACTACGACAGTACATTAGAAATTCATGACACTTTATTAAAATAAAGAATAATAATAAAAAAAAAAATAAAGCAATTAAATTTGTAATATACAGACTGTGCCATGTTAATGCTGCTCTATTTATCAGATTTTCTTTTTAGTCTGTCCAATTGTTGAAGGATCCCTGGACACTTTTTCTCACGCAAAGGGAATGAGGCAAGCCTTCATGGCTGGATGTTAACATCACAAGTTCCTGGCAAGGCAATGTCAATGCCAATGGTATGAGTGTCTTTTCCAGTTTTCTTCAGTTTTGAGCTCACCTGGTGTTATTCTTTTATTCTTGTTTGTCAGTTTTTTAGCTTCTCTCCCATTGCTCAAGTTCTATATTATGTTACAGTTTTTTTGCTTACTCATGATTGTTTCCTGGACTTAATAAGTCTAAGCTTTACTGCCTGTGGTATTGATAAGCATTATATCACACATTTAAGAAAAGAATTTCTCAGCAACTTCAAAAATGTTCCAGTAAATTCAAGGCTTAACATTATCAAACGAGACCTGTGGTTAAATTATAACCACTTAAAAATATGGGTTAATTGTTTGACTTTTTAAAATAAACTGCAACCAAGCCTATATTTATTGCACTACAAGACTACACACTAATTGCTGAAACGTTGTTATTATTATATTAAATTGGGAAATAGAAAAGCACAGGTGCAAAACAGTTTCTTCAGTGATGTGTTGCTCTAAATGTGTGACAGATTTATACACATCCAGATGAAAAAAAAATATGAAACTGAATAAAGCTCATATTCACTAGTTTTGATTTGGTTTTGGTGAATATTTGACCAACATATTGCTAGCAAATAAATAGTCATTGAATTGGGCTTTATAATGTGTGAACAGAATTGTACTGACTCACAGTGCAAGTAGTCAACTACTCAGTGTTGTATCATACTACTCATTAGTGTTTGGCATCAAAGAAATAGATAAAGATGATCTATTTTATTAGAGTCTCCAGTCTTTGCCAAATGAGATTACACACTAAAAAGTGCATTAGATAATGCTTTCCATCATACCAGCACTCTGAGAAGTTTAAGAATGGCTTAAGGAGTGTGGAGAAAGGCAAACATGACTGTAAATTTGTCTTCAAATAGTATCAATTTTCAGTGCTATTCAGTGCCTGACTTCAAGCAGGATTCTTCTGTTGCAGGTATAGTTTATGCACAAATGATATGCAGTTGGTATAACATTGATTTCATATTGTACACCTCTTCTGTGACTTAACTGAAGCCGAGTATCTAAGGTTACTCTGTGCTATGGACCTTAGAATTCCCAGACTATCATAGGTTGTGGAAATGAAGTCTAGAAATATTTACAGTCATCAGAATATGGATTGAAAAAAAATATGATGTCTGGAATAAGCCTGTTGCTGTCTTTTTAGGCTGGAATTCTAGCAAACCATTTTTGGTTTGTCCAATTTGTTCCACTGTTTCTTATCCTGGCAAACAAGGGAGGTGCCAGCTGACTGGCGTCTAGCAAATGTGATGCCCATCCACAAGAAGGGTCAGAAGGATGATCCGGAGAACTACCGGCCTGTCAGTCTGGCCTCAGTGCCTGGGAAAGTCACAGAACAGATCATCTCGAGTGCCATTATGCAGTGCATGAAGCACGCTCAGGTCATCAGGCCCAGCCAGTCACGGGCTCATGAGGGGCAGGTCCTGCTTGACAAATCTGATCTCCTTCTATGACAAAGTGACCCGCTTGCTGGATGAAGGAAAGGCTGTGGATGTTGTTTACCTGGACTTTAGCAAGGCCTTTGATTATAGTCTCCCACAGTATCCTCCTGGAGAAACTGGATGCTCATGGCTTATATTGGAATACTCTCCACTGGGTTAAAAACTGGCTGGAGGGCTGGGCCCAGAGAGTGGTGGTGAATGGAGTCAAACCCAGTTGGCAGCCAGTCACGAGTTGTGTCCCACAGGGCTTGGTACTGGGATCCATTCTCTTTAACATCTTTATCAATGATTGGGATGAAGGGATCGAGTACACTCTCACCAAGCTGGGTGGCAGTGTTGACCTGAGGAGGGTAGAGAGGCTTTGTGGAGGGATCTGGACAGGCTGGATTGATGGCCTGAAACCAATGGGATGAGGTTCAATAAGGCCAAGTACTGGGTCCTGCACTTAGGTCACAACAACCCCCTGCAACACTACGGGCTTGGGAAAGAGTGGCTGGAGAGTTGCCTGGCAGAAAAGGACCTGGGGGTGTTGGTCGACTGTTGGCTCAACATGAGCCAGCAGAGTGCCCAGGCAGCCAAAAAGGTCAACAGCATCCTGGCTTATATCAGGAACAATGTGGTGAGTAGGACTCGAGAGGTGATCATCTCCCTGTGCTCAGCACTGGTGAGACCTCACCTTGAGTACTCTGTCCAGTTTTGGGCCTCTTACCACAAGAAAGACATTGAGGTGTTGGAGCAGGTCCAGAGAAGGGCAATGAAGCTGGTGAGAGGTCTGTAGAGTAAGTCTTATGAGGAGAGGCTGAGGGAGACAGGGTTGTTCAGTCTGGAGAAGAGGCTGAGGGGAGACCTTATAGCGCTCTATAACTACCTGAAGGGGGATGTAGAGAGGTGTGTGTCAGTCTCTTCTCCCAAGTCACGGGAGATAGGACAAGGGGCAATGGCCTCAGGTTGCACCAGGGCAGGTTTAGATTGAGTATTAGGAAACATTTCTTCATCAAAAGTGTTATCAAGCATTGGAATGGGCTGCCCAGGGAAGTGGTTGAGGCACCATCCCTGGAGGTGTTCAAAAGATGAGTTGACAGGATTCTCAGGAATATTGTTTAGTGATTTTTATTTCTTTTTTTTTTTTTTTTGTCAGAGTTAGGTTGAAGGTTGGATTAGATGATCGTTAAGATCCCTTCCAACCTAGACGATTCTATGATTCTATACTAAACCATGTTCGCGGACATGGTCATAAATTCATCATTAAGTTCATCATTAGTCTTACACAATCATGGAGTGGTTTGGACTGGTTCCAACCCCTCTGCCATGGGCAGGGACACCTCACACTAGACCAGGTTGCTCAAAGCCCCATCCAGCCTGGTCTTGAACACTTCCAGGAATGGGGCATCCACAACTTCCCTGGGCAACCTGTTCCAGTGCCTCACCACCCTTACAGGAAAGAATTTCTTCCTAATATCTAATCTAAATCTCCCCTCTTTCAGTTCAAAACTGTTACCCTTTCTTCTGTCACTACACTCCCCATCTCTTTTGTAGGTCCCCTTCAGGTACTGAAAGTCCACTATAAGGTCTCCCCAGAGCCTTCTTTTCCTCAGGATGAACAACCCCAGCTCTCTCAGCCTGTTTTCATAGGAGAGGTACTCCAGCCCTCCAATCATCTTTGCGGCCTTCCTCTGGACTCGCTTTAACAGGTCCATGTCCTTCTTATGTTGGGGGCCCTCAATAATCTCCTCCCTCCCCTTCATATCCTCCCACCCCGCCCTGATCAGAACCTTTGCATATGAATATAAAGCTTTTCATATAACATGTTAAATTAGATTTCAGTTTCTGGAATATTCTGACATATAGGACTGTTCACATTTATGAGTCATCAAGGAATGAGATTGTGGAGTAGAAAAAAGAAAAACCAAGGTTTAATACAGATTTGGATACCTCTATGAGGGCAAACCTTTGAAGCTGTTAATTAGGCAGCATGCAACTGTTCTATCTCCTCCCCAAATGTGGGGTAAACTTATTCTACTCCAGAGGGCAGGCAGTGAGCATACTGTTTTGCATCTAAAATGGCTTTCATGTTTAGGAATATAATTCATTAGTTTTCTGTAAATAGGTATTTCAGTCAGTGACTCAGCTCTGGACTCATAATTGAATTTCATTGTACCTAAAAAGACAGTTTGAGAATGATACAGTTTATTTAAAACAATCTTTAGGGAAAATATAACTATATTTATCTTAATCAGATGCAAAAGAAAACAGTAGTAAATCATCCTTTATAATTGGGTTGATCGAAACTTTATATAGCATGTAATCGTTGTTTATGTTTTTAATGATACTAGTGTTTATATTATGCTTATCAAAAGGTTTTGATACCATCATCAAAATGATGGCAGTGGTTTTTTTTTGTTGTTTTCTTTGTTTTTATTTTTTTTCTTTTTTTTTTTTTAATGGTTGGAGTAGATATCTTAAAGGTCTCCTCCAACCTAGGTGATTCTGTGGTCCACTAGGAATTCATGAATAATTATTTTTTCTAAGAAGGTAAGCACATTCCCTAAGTTTTTAACAAACATGAACATAAAAGCATTTTAAATAACAACTTCAACTCTGTATTCTGTGAATGAATGGCACTAGTTGAAAGTGTCATGGCACTGGTTGGTTTTACTATTTTCCCTGAAGTTCCTATGAGTGACTAATAAGTTGTGAATAAGCCAATGCAAAGGGAATGTCTGTTTTCCTTTGTTTAGATTAAGTTATAAGATGTTGCCAACACTTTCCTGGCTTGGACTGACATACTCTGAGACAAGAAATTATGAGAATTTTGTAAAGTATATCTACATATGACATTCAGCTCCTGCTACTTGTGAAGGGTGACTCTGCTTACATGTGAACACTGCAAACGCTTCATACCAGCACTGAATACTATTTCTTTACAACTAGTGTTAATTCACACCTAGAGGAGAAGGAGTAGAACTCAGGATCTGATGGTCACTGGGCTACGGGGCAATTTATAAAGACTGTGCACAACAAAGAAATGCTGCACTTCAAATAAAGGTCTATAATACCTTCTACAGGATTCAGACTCTTCATTTTCTAGAATTAGAACAGGCTTTTAACTTACTGACAATGGATATTCCTTTTTGGTTTTCCATCTGGAGGTAGAAGGATATGTCTACATACATACTCACTAATACACACACACACATATGATTTCCTGCTGGAGAAGGCACTGTGACCAATTGTATAATTGAAAGAGGATTGATTAAGAGTTTTACAGGGTAGAAGTCTTAAATCAGACTGTGAGACTGATAGTTCCCTCTGTCATTACATGAAAAGATAACACAAAGGAAAATGGAAAGAGTCAATAGCCTGAAATTATACAAGAGCGATCTTCAGTATATGAAAATGTTAAAAAAAAAAAGGAAAGATAAAGATGACCTTATGTCCTTAAAAAGATGTATGTCACGGACAAATGACTAGATTTCTTAATGTTTTCCCTAATCAAATTACTTTTAAGATCCTCCTATGATAAATTTCTTCAGCAAGATCTAGAAAGACTCTGTAGATTTCAGAAGTGCTTAATTTATGTATACAGCCACCTCATTTACCTATGCTGATTTTGAAGGTTATCTATACTTAGTGGTAGGCTATACTTCATCAGCAGTTATGTCTTAAGGTTAATGTTATGATCGTATCTCTTTGTATTTGGGGAAACCGAACAATTCACACAATACTTGTCAAGAATTTAGACTGAAACTAATGATTTGTAGATCACAAACAACTAAATTCTTCTTGCTCTTCATACTATAATTTAAAATGGTGTCATTGAAGATAAATTAACTTCATTCTTCCTCAGTCCCAAAACCCACACATTTTTGTTCTGCAACAAACACTCTTACTGATACAAACTCTTGAATTTGTATCCGAACTTCAACATAAGTATGCATTAGGCTCCTGAGGCAAAGGGAATACGGGAATCACAGACAAAACACCACAAAGGAAGGCCATCTGAAGAGCAACACGAAGGAAAGGGAGCCATTCCAGCCAGTAAATCAGCCCCATTAGGCGCCCAGTTGAAGTGCCTTTACACAAATGCGCGCAGCATGGGCAACAAACAAGAGGAGCTGGAGATGTGCGGACGCCTCCAGGGCTACAATCTTATTGGTATTACTGAGACGTGGTAGGCTGGCTTTTATGACTGAAGTGTTGGAATGGAGGGTTACAGACTCTTCAAGAAGAACAGGATGGGAAGATGGGGAGGGGGTGTTGCCCTCTATGTCAATGATCAGCTGGAGTGTGTAGAGCTCCACCTGGGAATGGATGAAGACCTGATGGAGAGCTTATGGGTCAGGATTAAAGGGACCACAGGGCCAATTGATATTATAGTTGCGGTCAGATCAGGGTGATCAGGTGACAGGGAGGATGAGGTCTTCTATAGACAGATAGGAGCAGCATCGTGCTCACACACCTTGGTCCTCATGGGGGACTTCAACCACCCCAATATCTGTTGGAAGGACAACACAGCAGGGCACAAGA
>JAOQGH010000001.1:168634423-168663818 GCA_025769975.1 Gallinago jamesoni
GGCAAGGGAAGGGAAGGGAAGGGAAGGGAAGGGAAGGGCAAAAAAAACGTGAGAGACAGTTCAAATAGTTCAGACTGATGTTGTTTTCTAGTCAAATCCTATACCTATGAGACAAGGCATACCATTAGTGTTAATTCTTATCAGTACCAGCTTCACTGAAAACTATTGCCATATCCAGGAAAGACAGTTTCCCAAAGCTATAACTGGCTTGCCATTTATGCACAGAACTATTCTGTCTGAAGAAGAGAGTTCCTTATAATAGGACTTAATCCAGCACTAAGCAAGTTTAGTCCCAAACAATTTGTGGTCAGAAGGGAGGAGAAGGAGGAGAAAGTGAAAAATAAATACTTCTTGTAAGAAATGTGGAGCACTTATTTGTTTCCTGTAGTGGTTGCATTTCCAACATGCAACAGACTGAGTTAATGATTCAGATTTTATTAGAAATGGAGGCACCTCTCCCTATTCTAAGCAAATCTATACTGGATTCATCTATGTTAAGGTTATCATGAGAAAAGTTCTTCTCATTAAACTACATACTAGAACCTAATGAGTATGCATCCAGAGATTAAAAAAAATAAAAGGAAATTAAAAAAATCACTTTCCTGGAATAAAAGACTAATACGGCATGGAGGGAAAATAAATTCCTGAGCACTCAGTTTAATTTATGCAGAATATTTGAGCTTTCAAAATGTCTTATGATTCTACTTTTCTAAAACCAAAACAAAACACTTTTCTAATGTGTTTTTATTGGTTTTAAATGTTTTACACATTTAATAATGAAATTATTTTGGAGCTATTTGAAGCACTTTGCTCTGAATAACTGTAAATTTAAACAGAATTATCTCTTATCCTACATAGTATAAATAAAGCAGTCAGAAACTCTTCATGAAACAAAATAAAGCATGGCTACAAATGTCTGCGAATGTCCAGAATATATTTTAAAAAAACAACCAAACAAGCAAAGAACAAACCCAACCCCCTTCCTTTTGGCTGTCAGACTTCTCCTCACCATTTGTAGGCCAATGTGCAGAAATTTACATGTGAGTACACCAGAATATTTCCAGAGTTATAAAAAAACGTTTTACCACTGTCAAGAATATGCTTGGTAGTGTTTTTAAAAGACTGAATGTAAGCCCTTTTTTATCGTTTTACTACAACATTTGGGAGAAATATGGAGAGCAGTCAAGCCATGTGCCTGTTTATGTGAAGAAATAATGGAATTTAAATATACAGCCTCAAGGATCTAAAGAAAAGGCCATCTCAACTGTTTTAATGGTTAACTAAACTCAAGATTTCAAGATGTCAGTTGAGTATCACTGAATCACAGATGAATCTGCTGTCATGAAAAAGAGACAAAGTATTTGCATTGAGTTTCGAAGCCTTGAGGAATTAAGTGTCCTGGAAATATGTTCAGATTTAAGCAATGAAGTAGGAAAGTCTACATTAGAGACCTCAATGGTATGTTAATATTCCCTTTTTGCTATGTGAACTATTGCCTGGTGTACTCAGAAAGTGTAATTGGTCGTACAATCATCATTCTATACTGTAATTTTTATCAGGATGAAAAAGAATTCCTAGTTCCATACAAGTGTCCAATTCTGTCCAAAGAAATGTTTGGGTTGTTGGTTTTTTTTTTCCATACTATTTACCTCTAATAAATTCAAACCCCAACCTTTCCATTCGTGTATTCTTAGATCCATTTTCTCATCAGCCATGTAAAATATGCACATCTGAAATACAGTTCAGAATGTAGGTGTGCTGAATGATCCTATGCACATTTCTATCTCTCTTCATAGACTACAAAAAATCCTCAGGGTAACTCTTTCAGCCAGACAGAAGAAATCTAGGACCAAATGATGGACTTTATCATTCACGTAAGTGGACACTCTCCTTGCAGAATAAATGGGAAATCAGTTTTCTAAATTCTGCTTCTGGTTCCAAAAGTTTAATTTATTTGGAATCTGATTGTGTAGTCCTGAGATGAAGGTGTTCAGCGGGAAAATAGATTTGCATGGTTTCTTCTCTATTGTTTATTTCTGTTTATTGTCCAGGATTGGTCTGGGGTCCTGGGAACACTTTCATGTTTTGAATCTGCATTGACCAAAAAAAATTAATATATCTTTAATAAAAAGGGTAAAAAGGTTGGAAAAAAAAAAAACATTTTCATCTTTTATAAGGCCTCCTAAAGACTTTCAGTAATCAGTGCATTGTGGCATGTCTTCAGATAGGATTTTAATGATTTCTTGTCCAATCTATCAGGAACAAGTGACTGTGTTGCAGCTTGCTTCAGTTCAAGGTTCAGAGTGAAGTAAGAGTCTATACTGCTCTTCCCTCAATAAAGAAGGCTTCCTGATAGAAGTGTACAAGTTTAAGGGAACTAGGTTTAACTCTAGAATACTTTATAAAGGATTTATATTATGGACACTAAAACTAGGGCTGCCATAAGCAGAAAGTGAAGCATGTGAGACAGAATCTCGTCTTCAGCACCTTATTCAATGATGTGAATTCCACAGAGTTGGGATCTGAAATTATAATAACATTGTAATACTTGCAACTGGTCTTTTAATACCTCTAAAAGTCTAGATTCCATTAAATTTTCGTTAAAAGATTTGGAACCTTGAAGTCTTAAGGTTGTTTTGTATAATGCATTACATAGAATAAAATCCAGAGAAGTATGTATATTGCTAATTCCCATTTGATGCTTAAAATACTACTGAAATTCATGTCAAAGATAATTACAAAATTTAAATTTTAAACTAGAATATGAACCTATCCTAAGAAAAAAAAAATATGATATTCTGATTAGAGACTGAAATAATATTAAAACTTGGAAGCAGCAGAACAAGATTTACTTACACTTTTACAGAGTGTGAAAAATGAAAACAAATGGTGTCCACATTTTTATGTCTACCAAATCATTGTTCATTTGTTTACTTAGTGCTTTAAAACTTTTTGGCAGCAAGCATACCTATACATACATAAATATTCATTTGACATTGACATTCTATACTGCAATGAAAAATTTCACAAAGGAATAAACTTGTCTGCAGAGTATTTTATAGTACAATATTTTATCTGAGTGATCAAAATCACTAGCTATTGTGTTTAGAAATGAAATATCAAATGACGAAGCTTCTTTTTGTGATGATGAAAAAACCCAGGTCCTTCAAGAGTTTTTGACCTCCTTTGAAATACGAAAATTACTGAAAAAAATATTTTTATTATGAAGATACTTTTTGAAGAGAATGACTGAAGCTTTGACAGATACTTCAAAACATTTTTTCAAAGACAGGAGTTAACTTTGAATTTTTGGTGAAAAGCTTACTGAACCATGTAAAGCTTCTTCTTACTGTATTTTTAGCAAATAAAAACAATCTCTTTCTGTCTCTTGTCATATGAGGAAGTGAACACGAACAACAAATTATATGGAATGTATGAAATAACACATTTCTTTCTTTGACTGAATTCATGTGGCTTTGCCTTCCTCGTTTTGAACATCCTTCTGTCACATTGTCTCAGAAATATACGCTGGCATTTATAATAGACCTGAATTGGTTACTTGACCTGTAATAGCATCATGAGAGGCACAGCAAAAGGAAACGAGTAGATGTGTATATCTTACAATAGTTACAAGGAAAGATTCATTAACAAGTGTGAACAAAAACTTCTTGATGTGTCTCTGCAGAGGTATGTGCCATCAGAATCACCAGATTGCTTCATTAAGTCACTTACAGTTAGGATTTTTACTTGACTCATAGGAAATAGACTGATATAAAAATACATTTGAAACTGCTTAACACTGATTATTAAAAGAGAATGAAATTCAGATCAAGACTTTTAGAATAAAATATAGGTCATTTTGCCTACCTCATGTAAATATTACACATTAATTTCTCTGTTGCTGCAAGCAAAATCAAGACTAATCAAAATTGGTTTTGTCTATCAGTATCTATGTATTGGTTTTCTGTTACATACCTGGAATTTATTAGTACTAGACACAATATTGTCCAACAAATAATAGAACAGTGCATACTGTAAATTTTAAGATTCTATTTCTTATTTCTTACTAGGACAAATTCAAAATACAGATATAATTTGGGGTGGGTTTTCTTGTTTTTTGGTTGGTTGGTTGGTTGATTTTGTTTTTATTAAAAAACCAACAACAGACCTTCAATGTTTGCTAAGTTGTACAATTTCTTTTTTCTAAACACCAATCACTTTTTGAATACTCATCATATTTTTATGAACAACTTGATGGAAATGAAGACTTTAAATGAAAAAGACCTTTGGTATTTTTTTTTTATCCTTATAATGTATGATGGAGAATGATATACAAAAATATTAAATATTCAGTGCTCATTATTCACAATACATTGAAAATTAGAATCCATAAATCTCTAGCACACAGCTGTTGTAAGTATTTAAAAATACAAACCTGAAATGAAATGTGTGTCAGCTTAATGATCTGTCTGAAGCAGTATGATCTGAAAAATACTCTCTGTGATTTTCACCCTGACAGTTTACCATGATTTATCCTGAATATGTTAGGTCTTATTTCCATGAATTTGAATGCAGATAAATAGTATGTCCTTGTGCTCTCCTTCAACAAACAGAACATTGTTGGACCCCAAAAAACTTGAAATCTATCATAAAATGAATCTCCATTAACAGACTTTTCATCAGCATACTCAAATCTTGTTCCCGTCTGTCAAATGCAGTTCCCAGTTTTCTTAAATAGCCACTGTTTTATTGAAAAAGGTCTTACTTCAGAAAACCATCCCTGTTCTTCAAAGAACATACATAGATTCTTAGCAAAATCAAGTGGAACTTAAATAGGTTTTTAGATTTAAGCTTCTGGGTAAGCCCTTCAGTGAATCAAGAATGATTATTCTGGGCTTCATCAAAAGAAACACGGCTAGCAGGTCGAGAGGTGATTCTATACATTTACTCTGCTCTCATGAGACTCCCACCTGGAGTACCCCATCTGTGTCCAGCTTTGGAGTCCACACCACGAGAAGGACATGGACCTGTTGGAGCAGGTCCAGAGGATGGCCAAGTATATGATCAGAAGGTTGGAGCACCTCTCCTATGAAGACAGAGTTGGGATTGTTCATCCTGGAGAAATGAAGGCTCAGGGGAGACCTTATAGCAGGCTTTCAGTACTGAAAGGGGGCCTACAGGAGAGAACTCTATGACCTTTAAGGTCTATGATCCTCTGATTCTATGATATATTTGCTGGCTGTAGAGCATTGAAGTTCAAGGTCCAGTCTTCTTCCTTACAATTCCAGACAAACAAGAAAAACATTTATTCATGGTGTGCATAAGTAGAGATACTTCTGCTGAGGGACATAAAAAATATTGGTTTTGAACTCATTCTTCCTTCTGTTAAATACAAGGTGTGGAGCACAGCTGTGCAAAACTCAGTCTTTTAATTTCATTTGAAATTTCTGTGTTAGCAGCTATATTTCTTTTCAAATATAATACCTGCCTCCCCTTTTGCCTTCTTAGTTTTCCCACTGTGGCAAAATATCTCATTAGAGTCCACATGCTGAAATCTTCTAATCTTGAAATTGAGTGTATTTGTCAATACACTGTTTGAGAAGCTATTCCATCAATTATCATAGTCAGATTGCATCCTAGGTTGTGTATGTAGAGAAAAAAAAGTTTTCTTCATTATTGAACTTCTATTGAATCAGTAAGACAGCTAGCTAGTTCAAAAGAAATGGCACGAAAAGTGTGCCAAGAATAAAGGTCTAGCTCACAACTCGTTTTACTCTAAGCTGTAGAAAATTGGCTCACACCTCCAATGTGCTTCACCCTCTGATGATTGTACTTTTCCTGCACATGCTGTTTTTTGGGTGTTCCCTCCACCATCACATCGCTGTTAGGCCAGGTGTCTGCATCTTGTCCTGCCATAGTGATTTATGCCTTTATCATGTCCAGGTTAAAGCACTATGTGGGAATGCTACACGTCATAGCACACTTCAGCCACCACAAATGCCAGTGTTTGTACTCAAGCAATCTTCCACACAACCTCGAGATTCACTATTTATGGGATGAAATGAAAGTTCATCACATATTTATGAAAGGATTTCCTTCTCCTGTATCTTCGTTACATTCCCACCTACTGCTGAATTCAAAATGCAGTAACAGAGTTATAGTCTGAATTCAAACATTAAATGTTAGATGGTTTTGTTTAAAACCCAAACCCTAAATATTACAGAATTGTAAATTTTAAGTTGATTTTTTTTCCTCTTTCCTTCCCATTTTAAAATAAAAATTAACAAATATCATGTTTAGCTTAATCTCAATTTTTTTTCTTAATCTAAAAAAAATCTTACTTAATATTCAGGAACTTTAGTTGCTTAAGATATGTGAGGTTCAAAATGCAAACTTTATCAGAATAAATATTTTTTTAAAAAAACTTGAAAAAATTTTTTCAACTTCTTAAACATTTTTCTTATTTTACATTTATTATAATTCATTCAGTTCTACTTAAGAGAATAAATATTTTGGAATATCTTTGAGGGTATTTTGGTATAAATTTATCATAGGCAAAATTCTATTTCATGAAAAAACTTATTTTATCATTCATTTCTGTAAAACATAGGAGACTGAAAAGATAAAGGAGAAAGCATTGATTTTTGGTATAACATTCACATTAAAACAATATTGAAATAACTTTATTTCTTATATAATATGCTAATTGATCAGCATCTTACACACACCTTTTTCCTTCATATAGCACAATCACTGGAATTAAATTTCTGACCAGCTCAGTGACACAGTGTTGATGTCTCCTTTATGTTCATCCTTCATACAGTTCTGTGTATATTCAAATACTGCCATTTATTTTCTTGAGTATTATGGTGGGTTATTGATTCAAGGTAGCTTTATCAATGTCCAATAATATCCTTGTATTTCAAAAGAACTCCTCAAGTCCCATAATGCATCTGGCCAATGCTGCACTGCTATGCTACAGGGAAAAACCTTTCCTCAAAAATGTAGAGACTAAGCTATGTCCCAAAGCTTTAAATGTGATTGCTCTTATTTTAGTATATATGACTGACTGTTGTTAGTCATAAAACTGGTTAGCCTGTTTTGCAGGTCCTGCTACAATTTTTCTCTGTGGTTTAGTGAATGCACTACAGGCTTGTGAATAAACACTTCCATTGCTGCCTTCAAAATACAAATATTATTGATTTATTTTTAGTTGGTTTGCTGCCTTTTTCCATATGCTTTTCTTTTTCTTTATGAGAAATTATTTTTATGAACTACTGGCAAAACATGTCTTTTCAAATGTTTTACATAAAACCAAATATAATTACCTTATGAATTGTTAACATGACTTTATAATGTTGCAGTCTTTCAGTCTAAAAAATCAAAAAAAAAAAAAGTCTTTCTTTTCACACTGTTGCTGAAATGCTGCATAGTTACTTTCCATCATTTGTCAATGTATATTTCTGCATTTGTGCATGTCTGTGAGAACAGGCTGAAGACTGTTTTTCATGTATTTTTCCTGCATTTGTATTGTGCAGTTATGAAAGTACTTTGTCAATAATAATATTGTATTCCAGTTCAATTTTAGCAGTTAGCATCTTTTGGTGAACATATATGGATGTCAACATTATATACTATGGTACTGTCCTTATCTGGTGGGGGACTGGTCAAAATGTATGCACTTGGGTATATGATAACACACTGGAAAAAATTGTATACTTCTACAAATGTAGCCCTTTGCTTCTATTTACAAATTCTATGACTTCTCATGCAACAACAACAACAAATAATCTAATGATGAGCAAGCAGTGTAAGTGAATAGTGACTAACTGAATAAAGAAACTCCTTTAGCAATAACAATATGCAACATATATTATCTGAAAAATCTCATACCTTCTGCAGTCTATAGAAACCCTGTAAAACATCACTATGAATTCATGCAACCAACACTGCAATTCATCAAGCAATTAAAGGCTGTGTTGGTATGTTTTGGTCCACTGAATATGCTGTAACTGCAACTCCAACTCTTACATGAATGTGACTCACATAGAAAAGAAGCACAAAAACCACTCCAAACAACAAAAAGAACAACCCCACTCCCCCTAAAAAAGTAGAGCACAATCCTGCACAAAACTGGATCTGAGCAAGCAGATTATTTTCAACCTAGGATTTTACATTTTAGTTCCAAAAGCTATAGTTTTGAAGAAGTCCGAAATGGATATCTCTTCTCATCCTCCAACTAAACTACAAGAAACCTAAGAAGAGATTAATAAATCTCCTTAACTGGATAGAAATCTCTGAAATGCAAATTCTGAGTCCATTAAAGCATCACAGATAAAAGAGGTAAATCTTTTGGTTGCTTTTGCGAGCAGTGTTTGCAGAGAATTTATTGATTCCCAGTATTTGATAACATCTGCTTTGACTGTGTGTTTGCTTGCTGTGGTCAACAAAGAAGAATTTAAGGATTGCACACAATAAACATCCATCATTTAACTAAAATTATATTTAGGCATGTTCTTGCATAATGGGGCTAAGATATCATGGTTAAGATTAAATGGAAATATTGAGCTGGAGACACAAAAACTATGCAGTCTAAATAACATATTAATTGTATAACTTTCTGATTATTTAATTTGAAAATTCTGGTTTGTCCTGTAATTAAGCATTCCTGAGTTCTTTAAATATTATTGTATTTAATAAGTCATTGTTATATTTGACAGGATGGTATGTGAAATAGGGAGCACAGAGAACTCACTGAAATACAGAAATTCACAATATTTAAAATCCAGTCTCAGTGTCATTTAAGTACTGTCTTTGTAAAGAGGGAAATAAAAGATCCATTTTTTTTCTTTATGATACAATCCATTTACAATATGAAAATGACAAAGAAAAAAGACATAATTTTTAAAAATAAAAAAGTGTCAACCTGTACATTGCTTAAAATGAAAACCATTATCTGAAGAGACAAATAGAGGTAGTATGTACATTTCTATGTGATTCTGTTATTCAGTGTCTTAAATTTTATGTAATACACAATTAGGTAGAAAACTATTACTGCTCTTATAATTTTTCAAAACAACTTCCCACTCTCTGTTGTCATTTAATAAGTTAAACAAGCAAAGTTTATTGTAGCTTATTTTATTTAAAACTTTCTGCAGTACTAGATCTAAAGGATGTAAAAAATGACTGAAGGGTTTCCAACAGTATATTTTTTTCTTGTAGTCTTGAAAATACTTCTTGCATGCACAGAACTGAACCTTTACAGATTTTTTTTATTTTTCATGTCCTGTCTGGACATTTCATTTGCATTTTATTATGTATTCCATCTATACACATGCCAGGCAGAATTGTGTTCCTTTCACATATTTTCAGTGATAAATATAATCTCATTTTAATTCCCAATAACAAATGAAGAAACAAAAGAGACAACATCGGTTGTTCTACTTTACATTTCTGCACAAATTCTCCTGTCTCTTTTGAAGAACAAGAATGTGTATATAGAGATTTTACCCTCTTTTCCAACTATAAAATCCAACAGTTAAATTTGTTGCTTTTAAAACTTCTTTTCACACAGAGGGAGAATATGTTTATCTGTAATGGTTAAAGTGTTCAAGAGAAAGTGGTAGAGTCTTTACAATAAGTATTTCAGAATAAATAACTTCTTCAATGTGGGTGAATCCCACAAGCTGCCCATTTTAATTAACTGCTCCAGCTTGGTCCTTTTAACAGGGTACAGTGCTTCAGGAATGGATTGTTCCAGTGTGGGTCCCCCATGGGTCACAAATCTTGCCAGAAAAACTGCTTCTGTGTGGACTCTCCACAGGCTGCATCTTCCTTAAGGGCACATCCACCTGGTCCAGCATGGGGTTCCTCATGGGCTGCAGTGCAGATATCTGCTCCACCATAAGTTGTAAGGAGCAGCACTGATGAGCTAGAGCTATGAAAATGGCAGATTCTTTCAGTGCAAAAAGTCGGATTCTGTATGGATTTGCTTTGGTTTGAGCTGGCTTCAGCTTCTTGTAGTAATTACTGAATGTCTAATGATACCACAGACATCACAGTCTTTGAATGAGGACCTCAGGAATTGAAAAATTGTCTTCAACTTCCCCCATTCTTCTTGAGGAGGAGAGAAATAAGTCAAAGGTCCCATATAAACATTGGAAGGGTGAGTAAAGTGCTACAGAAAATTATTAGATACTAGCAAGATTTTTTTGGCATAACAATTTCAATTGTATTATCTGTGAGGCTTCCTTGTAATAATTAGATAAATCCGACTATAAGACTATTAGACTGTTAATTAGATTACTGTTAAATGTTTGGGTTTATGTTTATGGTTCAATTCCCTTTTGCCAGTAACATGTGTTGTGGTTTAACCCAAGCTGGCAACTAAAAATCACATAGCTGCTTGTTGCTTACATCTCCTGGGATGGGATGGGAGAGAGAATCAGAAGAGTAAAACTGAAAAAACTCATGGGTTGAGATAAAGAGAATTTAATAGGCAAAGCAAAAGCTGCACGCATAAGCAAAGCAAAACAAGGAATTCATTCACTGCTTCCCATTGTCAGGCGTTCAGCCATCCCCAGGAAAGCAGGATATCATCATGTGTAATGGTTACTTGGGAACACAAAATACTGTCTTCCCTTTCCTTCTTCTTTCCCCAACTTTATATGCTGTGGAATATGCTGCTTTATATGGCGTGGAATATTCCTTTGGTCATTTGAGGCCAGCTGTCCTGACTATGTCCCCTCTCAATTTCTTGTGCATTCCCAGATTGCTCAATGGTGGGCAGGTATAAGAAGCTAAAACCAGCACATATGATTCTGAGTGCAAGCATTGTGTTATTACAGGACTTTGCCCACTCAATACTAATAAACCCCCTTGATTTGCAAATGGAAAGATATGCCCATGAACAGGACAGAAACCTCTAAAATATAATCTAAAAAAATAATTCATATTTTAAGAAATAATTTATATTCTAAGTCTAATGTGTTTCATCAGAACATGATAAACAGTTATTATAAAAAAAGTTAAGCCAGTTATATTATTGGGGATTTATGTATATTCTCCTTTGCATTGGAGTACAGTGATCTTGTGGAGTACAGAGATCGTTAGGATATACAGAGTAAAATTTAGGAAGGCAAAAGCCCAGCTGGATCTCAACACAGCCATTAACATAAAGGACAACAAAAAAAGTTTTTATAAATACATCAACAAAAGGAGAGTTGGGGAGAATCTCCATCCCTTACTGGATGTGCAAGGAAGCATTGGACCAAGGATGAGGAGAAGGCTGAGATACTTAATGCCTTCTTTGCCTCCGTCTTCAATAGTCAGACCAGGTGTTCAGCCTCCTGGGCTGGAAGATAAGGATGGAGAGCAGAACAACCCCCTATAATCCAGGAGGAAGTAGTTAATGATTTATTTATGCACCTGGACACTCATAAATCCATGGGGCAGGATGGGATTAACCCAAGGGTACTCAGGGAGCTGATGGGAGAGCTCACCGAGCCTGTTTCCATTATCTATCAACAATCCTGGTCAACAGGAGAGGTGCCAGATGACCTGGAGGGTGGCCAACATGACGCCAAGAGCCAAAGGAAGATCCAGGAAACTATAGGCCTGTAAGCCTGACCTCAGTACTGGGAAAGATCATGCAGAGGATCATCTTGAGTGAGCTCCCACAGCAAGTGCAGGACAGCCAAGGGATCAGGGCCAGCCAGCATGGGTTTATGAAAGGGAGGTCCTGCTTGACCAACTTGATCTCTTTCTATGACCATGTGACCTGCCTCCTCGATGCAGGGAAAACTGTGGCGATTGTCTACCTGGACTTTGGTAAGGCCTTTGACACCGTCCCCCATGGCATTCTCCTACAGAAGTTGGTGAATCGTGGCATAGACAAGTGTACTCTTCATTGGGTAAAAAACTGGCTGGATGGCCATGCCCAGAGAGTTGTGATTAATGGGGTGAAATCCATTTGGCAGCTGGTCACAAGTGGTACCCCTCAGGGCTTGGTTCTGGGGCAAGGCTTGTTTAATACTTCATTGATGATCTAGATAAGGACATTGAGTGCACCCTCAGTAAGTTTGCAGATGACACCAAATTAGGTAGGAGTGTTGATCTGCTTAAGGGTCAGAAGGCTCTACAGCAGGAGCTGGACAGGTTGGATCAATGGGCCAAGGCCAACAGGATGAGATTTAAATAAGGCCATGGTCCTGCATGCCAGTCACAACAACCCCGAGCAACGCTACAGGCTTGGGGCAGAGTGGCTGGAAAGCTGCCTGGCAGAAAAGGACCTGGGGGTGTTGGTGGACAGCCGGCTTAACATGAGCCAGCAGTGTGCCCAGGTGGCCAAGAAGGCCAACGGCATCCTGTCCCTGTATCAGGAATAATGTGACCAGCAGGAGTAGGGAAGTCATTGTTCCTCTGTACTCGGCACTGGTGAGGCCTCACCTTGAGTACTGCGTTCAGTTCTGGGTCCCTCACTACAAAAAGGACATGGAGCTGCTGGAGTGTGTCCAGAGGAGAGCCACCAAGCTGGTGAGGGGTCTAGAGAACAAGTCCTATGAGGAGAGGCTGAGGGAACTGGGCATGCTTAGTTTGGAGAAGAGGAGGCTGAGGGGGGACCTCATTGCCCTCTACAACTACCTGAAAAGAGCCTGTAGAGAAGTGAGTGTTGGCCAGTTCTCTCAAGTGAATAATGGCAGGACCAGAAGAAATAGTCTATAGTTGCAGCAGGAAAGGTTTAGATTATATATTAGGAAGAATTACTTTACTGAGAGAGTGGTCAGGCACTAGAGCATCCTGCCCAGGGAGGTGGTGGAGTCACCATCCCTGGAGATATTTAAGAAATGTGTAGATTTGGCACTTCAGGGCATGCTCTAATGCCCAAGATTGTTGTGGTTTTTTTTCTGTCTGTGGGTGGTTCTGAGGGTGTGTGTGCTGGTTTGGGTTGTGGGTGTTTTTTCTAGGGTTTTTTTTGGCTGGTTTGGGGGGGGGGAATTTTTTTTTTTTTTGGTGGTTGGACTCGATGATCTCAAAGGTCCCTTCCAACCATAATTGTTCTGTGATTCTGTGATGGTTTTAAGTCAGGACTTTTGCCAATGAAGGGTATATAAGGGTATATAAGGACTCTATAAAACCTTGCCTTTAATTTCAGTCATTAATTGTGTTCTGTAATTCAGTAGGTTTGAGTCTGAGCTCCTTCGTACTGATGAGGGTAGAGAGATCAAGGGTCTTATCTCCTGGGAATGCTTCAGATGTTCAAATATATAGAAACTTGTTAATTTTTCCCACGTTTATTGTTCATCTGTGTTTTAATAAGAAAAGATGAGCCCTAATCTGTTCTTTTGAAAATCAATTGCAGACACCTACCCAAAAAGAAGATTTTATGTCTCTGATCCTAAGAACTTGGACAGCATTTACCTCTGGTTGTAACTTTGAGGACTAAAGGCCACAGAGGTGTAGGACTTAAGACACATCTCTGTCCTCAGTGTTTTCTGTTAGATAGATACAGGCGGATCCTACAGGAGGTTGTCTTGGGTTTTTTTGGGGTGGTGTTGGATAACATTTTTAGAGTACTTCTCTGTACCTAAAAGATGAAGAGAACACGTTATGGTTTAGCAAGAAACTAAACATTGTCTAAAATTTGACAAAGATATTTTTCATGTGTTGTTCTCTTTGGATTCCTTGCATGTGCAGGATAATTTATTTTTACTGGATCAGGAATCAAATAAGTGTTAATAGCAAAGCACTGCAGAATTTCTATATTTTGACGTGTTAATGAATTTGATGTGACAGCAAACTATGATCTTCAAAATGTACTTTTAGATGTAGTCTGAACTCATATTTTTTTCTGAACCTTAAACTACAGAAATTTATAATAATATTAAACTAAATATTTTCCTGTTCCAACTCTGTAAAATTTTAGAGAGAGCTGAGAAACCCAGAATATCTCTTTTTCACCTGTTTATGGATAAAAAGTGTTAATTGAGATATATGCTATATGTATTTGCTCCTTTCCTCCCTATGCAACTTCTTTAATCACTGCATTGGTTTTTTGCTATGGCTAGACTGAAATATTGTATGTTTCATTGATTATATGGCTTGCAGTATGCAGAAACAGCTTCAGTTTTCTAATGGAGAAGCAAGATTCTATATGCGGTTTCTACTTAGATGAACAGTTTTACTTTAGGGACAGTAAAGCAATCGTGAAACAGCTTTCTTTCTTATATGAAATTGATTATCTAGAGATGAATCTTTCCCTTCTGAGATTCCTCAGGCACAGCAATTACATGGGGACAAATCTAATGATTTAGAAAGGACAAAAAAAATCAAATTAATCATATATATTATAATTTTAGACTTCACACAGTACTAGAAAATCCATTTAATTGTCAAAATTGAGTAAGTATTAATTCTTTAGTAGCCATATTGGTGAATTTTAAAACTACCCTTTGGTCTCAATAAAACTAATTTTGAGTCAAACAGTAGTAATTAGAAGGTCAGTCTACATGACTCACTGGATTACTTTAAAGTTAGCAATCACATACTTACGTAAATGGCTGGGATGATGCAAAAAAAACAATGAAAAAGTAAGAAAAATACTGCAAATTATTTTTATGTACTTTATTAATCTAAAATAACTTTGATTTTGTCATATTCTTATACTATTCAATTTATGTTTCTCTTTTTGAAGTAATTTTTATCTGTTTTGTTCATAGAATCTGTTTGGAGAGAAGCGTGTACACCTCTCTATGTATATTCTAGAGTTCACATTAATTCCTGATCACTTATACACATCATCACGTGAGAAATATATTCACACAGAGTGTATTCATCCAGATTTCTCTTCTTGGGAAGTGAGAATGGAAAGAAGGATCTTTGTCAGTGAATACTCGAAAGTTTAAATTAAAGAAGATTGAATTGCTGAATTAAAGATGAATTAAGTTGAATTTAAAAAAGTAATTTGTGGCTCTGTCCCAGCAACATAAGGGTTTAGAAACTGAAGTATAGACTTACAGATTTCAAGCAGATTTCTGTAAAATCTTATATTACATATACTAATAAAATGTCCATCCCAGACTATGAATTAGGAAGGTCAAACTTTGCCTGAAGATTAAACTGGTGAGAGATATCTAGGACAACAGGGTCTTTAATAAAAAATATCAGTAGAAAAAGTAGATCAAGAATAATGTTAAATAGCTGCTGAATGAAACTGATGACCTAGTGACAAGTAAACCAGGAAATACGAGCTACAAAATGCTTTCTTTACATAAGCTTTTGCGGGATAGGTCTACCCTAAGGTTTCTGAGCTCTGGAAATTTGGAGGAAAGCCAGGCAGTTTTTAGTAGAATATAATCAAATTAGTGTCTACTTAAGTACTATAAGGCAACCAGATGGGATTTATATAAATGTGCTGAGTTATCAGATAGAATTTTAAGGACTTTTATCCTGCTTGAAAAGTTGTTGGTGGTTGGGAAGGTCCCTAATGGCTGGAAACAGACAAACATGACTCCCAATTTCAAGATAAAGGGTCCACAGAATCATAGGATAGACCCTACAGCTTCACCTTAGTCTTTGGGATCATTGGAATGTCAAACCCATCAACAAGAAGGGCCGAAAAAAGGACTTAGAAAGCTATGGGCCCACTAGCCTTACTTAAATCCTTGGTAAAGTAATAGAACAAATCCTCTTAGAAATTATTACAAGCCAAATGAAGGAAATGACTGGGAAAAGTCAGATTTATCTAAGGCAAATCATGCCTGACAAACCTGACCACCCAATACAACAAAGTAACACTTTCTGTCCACATGCGGAGAGCAGTGGATTTTGTTTACTTGTACTTCAGCAAAGCATTCAACACCATTTTCCAGTTTGCTTCCTATTAGACAGACTGGCAAGATATAGATTGGATTGGTGGTCTGCAAGGTGGGTGAAAAATTGGCTAGCAGGTCCCACACAGAAGGTAGTAATTGATAATTTTTACTCAGACTGGCAGCCTGTCACAAGCAGTGTCCCCAGGAATCAATACTCAGCCCCATGCTGTTCAATGTCTTCATAAATGGTTTGGATGATGGGATTGAAACTGCCCTCACAAAGTTTTCTGATGACATCAAACTGGGTGGTGAGGTGGGCGTGTCAGAAGGGAGATATCTTATGAAAACACCTGAGCAAGCTGGAAGAGTAGGCTAGCAAGAACAGCACAGAATTTAAGACAAGCGTAAGGTTCTGTGCAGAGCCCAGTACAGGCTAGGATCTGTGTAGCTGGAGAGCAGCCCAGCTGAGAGGGACCTGGGATTCCTGGTGAACAAGCTGAACTGCTGTAGCAGTGCACCACTGTAGCTGCAGTGCACCATTGTAGCAACAAAGGCAAAGCGAATCCTAGGCTGCGTCTGCAGGGACATTAGCAGCAGAGACAGAGACATAATCATCCTACTCTACTTAATGCTTGTCAGGCTGCACCTAGAGTACTACGTGCAGTTCTGGTCCCCATAATTCTAGAAAAAAACAGGCAGACTGGAGTGGGTCCTAATGAGAGCCACAAAGATGACTGAAAGGCTGGAGAACCTGCCTCATGAGGAAAGACTGAAAGAGTCCTTGGAGAAGAGAAGGCTTGAGGGTACCTCATCAGTATTCCAGTATTTAAAGGGTGGCTACAGAGGGGATAGAGGCTCTCTCTTCACAAGAAGCCACATGAACAACACAAGTAGCAACATGTGTGAGTTGCACCAGGGGAGATTTCATCTTGACGTAAGAATTTTTTTTACAGTGAGAATAATCAACCACTGGAAAAACCTCCCCAGGGATGTGGTAGAGTCCCCATTGCTGTAGGTTTTCAAGGCGCAATTGGAAAGGGTGCTAGGCAATCTCAGGTAGGCTCCCTTTCCCACAAAAAGCTAGACCATGACGAACTTTATAGGTCCCTTCCAACCTGGGCTGTTCTATGATTATAGAGCAAATCTTCATGGAAGAAATTTCCAGGCACGTGAAAAAAATAAAAAGGTGATTGACTATGGTGAGGGGCATAACCAAGAGCAACTCATAATTCTCCAGCACGATGGTATGCTGTGAGGAAATAACTGGCCTTCTGGGCAAGGAGAGAGAATTGAATTTCATTTACCTTGACCTTGGCAAGAACTTCGTTACAATCTGCCACACCTGTTCTTATAGCCAAAGTGGTGGAGTACAGACCTGAAAGCTGGAAAGTGGAGTATGGACCTTTTGACCTGAAAGGGCTATAGTTAATTTTTTCAAGTACATATACATATACATGCACATAAATACACATATATATACATATACATATATATATATATACACTTGTTCTAAGTATATTTTTCCAATCCTGATCATAAAAGATCAGTACTGGAGCCAGTATTATTTGACATCTTCATTAGAGACCTGGATTATGAGGTATAATGAGCAAAGGCTGAGAGAAAATTAATTCTGGTCTGGAGAAGGCTCAGTGGGGATTTTAAAAAAGTGTTGAAACACTAGATGAGAAGGAATGAAAAAGAAGAAAACAGACTTTTCTCAGTAGTGCTCACTACTAGGACAAGAGGCAATGGTCAAAAACAACATGGAATTCCACCTGAACATGAGAAAACACTGGGTTTTTTTTACTGTAAGGGTGGTCAAATGGTGGAATAGCCTCCTCAGGGAGGATGTAGAATCTCTGTCTGTGTAGATATGCAAAACCCAACTGGGCACAGTCCTGGGGAACCTGGACTGTAGCTGACTCTACTTCAGCAGAGGGATAAGACCAGACGATGTCATTGCCAATGTTCCCTGTTGCTGAACAGTGCTTGCACTGTGTGAACCCTTAATCTTTTTCCCACTTTATGCCACAGTGAGCAGGCTAAGGATGGGCAAGAAGGTGAGAGGGGCACTGCTGAGTCAGCTGACCTAAATTGATCAAAGAGATATTCCATACCATATGATGTTGTCCTCAGCAATAAAAAGAAGGAAGGTAAAGGGACATGAGTGGTTATGGTGTTTGTCTTCCCAAGAAACTGTTACACATGCTGATAGCATGCTTTCCAAGCATTCGTTAAACATCTGCTTGTCAATAGGAAGCAGGAAATAAATTATTTTCTTTCTTTTTTAAAAATTGTATTTATTTTTTTGTGCATGCAGCTTTTGCTTCACCTGTTAAACTGTAACAGATGCAATCTTAATGTTAGTGGGTGTTAAACTGTAATCTCAATCTGTGAGTTTTATCATCTTCCTTCAATTTTCTCCCTGTCATATGGGGGAGGGGAGTGAGCAAGCCTCTGTGGGTGTAAGGCTGTTGGCTAGGTTCAACTCCATGCCGACTTTTTGGCACCCAGTGTGGGGCTCTGGAAACAACAGCCTTGATTGGAGCATACTAGACTGCATTTATAGTTACAGTTACTCAATCTTTAATTGGCAGGATCCTGGGTTAGCCACAGAGCTTTCTAGCTTTGCTGGGTATCGTAGTCCAGGGCTTGTTAGTGACTGCTTTCAATTGTACAAATGTGTAATAATGCCATTTGAAATGTTCTATTATATTCTAGGTGGCCTCTGGCTGCCAGCTCAGACAGGTGCAGGTTTCCTCTAAATCCTATGTCTAATTTTTTAGACTCCACATATGCCTCAGATATCATATGGTATCTCAAATAGCATAAGACAGCTTCATGTGGACAGATGAAGGCATAAAGCCTGAATTTAATTTGTATTTATTACAAGTTTTATTAAAATTGTCAAGATTATTATCTTTCTCATGAAACTAACATTAAAATATCACAAGTGATGGTTTTGTATTTCAGTTAAATGCTATGTCCTGGATTCACTTCATCTAACTTCTTCTAGCTAAAAGTTAAATGTTCAGGATAAACTAGTCATCTAAGCTCTCTTTATGATCCATGAAAAGAAATAAGCATTTCCAGAGGCAGTTCATCTCCTTTTAAGATTGATATTGTACACGTAAGTGAATTGCTCTATGAAGGAGACTATTTCTGTTCATGAACAATAAAAAAAGTCTAGCAGACTACTTGCATTGGAGATCTTCTTTTTACATGCCAGAAGACAGGCAAGATGAATCACAACAAATTTTGCACCTGTCCCCTTAACCTTTCTTTTCTTTAGTTTGCCATTGGTACTATGGGCATACAGTGATTGACTTGGCTATT
This sequence comes from Gallinago jamesoni, assembly GCA_025769975.1. NCBI lineage: Eukaryota > Metazoa > Chordata > Aves > Charadriiformes > Scolopacidae > Gallinago > Gallinago jamesoni. The sequence continues at coordinate 168,653,572 of JAOQGH010000001.1, forward strand.
ACAATCTTGAGGTGATTTGAAACAGGAAAATTATTAATTTGTCCAAAGTTAGGAAAACCTTTAAAATATAAGGATGGTCTTAACTAAAAAAGCAAACAAACAGCATCAAAAAACCCCCAACACTAGTGTTGTCCAGAGGGGACAATTTATTTTGCATCATTAAGTTTAGCAGCTGCCAGTGGACCACAGAAAGAACAGTCAGCTCTCAACAGTAATATTGTGCAGAATAAAATATGAAGCAATTACTCCATCCTCCACTAATGGTTCTTAATCATGTACAGACTTTAGAATCTCTAGTATCTAGTTGGTAGATAAATACATGATAGTATAACTGAAAGAACTTAAAATATGAAAACAAATAAGAAAGAAAATAGTAGTGCTTCAGTGCTGCAAATGATAGAAGATGGTTTGCTAATTGAGATTGACTGTAGCTGTAGAACAATAGAGAAGACAGTTATGGCTCTTATATTTGCTTCAGAAGAATTAAAAAAGACAAAAATGTGAAGGTAGGAAATCAGATTAGTCAAATAACTTCTACTTGGTATATTTTATTAAATTCTTAGAGATTGAGGAGCCAGAGGTATGTGCTAGCTAGTTTTCCTATTAAAGTCAAGAGATATTTGCCCTTGATTTCAAAAAAATAAGAATTAAAGAATGAAGACTAAGATTCATCATTTATAGGTTTAGCTGCCTGAAAATAAGCTAGTTTTCTTAATTTTGTCTAAATTATGCGGAATTTTTAAATCTTTTTTAAAATTTTAAATTTTAAAATGTTTTTTTTAAATCTTGTTAAAATTTCTTAGTAAAATGAGATAAATACCACTTGAGAGCTGCTGATTTCTTCCCAGAGTTCTGTAGCATATGAAGGCATGGACCACTATTATAACAAACACCCAGCTTTTATAGTACTATTGTATCTTCTTTCCCAACCAACATGCTCCTGCAACCCCCAACTGCCAGAATTCCCCCCAGTCAGTTGGGCTGTTAGGCATTGTTTATGGGTCGTTAGGACTTGATCACCGGCCTTCCCCTGCCAGTGGTCCTCCTTCTTCTGGTCTCTGCTTCTTCCACAATCCCGTTCACCCACAGAGTTCAAAGAAAACTGAGCAATTAACAAAACAGTTAATTAAATAGTGTTCTACCCACGTGAAGTACTCATAACAAACACATAATAAAACAAAATAAAAACAAAACAACAAAAAAAGCAGAAAAGTGAGATGGAGTTGCTTTTGTAACGTATACAGATTTCTACTTCTTATCTTTAACAATATTATATTTTGATGTCTGTAGTTTGTAGTGATAAAAAATGATAGAAAAAGCACGAGATGTTGTATGATCCATTTAGGTCCTGAAATGAGTGATGTAGATACTAACAAGATATAATTCACAGATGTACTAACCAATTATTATCCATGTTTTTGTTGGTCCCAGTGAAGCCTTCTGGAAGAAGCAGTAATGGAAATGCCTTCCTGAGAATGTCTGTCATTTCCTACTGCAAAGTCTTATTGTAGATGACAATGTAATGACTTTGCCTAACTGTTATGCCTACATGAAAATATAAAAAAAGTCATAATTTCAATCTCAGTTATTTGCATAAAAGTCCTAAAACTTTAGCAGACTTGCAGTTACTTCAATAAAACTTTCTTAGCCATTTTTAAAATCTGTGGTAGTTTAATATTTAGATGTTCCATTTCAGAATTTATTCATGTACTTTATCAAACCTTTAGTTTTCAAATTTAGTGTTTATATTGCACGTATACCAAAAAGGCATCTTTGCTGTTTTTTAATATATACATACATATATACATACATATATAAATATTATTACTTTTTAATAATACTATAGAACAATTTGTGATTATACTTACACACAAGTAACCCAAGAAAACATAAGTGAGATTATTTCCAATATATGAATATGACTTTTCATCTTTTTAATCCACAGTACCTCTTTGTAGGGAGAGGTGAGTTACTCTGACTAAAGTAGTTTGGACTTGATCTAGTTAATAACACTTTCTGATTTGCTCAATTGATTTTATTTTAAACTCTGTCAGTAGTTTAACTTTGTTGCAACTTCATTTCTTGCAGTTCTTTAAGAAGCCTGCTCTCTGGAGTGCCTTCACATGTTTTCCAGCAAGAAAAAAATGTGTTACCAGTTTAAAGTGATGTGAACTCAAGCAATCAGAAAAATATATTGGATGATGTGAGTGCCATTATGGAGAGTCAGTGAAGGATGAGAATAATGAATCAATCTGATAAATTGTGATTGGCCCTTAAAAAGACCTGGTAAAGAAGTAAATCCAAATTGGTTGGGGAATGTTCACAGTACCAAATAATATTACATTGTGTCTGCCCCTGTACACCATTCTGAAAGACCTGATCTTACAGGCAGAGTGTCGTCAGGAAAAACATAGTTAAAACCATAGAATTAAATGAAATCTAAAAAAACCTCAATCCAAACAAACCCTCATAACGCTAAAAATAATTCACTGGTGATAGTGTAGAACAGCAGCACACAGCATCTTTCACCTTTAAGCGCTTCATATATATCTAAGTTGATATATCTAAGTTGATATAAGTATATAGATATACTTATATCTAAGTATAAATCAGTTGAGGAAAATTCAAACTGAATTGAAGATGTCTAGGAAAATACGTCTGTGGCTAGGGTTTTTTAATCACAAAGGTAAGAAGGCTATAAAATGTGAGGAAGCCAGAATGTTGCAGCCAAGTAAATGTCTCGGACAAGATGAAAAATGAAATGTCCTCCAGTACCCCTGAGTATAAGATATGAAGGGACATTTTTCTTAATCAGAGAGAAAACCATTAAGATCCTAAGGGTCCAGTAATTTACAGAGTTAACAGATAATGTTTCATGGCTTAAAGAATATGATCTATTTTCATCCTCTTTTCTGGACTAGGCTGTATATTCTTCTGATACACGGCCCCCTCCCCTTCCCTCACCCATTCTCTTGAAGTCTTCCTTGCCTCCACTTCACTTTGAAGGAAGTTAAATGAAGAATGTATTTTCATTCTTTTTTCTGTCTTTTTTTTTTTATTTTTTACATCATAAAATTATAATATAAGGCTCAAAACATTAATAATCACTAATAATTTTAAAGTATAAACAGCTTTTTTCTCTGCTCTATCAATTGTGACTGCTGCAGTTTTTAATAGCAATGGGACTTGGATATAATTCAAAAGCTCTTCCTTAAAAATACATAACACAACAGTATTACACATCTCTGTCCAGAAAACCGTGAAATTACATAAATTAATCTATCCAGATACACAATTAATATAAGGAAATAAAAATTCAGGGAAAGAAAAACATAATGGTCTTGATTTAGCTACATAAACTGGAGAACATAAAAACTTAATGCTGTTTACATCACAGGCATTCAAGATTTCTGTATGGGAAAGACTGCTATAGGATGGGGGATCTGTAGGGGACCATGCCCTATCTGGAATGTCATCTGGTTGCCAGGCTACATAACCTTTGGTGTTTGAAAATGTATTAGGCAATTATGGTAAAGCAAATGAAAAGCCCGTTGAATAGGAGTATATTTAGTAAGTCACTTAAATCTAGACATGTATATGAAGGTCCTGTCTGTCATCTAGATGTCTTAATTCCCCTTATAGTGAATGGACATGAAATTTTATTTGGTCTTAGACTAAAACAGGCATTTTGTGTCATTTGAGATACCACAAGATAACCCAGCCGTTGTCTAGCTACTTCTGTAATACATGAAAATATATGAAAGTACATTAAAGCAATGAACACGAAAATACATGAAAGTACATGAAAGTGTGGATTCTCTGTCATACCTGCCAACTTCATTCAGAAGTCTCAGATGTGAGACATTAAAGACCTGCTTCAAGATGAGTTCAAGTCTTCCTCCTGGCTTCATTGAATATATCAACTAGGAGAAAAACATAAGTATCTTAACCCCTCTTGAAATGCTCTGGGATACTGTAGACAGTCAGATGAGGCAGGTAAACAGTGTGAGGAGAATCATGACTTAAGTAGCAGCAAGAAGGTTAGTAAAAGATCGTAAGGCATCTCAGAGAGCACTAAATGCCTCTGTAAATAACTCAATCAAAGCCTATGTCTTTCATGATTTTAAAGCATTCAGAGGCTCTTAGCTTCTACTTAGACGCATAAGTAAATTAATTTTAGATTAAAAATTATTATAATATCAAGAATTTAAAAAAAATTGAAGAGAATCACAGTAACAGCAATTCATGGAACTATCGAGAAGAATCACAACCTCCTGAAACCCAGAACTTGGTTTTAGCTGGTATGTTATTGTTGCAGCTGTAATATGCATTGCGTTTTTGACATTTCTGTAATGACAAAATTTTCATGATCTGACTTTGTCTTTTTGTTATATCACGTAAAGGCAAATCATTATTTTCCTCTGTAATGGGACACTTTCACATCTTGATATAGAACTTACTTCAGATATGAATTATCACTGATATCAGAATTTAATGCCTGCAGCTTAACCAGTCAACAAACACATTTTTTATTATTTTATTATTTACTAATTAATTTATTTGTATTTTTTATTCACTGAAATAAGTTCTCTGGAGTATTCAGAATCATATTGTGATTCTCAAAGAATGGATAAAACTAAATGAAACTTAAAGTTTTACAATGGAATGAGCAAGTATAGCATTTAATTACCATATAAAACTTCAATATCTTGTTGGATCATTACTTCAGAACGTGTTCATACATGAAGAGACAAAAAGAGGAGCTTGAACTGATTCAAAACTATATTGTTTTCCCTAAGTAATTTATATTCATCAGAGCCAGGTATTTAAACAGTAAAGAAACTAATGAAGCACTGGTGACTGAACACCTATTGGTGTATTTCTTATTATTTTTCTCCTTAAATCTTAATGTAGTGTAATTACAGTTTCTCGTATTTTGTCTGGAACATGCATTATTCTAACAGAGAGTAGTGACAAGTAGCTGCGTCTGACTTCATGAGCAGCAAACTTACTGCAAATATGTAAATGAGGAACAACAAAGAAGAGCCTGGAGATATTAACATCTGTGTGAATGAAGCAACCATTTCACAACTCAGTGGACCTTAAACAAAGCAGACATTGAAATCTGTTCAGTACACGGGGTGGATTTTTAAATATGTTCAATTACTGCTTGTCACACAGCTGTCACTAGAGCACAGCTTCAGTCACACCAGGGATTCTGCTTTGACATTACCAGCATATAAAAATGGTGTTCTTTATAAATAGTTTTCCAGCCTAGTAAAATAAGCATTTTTCACCCATGTCTGTAAGTTAGACATCTGCTAATACTTCCTCCCTATCTCTGGCAACTAAGATGAGTAGAGATGGAGAGGCGTCTGCTAGGAGGAGCAAAACAGATATTTTACCAATCAACCTAGTAACTATCTGGTTGTCTCATCTCTGTGTAATACTTAAGAAAATATATTGATTTTGAGGAGAATATGAATTTTGAATGAAAGATAATTCATCCCTTTACAAGGAAGGGAAAGAGAAAACCACTCTTCTACTCTCAGTAAAAGTGTATTTCTGTACTCAACTTTTTTCACAGAGTGAAGCAGAAGATAGTATAAGAACTGGTTTGTGTCTTAGTATATTGTCCTTTAAAATAAGTAAATGCCATGTGTTGGTTGGAGGAAGAGCTTGAAGATTCAGTTAAGTAATCTTTTCAAATAATTATAACATTTATGTGGTACTCACCTGTATTATTTATTTAACTAATACTATTCTCTAGTATCTATTATTGTTACTGGTAACAATAGTGGTATTCATCACAGGGAATTAGCTAAAACTTATATTATGTTTGCTTATGAAAAAAATTATGAATGCTATCAATAAAATTTGTGAATATAATTTGCCAGAATATTTCCATTATTATGTCATTTAATCAGAATAACTGAGAGGCAAGCAGTAATTTTGAGTAATAATTTGGTGAAACCTTATGCTCACCAAATTATTTCCTTTAAGGACCATTCTTAGTTATTGGAGAAGTGTTTTGAACATGTATTAGTAAAAATTCCTGATGTAGGTTAGGATACTCCAAGCATAATTTATCTTTACTTCTGTCTGACTATGTTACTCACTTTCACTGAATTACTCTTAAGTATCTAATACCTTCATCTGCAAAGTATTTCAGGACTTTAAGTGACAGACATTGCAGTGCCTGTCACTTAGACATCCAATACTAATACCAGCCTTAACTAAAATGTCTAAAATCTGAATACAACACACGGAGAGAATTAGGCACCTAACACAGAATCACAGAAGCTCTCACAGAAAGGGAGGAACTGCTCAGGGAGAAAAGGAAATGCACACACAAAATTAGTGGCAACAAATCTCAGTACATAGCTACGGTACTCTTTCTTTTTTTGCTCTTTGACCTAACGAAGCAACAATACTCTGCTTGAGTATCTTTTTAGCTTTGAAAGAATATTACTGTGTGTCAAAAAATACCACATCAATAGACTGTAATACACGACTTATCCAGCCAAACTCATTAATTGATGTTTGTAATCAGTCTGTTGACTCAGATGGGATATTTTACTTCTATTTATGTCTAAAGCAGGATGAAAATAGTTAGAGACAGTAAATAATACTAAAATACAGTGGCACTATTTTGGTTTGTGGATTAGGATTTCATCCGCAAATTTATGCATATAAACACTTTAATTGTGATTCAGATTTCATAAATAAATGTTTTCAAGTGCAGGACTAGAATCTGTAGTTCCCTGGGGTCACATTTTCTTTTTCAGTTTTTGATTACCACATTTTTGTTCTGGGAGATTTCTAGCAATGGAAGCCTGGATGCAGTCTTTCCTATAGTAAATTCTGCCTGAATGCTGCACAAAAAGAGGAGTGACGTAATAAAAAAAATAAAAATAAAAAATCCATGCCATTCTGGAAGATATCTTGTGTAGGTCAAGCTTTCCTTTGTTTCACTTCATCTTTAAATAGCTGTAGATTCTGTTGCCAGATACTGAAAAATTTATATATTTATCCCTGGCATCCCTTTTGCTCAGTGACTGAAAACTAAACCAATACCAGGGTATGACCCAGACCCAAAACTCCCTTACCAAATAGAAGGACCTTTTGGATCCAGCCTCATGGAAACTACTGTCATCATAAATGTAATTTAGGTAAAAAAGAACCCATAATTAGTCCCTCCCTTCTCCAATCTTAACTAATAGATGAGGTGAAATAGAAAAAAAAAAAAACATAAAAATAAATGTTTTGATCTAGCATATCTGTATTTCCTGAACATCTTATTATCATCCAAGGAGTGTCGATGCTGCAATTCACAAAGTAATCTAACCCACAACTTTTTGATGCTTTTCCTTGTTTTATGGCATTTGCCATAGGTGAAGAAACATTTTGACAATAGTATAAAAAAATATTTCACTGTATTTTTATTTTTTTTTAAGAGTTGGAAGGGACTGTAGAGATCATCTAGTCCAACTCACCTGCTGAAGTAGGGTTGCCTAGAGCTAGAGCATGTTACTCAGGACTGCATCCAGGCGGGTCTTGAAAATCTCCAAAGAAGGGGACTCCATGACCTCCCTGGTCAAATATATTCTAGGTTTGAAAATAAGCAACTAAACCAATAATAACTCATTTTCCTTTTTATGAAAACTAACAAAAAATATTAGTTGATACTGCGATGGGCTATTGAGTTAGATCACATCCCGAAGAAATTTTAGTAAACCATATTTTACAATCTCTGTGAAACATTGGATTTTTAAATTGCCAAATTATTTATTTCAAATATGGACTGCAACAGGTCTGGGAAAATTGTATCTCATTTTAAAAAGTGCTTTGCTTAACTCTGAAATCCATATTTAAGCCTAGGACAGTAAATACCTGTAAAGAAGTACAAACTAAGCATTAAGTACAACATTGAATGCAAATGTAGCCTGCCTTGTCTTATGTAATAGTCACTTATAAACAGTGTCCAATAAATTCTACTGTTGATAGCCTAGTCAAAGATAGTAATCTAATCTCTCTGGAGAAAAGTTGACACAGCCCAAAATACAACCAGGAAGTGATGTAATAATTAATCATAGCAAATGAACTATTTTTTTTTGTTTACACTGAAATCCAGGTTTTCCTGGTTTTAGAAGAAAAAAGTTTACCTGCATGTATGTCTACACTGTCATTTAAAACAGGACCAGACACTGTTCTCTGTACTGAAGATGACGTAACCCAGACAGTGCATTCATGCTATATAATATTTAGTCTGGTGTACATTCCTATTTGCCACACCTGGTTTTGTGAGGTGTTTTTTTTTTTTTTTATAGTGGTATTTCTTTCGTTCTTTCTCTCTTTCTCTCTATTTTTTTTTTTTCCCAGGCATCTGAACTATTGTGAGATCTGAGTTATACAATATGAAATAAAATTTAAGGTGTTTGTGGCATGCTCTGGGGACTTAAAGACATGCCCAAGTGACTGTAGGAGTACGTAAGAATACAAAGACTTTTGAAGAATGTTCCTCAAAGTTGAGAAAAATTATAGGATTTAGTGATGTTAGTATAAAATGCAACAATTATTGGCAGAGTAAGAAATAATGCAATAAAAGGTTCTTGCTTTCCTAATTCATCTTCTGACTGCCCGCAAAGTATTATGAAAGAACTTCTAAAAGAAACAATGTTGTCAAGGTGGATTATTTTCAGGTTCTGCTAGGGGAAAAAAAAGATCAATTTTGTCAGCAAAGGGGTAAGTAAGCCCTGCATTTGGCCAGACATGAGAATACTTTAAAGTAATTGACTGAAAAAGAGCTGTGCTTTCTGATGATGACATATCTACTTAAAATTTAACAAAAGAAAGAAGAAAAAAGCTTCTTTGAAGATTCTTCCAGTTTTAAAAGCTGCTCAGAATTAATTTCAGAGAGACTCAAGAAAGGATCATACAGTATGGAATAATGTGGAGAAATCAATACAATTTTAGAAATAAGCAGTATTGAGCTGTATGCACATAATCATCAGCAAAACCACAGTAAAATTTGTGAATGGACACAATTTTTGGCCATTTCATTCAGAATTTATATTTCAAGTTCTGAGTGTCTTCTTGTTGAGAAAATAACTTCTGTTCTTGTGTAAGTTTCTCTGATTGCCCACTCACAAAGGTCACTAAAGAGGGGAAGAAGTCCCATCCCCTGGCTCATAAATTGTGATTTGTATTAAACAAACCAGTATTTTTCCATCTCTGTTTGAAAATATCTGTGGTTCAAACGTATAACAATTTATTTCAAAAACATATAAGTAATTTAAAAGCAATTAGAATACATGGAAAACACTAGGAAAAAATAAAGTTGAATAAACTGCAGCTATTACACTTGAAGATGCTGCCTGGCTTTTCTACATAATTAAGATCAATGTGTGAGTCTACGCCACATTTTAAAATCATAGAGGATGCTTGCAAGGGCATTGAAACAAGATAGATTGATCTACACACATAAACACACACACATGCAAACATTCTCTCAAACACATAATTTATCTAAAAATCATTGGAGAAGTATTTAAAAACCCGAGGTTGTGTCATCCCATCAGCTTTTGAACAGAGCTCCCTATTGAGAATTCTGATTAAAAAATGGTAATATTATATTTAGTAGCTTTCCAAGTTAATCACAAAGATTCAAAGTTTTAAATGACTTTGCAAATAAGTACCACTTGCAGGGCTCTGAGAGACTTACTAAATCCTGACCAACCTCTCCTGAGGCCTCCAGCCACACGGATGAGCCCAGAAGTTCTGTCTCAGCTCTACTTGGGGCCATCACCCCCTTCCCAACCTATGTTCAGGTAATGTCAGTCTCCAGCTCAGCCACTGACATGACCCTGCCTGGCCATGGAGTCCCACCATCTGGACCCCAACTTGTGGACCCCTAAATCCTGCTGTGTCGTGAAAGTGAGTTTAGGTTTTCTTGAACCCTGAATTGAAGGCCACAGAGTTGGAGTCCCTGGACATAATATCACAAACCTTATCAAGGACCAGCCTTTTCCTGGTCTCTGATGAAAGGGAGGTCCTACCTGACCAACTTGATCTCTTTCTATGACCTGCTTTCTCAATGAGGGGAAGGCTGTGGATGTTGTCTACCTGAACTTTGGTAAGGCCTTTGACACCATCCCCCACGGCATTCTACTGGAGAAACTGGAGAATCATGGCATAGACAAGTGTACCCTCCACTGGATAAAAAACTGGCTGGATGGCCGTGCCCA
>JAOQGH010000001.1:168673927-168684495 GCA_025769975.1 Gallinago jamesoni
TGATTAAGGGATTGGAGCAACTCCCTTACAAGGAAAGGCTCAAAGAGCTGGGGCTCTTTACCCTCAAGAAGAGAAGGCTGAGGAGAGACCTAATCTATGTTTACAAGTTCCTAAATGGTGGGTTGAAGGATGATGGAGCTGGACTCTTTTCAGTGGTTTCCAGCGAAAGGACAAGGGGTAATGGGCATACACTGGAACATAGGAAGTTCCACTCAAATATGAAGAAGAACTTCTTTACAGTGAGAGTGACAGAGTCCTCAAACAGGCTGGCGAGAGAGGTTGTGGAATCCCCTTCTCTGGAGATTTTCAAGACCTGCCTCAATGCAGTCCTGAGTAATATGCTCTAGGCAATTCTGCTTAGCAGGGAAGTTGGATTAGACGATCTCTAGAGGTCCCTTCCAACTCTGTCAAATCCGTGAATCTGTGAATCAGAAAATTTGTTGTGAATATTAATTAATTATGATTTTAACATTTCTGCTAGGTAGAGAGCAATTGACTTTAAAATATCAATGTAGTACATTAATATTCCACTAAAACATTTTTACTTTCTCTCCATACTTCTCTAAACACCTTCAGTTTTTTTAGGATTTTATGTATATGTTAAAATGTGAATATATTTAAAACCAAAAGGTAACATAGAAGAAATGAGAAAACTTGAGCAATACTGAGTTGAAAAAAAAATCACGGTAAGATATAAAATAAAATGTGCTTTACAGTATATTTGTTGTCCTACATCCAAGAGCTTTTTTAAATAACATGTCAAAATTTGGTCATATATTTTTCATAAATTTTCTCATCATAAGGAATAGAAGCAATGCATTAGAAACATGGACGTTTCTAGTAGACATTGTATCTAAATAAGAAAATCTGTCTGAAACTACATGCACCTTTTAGCATCTTATGAAACAGGTTTTGGAATATCAGAAGTTTGTTGAAAATTGAAATAATTTCCTATGATTTACAAAAGCTAAAGGCATACAATTCAATTTTTACAGTTTAATGGAAATTTATATAAAGTTGAAAATAACTATGTCAGAAGGGGTATTTTACTGTTTATGGGCATTTGGCGAAATGCTTTTTATTTAGCAATATTTTTTTTCCAAAGTAACAGTCCATCAGTTTCTTGAAAGTTTTCACAGTCCATTTTTCCAGACAATTTCTGATCTTCCCTCTGAAAGCTTTGGCATGCAGATGACCCTTTGGTAGTTGCAAATAGTTGCACTGAGCTGCCTGGTAACGAGTAAAAGGGACTGAAGACTTGATTGTATGACAAAAGACTATATAATGTTAAAGCTGTCAAGAAAGCGAAGATGAAATTAATCTCTCTCTATATATATGATATAGTAGCTGAAGATGCAGGCTCTCTCTCTTTCTATATTTATACTCTAGTATATACATAGACACACACACACACAAAACTTCACTGTATGCTTCTGGTCCTTAAAGAAAAGTGCAAAAATGACATTAAGCCAATACATAACCTGTGGATCTGGGTAGATAAATACAAAATATGAAACAAGTAAACAAACAAAAACAAACTTTCTGTAAGAAGTTCAGCTTGACAAAAACAGCATCCACATCTATTTTTGGTGTCTCTTTTGGTGTCATTTTTGATGTCTTGGTGTTCAACTTAGAGAATTTATGAATCATAGAATCTAAGCCCCACTAGACCAAGTATTATTATTTTTGTTCTGTGATGCTTACAAGCTAGCACCTTCTAAAGCAGATTCATTTTGGAGTCAGAACTAGTTAAAACACTCTCAAAAAGGGCCATCAAAACAAATAAAAAGAGGTAGAATGCGTGACCAAGCTCACTCCTTGCATCTACTGTGGTTTAACCTGGTAGATGTACCCATGCTTAGTTATTTCTTACTTTTGTTAGTACACTGCTTTTATATCAGTAGGTTTACGGTCTTCCTCCATAGCCCACTGGTCACAAATCCCTAACCCACATTGCACTTCAGTCAATGACTGAGTTCACAGCATGAGATGCATGAGACAACGAAAGTGGGGTTTGCACTGGTTTGAGAAATCTGGGAGTTGCTTTTTCAGTGTAAGTTACCTGTTTTCAGGATGATCAGGGTCATTCTTTTTAGCTGTTTGTTCTTGGTATTCCATCAGTTCTGTAATTCTATATGGTATAATTCTATACTGGTATGTTTGCTATTCAGAAATTCTAATCTCACTTTATAAAACACAACTTCATGCGTGAGTAGCAGATAATGATGAGAGGTCCATAATATATACTTCTGATAATCCAGCAATGTGTTAATGCATATAATGCCATAAAAACTCCTTGGTAAAAGTCAAATTTTCTGATTTAAGCAGAATTTGAGTGGTTCCTCCTATGCAGAAGTCAAAATGGTTACATACTACGATGCAAATGCATCATTAAATGTATGGTTCCATTCCAGACCTGCCATTGGGCAGTCACACTGACTTTTAGTAAATAACAACTGCTTGAAGAGTACAGTTAAGATTTTTCCCTATAACTACCAATAATTTTTATTACTTTTTAATTTGTGATAGCCAAAACAAAACCCCAAATAATCAAATAAAACAAACCATAAAGTATAAGGAAATTAAGAACCAGATACAAAGTGATAGAATCTGATTGGTAAGCATCTTTTTGAATCCATGTAGTCTTCTGCAATGCTAAGTATCAGTATCGGTTTTCCTGAGTGGAGCAGAAAGTTCTCAGAATAAGATCTTGAGAGAAATAAGGTGTGGCTCAGTCAATAATGCAATTAATGACCTAGATAATTTAGCCTTGTTTCTACATATGGGATAAATAAGATAACTATTTTATCTTAAGGACACATAATGAGATTTTTTATTTGTTTTACTCACTGTAAAGTTGGGAGATACAGAGTTATATATTGTTCTTAAATTTTTCATTAGGACTAGTCTGTGCATTTGCTTTTGGTGAACCATCTTTATTTACTTCAGAAAGGATATTTATTTCAGTTATCAATTACTTATAAGTAAAATGATGGTAACTGAAACGATACAATATAACTGATGCAAAGTTCCAACATCAAGCCTACTTCTAAACAATGTCAAAGAATTTTCATTATATTTTGTGAACACTGACAAACTTTTTTTTACTTTTTTTTAAATTTTTTTCAAGGTTTTCCTATCTTGCTCCCTAGCAATAGGGACAACTATGATAGAAATTGGTCAGTAGAAACAAAAGTAATATAGTGTAGACAAATGTTTCTCATCAAATTACTTTAGTACAAAACTTAATTGTAATGGAACATCTTGAACAATGCCTGTATAAACACTTCCTGAATCATGTCCTGGAGATCAATAAAATAGGTTGTCAGCTGGATAATCTTCCAGTAGAGGACTTGCCATTGAAAATTTCCTGATTCCAATTGCTAGGCTAGAACAGAAGTAAAAACCTCATGATAGATGGAGCTTGAATTGTATTTAGGCTGATGGTCTCTTTAAGAACAGGCCATACTACATTTTAAGACAAGCTATGTGGACAGCTATGTATTTCATTCACTAAACCTTCATCTTTAACTCTAGTGTACTAAATCATACTTCCAAGGAATAATAGAATAACAGAGCCAACATCCATCAGGTGTTCAAGACTAGGCTGGATGGGGCTTTGAGCAACCTGTTCTAGTGGGAGGTGTCCTTGCCCATGGCAGTGGGGTTGGAGCTCAATGATCTTGCAACTCTCTAACAATTCTATGATTCTATGAAGATTTACCCTTTTCTACTTCTTTATCAAGATGAAGTGTAAGAGAACAAATTTTACTATTAATTAGGAAACCTTCAAACCAGAATACGGCAGGGACATGATTCCTTAGAAACCCACAGAGTAAAAAGTTGTACCTATTCTCTTCCATCCATGTAAGCAATAGTATTTAATCATGTACTCTGTATGTTATTCCATTCAAGCAGCGTCTATGTATATTATATTAAGTATACATCACAGTTGTAAAATCTTAACTATCATGCAATGCATTATGACTGTGGATACATACACCACCAATCAGTCATCATGAAGATTAAAAATATCAGTATTGAAGTCTAACACTCCTACTACTTCAATAGTGCCATCTTGAATAATTTCATTGTCAGCACTTTGTAATGCTCTAGTATCTAGGGGTTCCTGTCAAGTATCACAATTTCAGCATTCTAAGAGCAGAATATAAAAACAGAATGAAAAACACATTAAAAAGAACAATAATGTTTCTACTGAACTGAATTACATTGATATTATGTCAAATATCTGATAACATACAGCCCCCTTAAGAAATATGTTTTCAAATGTTACATGTTGTCATTGCATGCAAAACTAAAATATTTTTGTAGGTAATGAATAAACTGAGAGCATTAAAAGTTCTTTTTTAGCTTAATGTTTGATACTGAGTAGTATAAATTTTAAGTGTTTGGTAGAGATGTATCCAAGACTTTTGGATCGGTTTTGATTAGGAAACTTGTTCAAAGGTTATCTTCAATGAAACCCAGTGTAACTTTTTTGATGTGATTTTTTTTTTCTTATCTTTCCTTTACAGCAATATTGTGGCTTTGTATCAAAACTGGTAGGCAGCACGTGAAGTCATTTGAAAAATTCTATCAGCCATCATAGGAGTAAAGCTTATGAAATACACAAACATTGCTACAAATATGATCAACTATTTGTAATGCAGAAAAGTTTCACACATACATATACACTGTAGGTACATACAGATGTATTTATATCACACATACATTTAAAAGACAAAAGAAGGGAACAGAAGGGAAGCAGCAGTTCTTAGATGAGAGAATCAAAACCACTGATCTTGTGAGTGTTCAGCTCTACCAGCCACGTTTACTGAGGTGGGAGGAAAAAACTTTAATATTAAATATAATCCTAAGGAACTGTATTTTTATTTTCTTGTAACATTTTGAGAAAGCATGTTCTTTTATGCCTAAATTTAGATGAATGCTAAAGCATACATTCCAATAATGTTCTTAAAACAAGCATATTCAGTTGTTAACAAATGACCTGTTCCCCAACACACTTACCCACAAAATTAAAGGTTTTCATTTAAGCTGTACAACTTCTCCAGTTAGCCACATCAAGTGCTGCAGAAAAATGTCTTGTAGATCAGTGATAGTGTGCACATAAGAAGGTATTCCACTGAGGATACTTTCTGATGCAGTGCATGAACAGTTCCTGTTCTTAAGCGCAAACGTGACATCCAAAGAACATTATATTTGTAGCACCTAAGTAAATGAGTAAGCTGAAAATTCATGATTTAAAAATTACTTTTAGCCTACATGCACATATTTATTGTAAATGAATTTTCTTTTAATTTTTATTTTTTTAACATGGGGAATAGAAAAAGATATATATAAAGCAGCGCAGAGGTAACAGAAGGCAGTGTTTCCCATGCCTTCTATGCAGGTATAAAAACTTCCTTCTACTTGCAACATTATGCAATGACCACAATAATTTTCTTCCTTTGGTTGATGTTTTTTTTGTGCAAGCAATTATTTCATGAGCACAGATGGAAATCAAAAGTTTGCCCAAAAAGCACAAGGAAGGTACAAAGACAAATCCTCACTGTCCTGTAAAACAGATGAGAAATGGAAAATAAAATAGTGTTAAGGAATATGAAAAAGAAAAGTTATAAATTTTGTCTTAATTTATCATAAGTACAATTTGAGTCCTGAAGTACTGATCATCTCATATTTTGTTGACAAGTATTTCACTCATTGCAATAATCTAAGAATTCGGCATATTCTTAACCTATTTACACATTGTAGCACAATAAAATCAGTATCAAGTCCTTCCTAAAAAGTCAGGATTTCACCATTAAATTAATTTTACTTCTTTCAGAATTGCATATAACTGTACAGAAAAGACACAAAGAGCATTTAAGTTTTCACTAGGAACATTTATTCTAATTTCCCCAAACACCTATTATAAAAGGTGGGAAAGTCTGTAGCCTCCATGCCACATGCAGTGCTTCTAATCGAAAGAGTAGAAAACAACAAAATGAATGTGAAAATTTGAAGGTTATCCCAGCCAGTTCCAACTTCGGAAATTACAGTGGCAGATGCTTTGCCTATAATCTCTAGCATCATTTAAACACAGTTTTATTACTCATTTTGCTTCATTAAATGTAGCTTTTTTCAGGCAATATGATACATGACATTTTTCTTATCTAAATATAAATTTAAAAAACACTTTCCAAGCTGGAAACAATATATTTAATTCAAGAATTACAAAAATAGCAAGAAGTTCTTTGGGTACCTGGGCTGTTTTTCCTCTGAAGAGCTGCCTGTTCCAGTAATTACAAATAATTAGTCTGATCCCTCTGGGAATACCTTCACTGTTGTGCTATGCTCTTTACCTTGATTATATCAATTTCTTAGGGGACATTTCCTTTAGAAAGAAAAGAACATTTAATTTGAAACATTTCCAGTGAACATGAGCAACTCCTACTAGGAATTTTATCAAGCACTGAGGAAGCAGAAATAATCAAAACCACTAAGTAATTCCAATGATGCTTTTTAAGGGAATATTGATGCTGTGTGAATTTAAATAGTTATATAATCTGCTAGAATGGTGTTTAGATGTTTAGAATGTGGTTTTAAACACATTTAAACCAGAGACACAATAAAAAACACATTGTACATATATGTCCTTTATCATTAAATATGTGTATACTCAAGCAGTTTAGTATACATTACACATAATATGTGTATGCCTCTAAAAGCGTATATACCATAAGAATAACATATGTATAATATAACATAGTATATGCCTACATCATTTTGTATAGCTACAGAAGAGCATTTTTATGTTCTCATGTGAGAATTTATGTGTTCTTTAACAGTTAGTACCATTAATTGGAAACAGTCTGATGTTGTATAGGAATGTATTTTTATGTCGTCCACTGGGATAACATGTGTTTTCTTTTCGCTTTTATATTAATAGCCATAAAATTTAATGTTGACATTTATAACCTAAATGGTGGCGAATATTCGTAAAAACATAACATCTCAAAGTTTAAAAAGGGAACTATAAAATAAAAATTTACTCTCTCCTTGTAGATTTAGCTTGCAAACACTAATGCCGTAGTTACAAATCAGCTATTAGAAAAACAAATGTAAAAATTATTATACGTTTCCAATAAGTAAGGAATGTTGTTTCTTGTTTGTAAGGCTTGGGTAATGGTCATGAGATTTTCAGAGCACACCTAAGACTTAAATAAAGGGGAAAACATTTGTATTCCAGAATACATAAATATATATGGTTTGGCTGTATTTTTTTTTTTTTAATTTTAATTATTCCATTTTATAAAATGTAGAAGAAAGTAAACACAAGTATTGATTGATTTGGAAAATAAACTATTTTCTCCACAACATATTCAGGACTCTAACTCTAGAAGACTTGCCAGAAGGCCTAGCTTTCAAATCAGATTGGGCCTAATAACTAGGTTTGAAGATAAATTCAAGTGTTACTGACCTGTATGCAGATGTGCTCTGTCACTACTGATATGTGTGCTATGATGCCCTTAGCAATGATTTCTTTACTGACACCAAAGTAAAGTTCAAACCTTTCATCATTACTTTTATGTGTGTATAGTCATTTTTCTACTACTGTTTGGAGAAGAATTGAGTAGAACTGAATATATTAATCACAGTAAATATGATAAGTAATAAAAACATTCTTGTTGGGGATTTTTTCTCCTGTCTTTTGGTATAGATCAAGGATAGACCATTATTTCCATAGGGATGTTTTCCTTTATGATGAGATCATTTAAACATCATTGTTGTATATTCATTCAAAGTTTCTTGAGTTTAGTAGTGCAAGCTGTTTTTCAGAAATGACTTTGCCTGACAGTTCATAGAACGGACATATATTAAAGGACATAAAAGCTTCCTAACACAACAGCATGGAGGATTGCATCTTTCCCAATATTTTAGCAATGCTGTTTGCTTCCAGAAAAATCATAGAATCATAGAATCATATGGTGTTAGAAGGGATCTCTGGAGATCATCTAGTCCAACCCCCCCCCACCCTCGCCAGAGCGGGTCTACCTAGATCACATTGCACAGGAACTTGAACACACAAATTCATACACCCTCAGTTCAAAGATTTTCTTTCCAGAATGATGACTTTCTCAGTGTGAAAATTCCTCTAAGGAATTTTTGGGTGGGTGTTTTCTCTCTACGGCTGATTTTAATGTCTTTTATGTTCATAGTAGCAGTATAACATCATAATAAAATAGGCTGTGAATCCCTATTATGCATAATTCCAACATTATAATTTCAGTAGACACATTATGTTTGGCATTTGAATGATGGTTATTGCTAAACTGTGGAAAAACTGAAATGAAAGAGTAATAGAGGCAGCCTTTTTGGAAACTATGTTATTCAGTCAAGTTTGAGTTACAAGTTTTTTTACATTCTCTAGTTCTTCAGCTTACTCCAGACTTGGCAGTTTTTATTTCCGTTGTTCATGACAGAAATAGAAACAAACTCGAGCTTTTATTTATTCACGCTTATTAATATATCAGCATTTTTTTTGTTTCCTTCTCTCCATCAGAAAATTGCCTTTTCTTGAAGTTCTAGGTCCTTTGTTGGGATATTTTCTTCTTTTTCTTAATGAAAATCTTTAAATTGTCAACTTCATTCTTAATATGTAAGAGAAACATTATAGTCTTGAAAACCTGAAAATCACAGTGTCAGTACATAAACATTTTACAGACTCTGGAACGTTCATGTTCCATGGGGAAGCCAAATTAGGCCAGTCTTCAGTTCTAGCTAGACATAGCAATGAAAACTTTTCCCAAACAGTTTAAAAGAATCTAAAGAGTCTGAAAAATATTTATCTACAATAATACAAAAAAAAAAGTAGATAGGGAAATATAGTTCTGTATTCATTAAAAAAGTGGAGATGAAACTTCATTTACATATTAACTTTCATATATGTGGAAGTGCAGGTTATAGGGAAAGATGTGTGTTCAGAATGGATATTAGGGTAATAGTTCTGCTCGTCCTATTCTTTCTGGGACTGTGAATTCAAACTTTCTGAACTAGATTTATTTGACTGTGAAAGTTCTAGAGCATCAGGAAACTGTGTAGAAAGTTCACATTGCTATCTTATTCTCTACCTGTGTCTTTAAGAGGAAAATTAATATCTAAGGATTCAAATTAGTGTAAGTCTCTAAACTGCTTTTCACAAAAAAAATGTGTTATCCCATGCAAGAGCTAAATTTTATATACACATCTTTAAGGGAGAGTTTAGGGATGCTGCTAGCTGATTCAGCATGCTAACTGCTGTGGATCCCAACAGAGATATCTTGCTTGGCTTTATAAATTCCTTTCCTGCAGATAAGTGAACAATTCAGACATTAAGTAATGACTGACTCATTACTTACAACCCTTGCCTCTCTATTTTTTTGAGATGAGAGTTGATCCTTGGAGCTAGATCATAGTAATTTTACTGTAAATCCTACCTGCTGCTAAAATTGTTCTGTCCACATTCTCTTATCCTGACCGGTCATATACAACTAAAGATGTTGATGGATGCTTGTTTAACGTTTCCTATGTCTAGTGTAATTCCTCGCTTCTGTTCATCCTTAAGAAATAACCTTCCTTTATTCCTAAGTATTTACTTGCTTTTGGTTTTGTTGAGTTGTTGGGAAGAGGACATACTCAAACCCACTAGACCTATTCCATTAACTTTATTAATATTGTGGGATATACTTAATTGTCTCAGGACTGTTCGAAGCTATCCACTGACAACCATTGAACTTTCTTGAAATACGTAAGTTGCTAATGAATAGTATGCAGAACTTACATTTCCCCTCAGTTCCTCCTGCTGTTTTCCTTACCTTTATGCCTCCTACAAGACAGTGATGGAACTGGGTGAAAAAAAAATTAGCAGGATATCACCTTTGAGTCTACTTGTTACCACTCATAGAATATAAAGCAGCTTAAAAGATAATATGAGCCAAGTCTATGCAGGTACTATTTTTCAGTGGGGCATAAGCTTCTAACTACTTCTGTGGATCTGAGCTTTGGACCCTACATTTGTAGGAACTCATTTTATTACACTGACTTTTTTGTGGCTTAACCATAGTGGCCTGTTCAAGGAACAGTCTGTACCATGAAACAGCTGTATCCTGATTTACTAAAATCTAATTCATTCACAAAGCTGGGATATCGGAAAAGAACATCTGATTGGAGTCAGGACTTGGAATTCATCCTTCTATGTCAACAGGAAAACAAACGAAATAACAAACAAACAAAAAAACCCCCAGAAATTTATTTTTATTTTTTCAGTAATTTATTAATAAAATGTTCCAACAGAAGGCACTGCAGAAGTGTTCTGTAATTTTGCATTTTAGTTAGGCCTCCTCTAACTCTCCGAAATTAACAGCATGTTGTGGAGAAAACTGCTCATTCTCAGAATGATAAGACCAATTTTTGTGCTAAATGCCAAGGATGGGTATGCAGAGAGGCCCAATACTTATTGCTATAACAACCAAGGTCAGCCAATTTTCGTTATTTGCCCCTTAGAGGGTCAGAAATGGAAAAGCATAGAG
>JAOQGH010000001.1:168690432-168712910 GCA_025769975.1 Gallinago jamesoni
CCCCCCGAACCCCCCCCCCCCCCCCACCTGCAGAAGTAAGAAGTACTCTTCTATGTAAATGTATATGACCTTCTATGAATATACATTCTGGTACAATTCAATTTTATGAGCATTTGGAGGCAATGAAGACAAAAGTAATCCAATAAATTGAAACACACAGGGCATTTCAGAGAATATTCATTAATATTTATATGTTTATTTGTAGCACTTATTTTTGTGCTGACACCTGTTTCAGTTTAACTAAACACTTTGCTGGCAATATCTGTTTGAAAACACAGAAAACATTCAATCTTATCTTCTTTAAAATAATAATCTATACAGCAAGCCTGGAATTTTGTATGTCCCTCATACTCTTTCATCTTGAAAAGTAATGATACTTTTGGTTCTTTACATGGTTGCTGGAATTACTTCTTGTGCTCTGAACACTTCAAAGTACTTTGCATAACAGCCAACAAATAGTCACCTTTGTCAAGCAAATTTGGAGAAAGTCTTTGTTATAGTCCTTGCAAACAGGATGATTAATTAATGTTTTTCTGCTTCATATTACTGTAGAGGATATTAACACTTAAAACCTGTGTCTATTGTTTGAAGAGTAATGTTTTAGTAACTTTTTTAAAGAATATTACTCCTCTCCTTTGTTGTTTTTTTTTGTCTAGATTTTTGGTTTCTTTTATTAATCTGATTTTGATTTTATATTTACAGGCCTTTATTAAGTACCTGCAATTATATGTCTCTATAAGTACTGTGTTAAGGAAAAGGAGTGAGGTATACCCAAAGGAATGAGCCATTTCTCCCTTGAATTATGCAGGTTAGATTGTTTTATATTCGAGAAAAAAATCCAGAGATTGGACCTTTTGGTTCTTTTCCTCTTGTACAAGGAAAACAGGATCCTTGCGATTAATTAAGCCTATTTTGTCAGAAACTTCCTTTACATCAATGAAACAGACCAGATCTAATCAAAATAGCACTGCCACAGTTATTTTCTTACTGCCCTATTTTGTAAAAAACTGCTTTAGGACTGCTTCAATCTCTGGAGTTGTTTCAAATGGAACAATCCAAACTTGTATGAAACAAAATGTTATTGGAAATGTTTGTTGTATTTCTGCCAGTTCACTAAATTTATACTTTTTTATTTTTTTTAAATCTATTCCTACCCAGCTGGGTATTTAAACATATGTTTACTTCAAATGTGTAGGTAACTTTCACATAAATGTGTTCAGCTAATTTATTGAATTATACATATTTTTACAAGTTTGACTGTAACATTTTCCCACTTTTTCCCAGGTTTAATAGCTTTAAAAAAAAATCTAGTTCAATTTCTCTATGCCATCGTTCAGAAAGTTTCACCCAAGTGCCCTAGAATAAACACACAGTATTTAGTTACTAGAATATTCTTTCTTTTATGAGAGAAATAAACTTTGTGCCACAGGAAGGGAGCATAAGAAACCTAAATATCTTTATTTGGTTTCAGTGTTGGAGGCTTTCACAAAGGCAAGAAATTCTGATTATGCAAGACCTTCCTGGATTATGCCTAAATTATCCTTTCAGGTAAATAATGCTTCCACGTGGAAAAGGATGAACACTTTGAGAAAAGTCCCTTTTGAGTTACATCTGAAGAAAAAGTATTTTCCCAATGCAAAATATATGTGTCCGTCAGAGCTTGAGCTGGTGAGCAAGATAGGGTAACCAGTGTCTGTGTACTGCTAAGGAAATAGGTCTGCTTCTCTCGTGTCTCCCATTATATAACCTACACTTGATGTTCAGAGGGAAGAGCTGAAAAAATTGTCAATCTTCACCTCTGAAGGGAGAATACAGGATAGGATAAAATCTTCCTGAAACATATTACTACTAATTTGCTTGTAGTCATTCTCTTGCCCAGATCTGCAAAAAATAAGGACAACACTTAATATCTTGATCTGCTCAAAGGTAAATAAGATACCTAGGAACAACTGTCTTACACCATCATAAATTTCATTGCCAGAAAGAACCATCCTCAACACAAACCTCTGGTGCTTCCTTTTCAAGTTCATACAGTGAAGAAAGTTCATCTGAAAGAATTGATTAAAGCATTCTACTTTTAAAGACAGGTAAACTAATTTTAAAGACTGCAAGCACTGGTTAGTCTATTGCCTGCCATGGAAGTATTCCAGTGTTTAATTACCATCACAGCTAGGAAAACGCACCTTATTTCAAGGTTGATTTTTTCTGATTCCAGCTTTCAGTTACTGACTCTTCTACATTTGCTTATGTCAGTAATGCTTTACCACACTGGTATCACATCATTTTTCTATGTATGCCTATGAAGACTAAGCAATTCTCAACACGCTTTTTGGAAAAAGGAGTATTTGAAGTATGTACACTCCATATTGTAAAGCTTATATCCTGCTTTGAATGTTTTACTTTAATTAATGTGAACCCTTACACCACAAAATACTTTCTGCCATTTCCATGTTGTTGTTACTGTTAGCCTTGATATTGCGTATAAATATTAAGAATTAAAATAATTAATAAATAATAATTAAAAATTAAAATATCAGCAATGATCCATAGGGGAATTCTATGATTGGAAGCATTTAATGAACAAGAAGACTCTTCCCTGCCTGTTTTGAACTGTGTACTCGGAAGTAACCTGAATGAATCTAGCACAGATCCTTCTGTCTCTGCTAGGATATATTGTAACGCTAACGTAAAAACATTTGATGTATGATGGAAATTTTTACTTTATAGTCTACAAAAGACAATTAGCTTTAATATTACTAATCAATACTTCTTTGGATTAAGTACTTTCAATAATCTCTGTCTCAGACTTCAACAGATAACATAAATAAAGAAAAAAAAAAGAAAACTTTATTTAATATATTATTTCATAGTTCCTTTCTCTCTTTTGGGGACTCTTTTTGGTGACTTCTTAGTTCTTCATTACATATATTCATTGATGTTTTAGGAAATATTGAGATGTCTCAAATGGAGATTTAGGAAATGGATATTTATTCTAAACTGCTGTCATTGATACTCAATTGTTTTCAAGTTCAAAAGTGTCAAAAGTGACGCTTTTGTTCCCTCACAGAGTGACACATTCAGAAGGTAAGATTTCTTCATAAAAATATGGTACAGAAAAAGTCCTTGTTCGAAAGTGGTAGTTCTTTCCCATCTGAGTTCTGTTACAAGTAATAAGCTTACAAGAGATTACATATCTGTTACATAGCAAGAGTTAGATTCCTTAATTCCAATCTGCAGTTACAGTAGGGAGCAAAAGTTCAGGGTTTTGTCCTTTCAAGAATAAAATCAAACCTCTAAACATATTTAAAACTATTGAAGTTCAATCTAATTTTACACAATTGCAACTTTCCATAGAAAATGCAAAGGAATCTTTTAGTTCTTTCTTTCTTTCTTTCTAAAGTCAAGTTTTTTTTTACCAAGACAATATTTTTTTTTTTTCTTATGATTTCAACCTCATGGAAGAAAAAGCTATTTTTCCACACTTAGATATGTTGATGCTTACAACTTAGATAAGACAGACTTTTAAGGGATTTATTTCTGAATTAAGAGCTCTACCTTTGAGTTATAATAAAAGAGCGGCTGGAAAGCTGCTCAGCAGAAAACGACCTGGGGGTGCTGGTGGACAGCCAGTTTAACATGAGCCAGCAGTGTGCCCAAGTGGCCAAGAAGGCCAACGGCATCCTGTCCTTGTATCAGGAATAGCGTGGCCAGCAGGACTAGGGAAGTCATTGTTCCTCTGTACTCAGCACTGGTGAGGCCTCACCTTGAGTACTGTGTTCAGTTCTGGGCCCCTCACTACAAGAAGGACATGGAGCTCCTGGAGTGTGTTCAGAGGAGAGCCACCAAGCTGGAGAACAAGTCCTATGAGGAGAGGCTGAGGGAACTGGGCATGTTTAGTTTGGAGAAGTGGAGGCTGAGGGGGGACCTCGTTGCCCTCTACAACTACCTGAAAGGAGGTTGTAGAGAGGTGGGTGCTGGTGTATTCTCTCAAGGGAATAATGACAGGACTAGAGGAAATAGTCTAAAGTTACAGCAGGGGAGGTTTAGATTATATATTAGGAAGAATTGCTTTACTGAGAGAGTAGTCAGGCACTGGAGCATCCTGTCCAGGGAGGTGGTGGAGTTACGATCCCTGGAGATATTTAAGAAATGTGTAGATTTGGTACTTCAGGGCATGCTCTAATGCCCGAGATTGTTGTTTTTTTTCTGTCTGTGGGTGGGTGTGTGGTGTGTGTGTGTTGGTTTGTGGTGGTGTGGGGTTTTTTTTGTTTTTGTTTTTGGTTTGTTGTTTGTTTTTTTTTTTTTTGTGGTTGGACTCGATGATCTCAAAGGTCTCTTCCAACCATGAATATTGTGTGATTCTGTGATTCAGTGAATATAAGTTGTCAATAAGTATGCATAACCTTGTACTTTAAATGAAAAGTGTTTGAATATTGGAGCCTGTGGATCATTTCTTTTTCTTTTTTAACTTTAAAAATAAGTTAATTTAGAACAAGAGGCAGTTTTCATTTTTTCTCTATTCAAGGCCACATACAGAGGAACAGATCCTCTTCGGTATAAATTAACACAGGTTCTTGAAGTCATTCTTCTCGTAATGTGCAGTAGAAAATACTTTCTATTATACATGTCACTTAAAAGAATTTTTCAATGTAAAAATTAAAGAACACTTCAAAAGGATATATTTGTAATGTCTGTACAAGGATGCTTTTGAAAACATTGTTTATGCATATTACAAATGTATCTTTGTGATTAAATATCTTTGAGGTATTTTATTGCCAATATAAAAGTATATTGATCAAAGGATTTCAGTCATAGGTTAAGCTGGAGCTGCTTAGATGTATTTGCATGCACAGATAGTGTCCAGGGACATTTTTAATGTTTTCTTATAATAGATAACACCATAATCAGTAAAATATTGAGCTCTTGAAAGACTCACAATGAAAAAAAATGCTAAATTATATAGTAAACTTTGTCATTATGCCTCCACATTGTGTATGGCTACTGAGATGAAAAGAATAATTGAACTTGGATATGATACAAGCTGCAGTTCATAGGTATAGGAGATAAAGTAAGTATAGTTTCAACCTTAACTGCAGTCTCACTGCTTTTATGAATTTAAGCCTGACCATTAATGCACTTTTTGTGATTTAATTTCTTCCACAATCATACTTAATTGCTTACCATGTCGTATAATGTTCAATAAAGCAAAGCAATGAAGCAAAAAATAGCAGGACCTCTTACAATGACTAAAATTAAACTCTTATTAAGACAAGAATGAATAATGCCTCAGTGCTAATTACCATGGTATAAGCAGAGCCTATAAACAGTGAAAAACCTCATTAAGCTCTATTAAAATTTGCACTTAGAATATATGTGGTCAGATAGATGAATAAAAATGTGTTGTTATAGTAATCCCCACTATCAACCCTTGCTTCTCAGCAGGGAGGATTCCCAGATTTTGGTTACTGAAAAATGTGCAATGAATGAAGTTTCCTATTCAAGCTTCATAGAGTAACAGACATTCTATATATAAAATTCAAGAAAAATAAAATGTGTTTTGATGTTCATATAGCTTTAAGGAAAAAAATGCTAGTAAAAATAATGTTTGCAATTTTGAAAAAAAAATCAATGAATAAAAAGGAAATATTTAGCAGCATTTTAAGACTGTTCCAGCAGAAATTAGGGGATTTGTTTATTCTTTGGTCAAGTTATTTCTCTATTCTCATCTCTAAAAGTAAACTTCTAAAACTCACGTTGCTCTGTCAGTCACTGCAAACTACATCCATAGGTCAAAATTATTACACAAAAAATAGATGTTCATCAATATTATTATCATTCTTTTATTTAGTATCCTGGTGACTCAGTTTCCAGAGTGAATTAGACATATTCTAGAATTATTATGATTGCTTTTATTAATAATATATTATTGTGCATTAAACAACCATTTCCTCATTTAGTAAATGTGGTAAGGTCCTGAGAAAAACGGCCAATGGTCAAAGTTGACGGACATGTCCTCTGGTAAATGTAAATGAGAACACTGATTGCAATAAAATGGGGTAGTAAATCAAGTACATATGTCCCCATCTTGCAAAGTCATGAGCATATATTTAATTTTAAATGGAATAATCAATAACTCCACTGATTTTAGCAAATTTAGATAACGATCTCTTTCCGTACACTTTTCCCACTCTTCTAAGGGCAGGCAAAGCAGCTGACACCACTTTGTTGAACTGATTCTACATTTTGTGGACGATAGGAGTGACTTCCTTGCCTTTGAGACAACATATCCAAATGCTTTAACAATGTTGTAAAGTTTGTAGAAGAAGTCAGTGCTGGTCTGAGTTCTGGTAGTGTTTTTGCAGGGATTGGCTTCCTACCAACTCTTAGAAACATTTTTTCAAAACTGCACTAAAGGTTTTGATGACTGGATCAGTCTGGATATACCTGCTGGGACATACCTCAGCTCTCAGCTGATCTCTGTGCTTTACATTTATTTCTACAGTGTGTGAACCTACGAAGGCTGGAGCGAACTTGGACCTTGCCTTGGTTAGGGTGCAGATATGACATGAACATGAATATAGGAATTAGCTAAATAGTCAAGACATTTAACGGCCATTCTTTGTGTGGCAATACTGCTAAATAATGCTGAGTCCTGGGTGTATTTTAGCTTTACATTCAATTCAGCCTGATCTAAACAGTATTTTAAACATAATTAGAGACATATTTTTTATATATTATATTATTTTTTAATGCTTTGCCTCTGGCTAAAGAGTATCTTACTTTTCTGAGCAAGTAAGGAATGACTACCACAAGCTTTGGGCTTGGTGTTCATTCAAAGGAGATCAAAGTCTGAGTACAAGGTATAGCTTTGCTATATTAACATTTGTATTGGGTTTGCATGGCAAAGTCTTCTTAGTGAGGGGGCAACAGGGGTGGTTTCTGTAAGAAGCTATTAGAAGCCTACCCTGTGTCTGATAGAGCTGATGCCAGCTGGCTCCAAGATGGATCTGCCGCTGGCCAATCAGTAAGGGTGGTAGTACCTCTGTATTTAATGAGGGGGGGGAAATTGCTACACAACAGCAGGAGGAGATAAGTGAGGATATGTGAGATAAATGCTCTGCAGACACCAAGGTCAATAGAGAAGGAGTGGGAAGAGGTGCTCTAGGGGCCAGAGCAGAGATTCCCCTGCAGCCCATGAAGGTTAATGGTGAAGCAGATCTCCACCAGCAGCCAGTGCAGGACCCCACCCCAGAGCAGGTGGGTGCCCAAAGGAGGCTGTGATCACATGGGAAGCCAATGCTTCCATGCTTTTTCAATTTCCCCACTCTTTGCCAGTGTAGAGGGTCAACTTACTCAAGTTTCTGCAATAGAGTTCTGGGCAGATGAGCAACAGCACAATGAAAAATTAAGATTGAATTTCATGAAAAAGTGCTGAGCAGGTGCCTATATTGTAACACTTTTACTATTCATTTTTATTTAGTGAACAGTATTTTTAATTCTTCAGTTAAATAACTAGGAAATTGATACAGATGTTCTCAGTTTTATTGTAGATTGTTAATTCCTGTACCTCACTCTCTGGAAACAGAATCACAGAATTGTAGGGAATGGAAAGGACCTTCAGATTCCAACTCCCCTGCCAAAGCAGGCTCACCTTGAGCAGGCTGTACAGGAACACATCCAGATAGGTTTTGGATATCTCCAGAGAAGGAGACTCCATAATCTCTCTGGGCAGCCTGTACCAGAGCTTGGTTACCCTCAAAGTAAAGAAGTTTTGCCTCATGTGGGATGAAATTTTCTGTGTTCTAGCTTGTGTCCATTGCCCCTTGTCCTGTCACTGGGCACTACTGAGAAGAGTTTAAACCCATCTTCTCAGTACCCACCCTTTAGATATTGATAAACTTTGATAAGGTCCTTTCTCAGTCTTCTCTTCTCCAGGCTAGAGAGACCCAGACCTCTCAGCCTTTCCTTATAAGAGAAGTGCTCCATTCCCTTAATCATCTTGGTAGCCCTCCTCTGGAGTCTCTCTAGTATTTCCTTAATAACCTTCCTCAACCTGCTGGCCACACTCTTTTTAATGCATCCCAGGACACCATTGACTTTCTTGGCCACAAGGGCATGTTGCACATTTTTGTGCACTTCGGTGGTGTGTTTGGGGAAATAAGACATTTCTTTCTAGATCTGAATCTTCCTAGCTTTCCTGTCATTTGGAAGAAAAAAATCTGTGATTCAATATCAACCATGACCTCTTCCCCATCTGATGACACATTCATTACTTTTTGCTATCTCAGTACAAGCTTAGCAAGAAAAGTGCCTTTTTCTGTGTGTGAATATAATATTTGGTAGCGATAATGCCAGTCTGTTTTCCTACAGAAATAATTTTTTACATGTGTACAGATGTGCATTAATAGGTAGAATTTTTAATCCACCTGGGACAATCTATTATATTTCACAATAAAAAGGCATAGGGTTTGGTGTGGGTATTTTCTTCATGTAAAATCTGTATTTGTTTAGAAGTGAGCAACATCACTCCCATAGTTTTATGGAAGAATTTGGGGGTTTTGTTTTATTTTGTTGTTTTCTCTTTTTTTTTCACAGAAACAGCCTTCAGACCACAGTTTGCAATCAGTGAATATTTATATTAGCAGCAATTATACCTAACTAATTATCTTATCACAGAGGAAAAGGTTAGAATTAAGTTTTTTCATTGGACACCTGCTGCGTAGATAATTAAGTATCTCTATGGTTTCTTTCATTACTGCATTCAATAATAGCTAAATACCAGGGAATCTAGCCATGATCAGCCATGATTTGATGAGATAAAAGGTGGGAAGAAAAGATAAAGACAAATAAAATTTTCACAAGGAGGCACTAGGGCCTATGTTTTCCATCTTAAACCCAAATCAGCTAGGGGAGAACTGTAGAGAGATCCAAATAGTAATATCATTGGCTAGCAGCTTAAAATAACACATAAACAAGAACATTCTCCAAAGGTACCTCAGATTACATTGGATTTTTTTCCATCTTGTCTTGCTCTGCCCCTTTGTCCCTTCCTGACAATCAGCCCAGTGGTAGAGTTGTGTCATTGCCCACTGTCTTGTGTTGTACTTCCAAAATAATTTTTACTTCATTCCTCCATTTAGATTAATAGTTTCTAATTAAGTTTCCCATCTTTCCTGCATGACAAACTGAGATTATATTTACTGTAAAAAATATCATTTAATGTGATTCTATATTATAGAATTTTTCCCATCCCATGGTCATCTAATACACATCGATTTTAAGGTCTTTGGAAATCTATCTGCTGTTTTGTACTTACATGGAAGAATCCAGGCTATTTAATGTTGACATCAGCCAGCAACCACAGCTCAATTCAGTTGCACAAACATAGACACATAACGTGATTTGAGATGCCCTATAATATCTCACATAGTCCCCATGGCATGGATCTTGAATATCAAGGTCATGCCAAACACTGTATTCTCATATACAATCAAATGAATTTCGTTCCTAAGGTTATGGAGATATAAGGCTCTGCTTGAACCAGTCCTGTACAGACATGTGCTTCCATTTGTCTTGCCCTAGTGTGTCCAAGGAGCAGTGAAGATCAGGTGAAAGATCCAAAGTTGTGTCAAATGGCATCAGTTGCCTACTTGCAGGGTATTGATTTATATTGTCAGAGTACGTAGTGAGCAGAACATGAAGATCTGTCTTGCTTACCCTAAATTAGAAACCTAAATTCAGCTACTGAAAATAAAGCAGATGTCACTGTCATAAGCTTCCTGCATTGTAAACGGAGACAGGTAGAAATTTTTCAATATTTTTAGAAAGTGTATGATTCCACTGTCACAGAGGCTTATGAGAAAATGAAATTGGGCAGATGATAAACTCAAAATAAACTTTATTCTAACCAAACAACTTTATGCTAACTAAACTGTTTAGTGCTCTGACAACATTAATAAACCACAGGTTCAAGACGTAAAATGAAATGCTACACAGCTGACATAAGAATTCTTAAGTTTTAGGAATCACTCACCAAGTAAGGTGAGGGATCTCAACCCTCAGAAGTAACCATAGGTGCTATACCATCCTACGGGCAGAGTGCCCAACTGCAGACCCACTGCTCTCAGGGGTACTGACTCATTTTGCCCTCCTGTGGGGCTCCATTTATACCCTAACTGAATCTGATCTGTGGTCATATACGGTCATGTTAGTCCTCATTGGATTAGGGTTTTAACTTCCACATTTTTCGATCAAAGTGTGTATGTGACTGTAGTCAACATGTGGCTTCAGGAAATTTCAGTCCTTCATGGGGATGGATGTGTGTGAGGGTGTGAGTGTG
This sequence comes from Gallinago jamesoni, assembly GCA_025769975.1. Taxonomy (NCBI): domain Eukaryota; kingdom Metazoa; phylum Chordata; class Aves; order Charadriiformes; family Scolopacidae; genus Gallinago; species Gallinago jamesoni. Next base: position 168,700,772 of record JAOQGH010000001.1, read on the forward strand.
CGTTCACTTGTCACACCTATATAAACTCAAGCCTCAAATTTAAATAAATTATGTCGTCTTCTGATAGTTTTCAAAGATACCAACATCTTTCCATTTACAGTGCAATCAAAACACATTTAGGATGGGTTGCTATACACCTACAAATTTGATTCAGGGCAAGTTTCTGAAGCATGTACATTGGACCTCATGTAGAGTAACCAGAACAATGTAGCATCATTCTAAATTGGGCTTTTATTCTCCAACATTAATATAAATGATGAATAATAATAATTCACCATAAGCACTAGAAGAAATAGGAAATATTTACATGTAACAATAATGTCACTTTCAAAGTGGATTCTGGTTATTTTGCTTCCTCATTATAACTATTTTCTTTAAAAATTCCAAAACTGTGTAAAGGTTTTAGGAAAACCAATAAGTTTCAGGATAGAAACAAATGTAGATCTTTAACTGCACTCCTACAAATATGTAACATCTTAGTTCAGTTATATAATATAAAAAGATACATCTAATAATTCTTATTATCAGTCATGAAATCATAGAATGGTTACAGTTGGAAGGGATCCTCAAGACCATCTAGTTTCAACCCCTCCTTGCCTCTGGAATGAGCATCTTCCACTAGACCAGGTCACTCAAAGCCCATTCCATTCTGGCCTTGAACACTTCCAGGGATGGGCCATCCACAACTTCTCTGAGAAACCTGTTCTGGTGTCTCACCACACTCACACTAAAGAATTTATTCCTGATATCTAATCTGTCTATCCTTTTTCAGTTTAAAAATGTTACCCCTTGCCCTATCACCACACACCCCGATAAAAAGTCCCTCCCCATCTTTCTGGTAGGCACCTTAAGGCACTGGAAGGCTGCTATAAGGTCTCCTTGGTGACTTATCTTCTCCAGGCTCAACAGCCCCAAAGCTCTTAGCCTGTATTCACAGGAGAGGTGCTCTAGCCCTCTGATCATCTTCTGGACTCAGTCCAACAGATCCATGTCCTTCTTATTCTGGAGGATCCAGAGCTGAATCCAGTTGGGGTCTCACCAGAGTGGAGTTGAGGGGCAAAGCCACCTCCCTCGACCTGCTGGCTACACTTCTTTTGGTGCAGCTCAGAATGTGGTTCGCTTTCTGGCCTGTCATGCACACTGCTGGCTCATGTTGAACTTCTCATCAACTGACACCCAAATCATTCTCCTCAGAGCTGATGTCAATTCACTGTCAGCCCAGCCTGTATTTGTGTTTAGGATTGCCTCGATCCAGGTGCAGGACCTTGCACTTGGCCTTGTTGAGCTTCATGAGGTTTGCACAGGCCCATCTCTTAAGTCTGTCCAGGTCCCTCTGGATGGGACCCGACCATCGTAATGATTTAAAATGAAACAGTGACCTTTGAAATCTTCCACTCTTAGGTAAAGATAGATTTGCATAATGTTTAAAAAAAAAAAAAAAAAACAACACAACCCCCCTTCCTCCCCCGGAAGATAATCTCATTAGATTTGCAGTCAGAAGCACTTCCTTAAAAAGATTAAGTATAGCCAGAAGCTACTGTGTGATATAAATTTCATGGAAGAGAGATAAAAATTAAGGTCAAAACTTTCAAATCTTAATTTTTAAAACAGATTCCTATAAAATCTGTATTTTTACATCCAAAAGAAATTTACCTGGTTTTCAGTAATGCTACAATAAATTTCAAAAATCAAATATAATTGCCAACAATGTCTTCAGTTACTTATCTATTCAGACTGCATAATCTTAATTTTTTCCTTTTGCATACTCTGAATAATAAAACTTTTTTTTATATATCCAATGTGAACTGTACACAAAAAAATGAGACAATAGTTTAATATTTTATCATGTATATTTACTGGCCAGCACCTATATTACTTGTTCAAACTGTACTTTTTTTAGTTTGATAATCAGTGTTTCTGTTTAAGGGTCTCAAATATGTTCCCACTATCATTCCTGCTATCCACAAAGAATTACGTAAACTTTTCAGGTAAGAGTTCCATATAGTTGGTGAAGTCTTCCCTCTCCCTGAAGTACTAACTGGTCTGGAATCATGCACAGATACCTAATTCCTTCAGAGTTAAATAGGTTTGTTCATGAAAAATATATGGACATGCCATTATGGTCTTGCATGCAGTTAAGTCGTTTAAAGACAGAAATAATTTGTCTGAAACAGTTCCTTGATTACGCAATTTTGTTATTTCCATGTTCCGGGTTAATATCCCTCTGCATTTAACAGCTGTTTTGGAACTGTTGTGGTTCAACCCCAGCCAGCAACTGGCATCACACAGCCACTCATGCAGTTCTCCCCCTCCTCCCCAAAATGGCAGTGAGAAGAGGGAGAAAAAGAGGTGAAAGGGAATGTGAAAAAAATCCATGGGTTGAGATAATGGTATAATAGAACGATTATAGAAAAGGAAAATAACAATAATAATGACACAAGTCTTTGTCACCACTCACTGTATTCATACCTTCCCAAGCAGTGATCATGAATTCCTGATCCCTGAACAACCCCCATTGTCCCAACAGGCTATGTTCAGAACCTTGACCACACACCAAACATTCATATTGCCATGAGTCTGTAATTTCTTCCGTATGTATTTGTTTTTTTTCTTAGAAATCAGATGATGCAGATAACTTAGTAACAACTTCATTCTTTGAGCACTATTTTCTGTGAAACATAATGCCAGTTTTCAAACACTGATATATGAACCTGTGAAGGGAATTTTAAAGGACAAAGACATAGTTTTTCCCTGGTGAATTTCCATTAACTGATGTTATTAACAGTTATAACACATCTCCCCTCAAAAGATCACCAAAAGTCTTTTAAATTGAAAAAGTATTATCTTACTACACTTTTAAGGTCATTAGCAGTTCTTACAAGAACAAAGACTCTTAAATTGTTTCCACTTCAAAATAAAGCTAAAAGGATAAAAGTTCAAACATTATGTTTCAGTTAATGAAAACAAACACATTTCCTAGGTAAAAATATAATCAATCTCCTGCTGAAGAAAGGAAACCAAGAAAAAATAATGCAAATGTGTTGTAAAACAGCTGTTATAGGACACCTATATCTGTAATGGTTCTTAGTTATCTGTTTTGTGTTCTGAAAGAGTTGCATTACTAAAACATTATAGCAAAATGTGTGGAATTACATCACGTTTCTCCTGAGGTCTAAAAATTTCTTTGTCAATATGTCTGTGAAATAAAAATGGAACTTTTAGCTTCTGGATTTTTATTCTTATTATGCAAAGAATGTTTTTTTTCTGTTATTCAACACATTTTAACAGTTTCTAGGTGCAGTGCAGTTAAATCACTCCAGTGTTTTGTCAAATGTGTTAATCAAGTTGAAAAACAAAACTCCCATGATGAATATTTTCAGAAAACCTTTGCTGTACTAGCAAAGTTATGAAGCCTGTTTACCAGTATTTCCAGTAATTTTTTCCAATCAGTACTTGAATTTCTTTCTATTCCTCCATAGGAGAAAGGACCTTAATTCATATATCCTTTTTTTTTTTTTTTCCTATTGAGGACTGAGTAGGTACAAGGTCTTGCAAATAAAAATTTGGCAGTGTAAAAGATGAAAGGCAATATAATTTGATGAGCAATGATCTGACAAGCTTAAATTCTATCCTGGAGGAACAAAAAATACAGTCTTTCATAAATTTCAGATGAAGGATGTTCCTGATGGCTGCCTGACCTGCAGTTTGAATCTTCTACAGTTTTTGAAGTACACTGGCTGAAAGATGTACAGGAATACATTGGTTGAAATGTTTTTTAATTCACTACTATCAGGCATGTAGAAATAGAACAATTTCATAGGGAATGCATATTACATTTGGGTGAAAAATCTCTATATCTGTGAAAATGCTGAAATACTTGCAATGGAGTGTATCTCTGTGGGGCCTGGCTCTTCTTTTGTTTTTGCTGGTGATGTTGTTGGTTGGTTTTTTAAATTTCTCAGTTACAGCAAGATTTGAAACTGAAATTGAGTTCAACATTCAACAATATTAATACCTGTAGTGGGCCTGGGTAGAGAATGTTTTGAATCTGCAAACTCACTTGCAAAAAAAAACCCCATATAAAAGTATTTGGCATTTTATTATTGCCAGGAAAGCTTTGTGAAAATAAGCAGAAGCACAAAGAAATGTGCTTTTGCATTTGGAACATAGAGTCATATTAGGAGTACATGATACATCGCACAAGAAAGAAAATTAAGGGGACTGGGCATAGAATACAGCTTAATTTGCAGAATCCCATAATCCTAGTGGGAGTGACACCAAAGAAAAACATCTAGATTTTTGCTTTTCAATTAAGAATTTATGTTCCATACCAGACTAGTCTATACAAGTGTTACAAAGAAGCCTAGAATCTCTGTGCCTTCAATCTGAACATAGCTAATAACAGCTCAAAATCAGCAGACACTTAGTAGTACTGTGCCTGACATCTGGCTTGACTTTTATTTTCTACCGTTGAATATATAATACAAATTTGAAGTGAATCTTCATGTGTTCACATTTTTTTTCCTGATTTTCATATAAATTCTGTGTCTGTGATCAACATTTCAGAATTCCTTTAGAACCAACATATTCATTTTAGATTGATTCCCTGTGAGTCTTAGCAACTTAGAAACAAATAACGGGAATCTCTAGAGAGAATTTCAGATTTTAGGTGGGCTATTTCTCTTCACTATTTATGGAAAGTTCTGAAAATTTTGGTATCTACTTCTGCATACATTAAAACACCAGACCACCTCATATATGGGATTTAAGTGTAATCAGCATCACAGTTTCTAACTGTGACTGATTTTAGTTTATGAATTCAGGAGACATTAATTAAAGTAGAGCTGACAAACCTTTGCTGCTAATAATTTATAGGTAGAACTTATAAAATAGTTATGGAAACAACAGATGATATATAAACTCCCTACTATTGGAACTGTAATCTTACCAACATTGTTTTTATTCTTTTTGTTCCAAAAAAATCCAAAGCTTTAAACATTTTTTCTTTAGAATAGTTGACACAAAAATGTCAATTTCTAACATTTTTTATCACTAAAATACTGAAGAAAAATAAATCCACTTTATATCTTGTCTTTTCCAAATTTCTGAATAGATTCTTGCCAGCAGCCACCTTTAAGCTCTTAAATACTGCATGTCTTGTCTGCTTATTCATTTCACTTTGTCATTCTTTGCTGTTTCAAACACTTTACTGTAGTCCTTTCATTCTGCAAATATATTTATCTGACCTTGTCACCTTGAAGAGTAGCAAACACCTTAAAATATGCATTCTGAATGTGTGTTTCATATGAACCACTTAGAGCAACTATGTTAGACTGAGATGTTTTCCACTGATACATCAGTGTCATACTCTAGAAAGGTGTACTTTTTTATATTGACCAGAGAGATGCTAAAATGACTGGCTCAGAGGCAGTCAATGCCTACATGCAGACTTTTAAAGCTGTTGAGATAATTTCTCCCTTCCCTCAAATGACTGGCTAGCTCTGATCTCCACAAATGGAAGTACAGGAAGAAGGTTAACCCTGCAGTGACTGACAAAGGTAAATGAGAAGGAAAGAAAAATGGAAGCTTTGAAAAATAGATTGTGGGCATGACAAAAGCAAATAAAAAGGACACTAAAAAGGAAAAAAATACAAAAAGAGACAAAAATACAAAGGCTGATAGTGAGGCAAACTTTTCTGTGTGGCCATTGTGATTCTGTGGAACTGAGGTAGAAAATTTGTTCAAATATGTATTTTAATGCTTATTATTTTCTCTCTTTTTCCTGGGCATAGGCACCTCTAAGTGCAATCTTTCTCATGATATTTGCTTGGGGAACCACAAATACACAAAAGTCCTAACAAAAACCCAGAAATAATAGTTAGCATTGCTAATAGTTTATCCAGGCTCTTCAGTTCTAATCTAGGTTACCAGTTTGTACATGTTTTATTTTTTCACTGGAACTTATTTCCCTGACCTGAGATGCAAACCAGACATTCAGGCTGGCCCAAAGCTCAGCTTGGAAGTCAGGTCCAAAGAGTGTAGTTCTCAGGGAAGTGCTGCACATCTATTTGTTCAGATGGACATGGCTACACTGTAATCATCTATCAGTATATTATCAGCATATTTATCGGCTCTAATCAGTTAAAAGCTAGGTAAGGATTAGCTAACCTTAAGCAACAAATTAAAAGTGCTAAGTTTTGAAAATCTAGAGACATCTGTTAGTTCCTCACATGGCAGTTGACGTTTCCTGCAAACTGGGCTTGAATGTCTCAAAACATGACCTCTAAAAGGTATAGTACTTTACAGTTTAAATAACCTTCAAGGCAAATAGGACAGAATCAACTTCTATGTAACAACAAATAGAAAATTAAGAAAAATGATACCTATAATATTTGGCTGGCTTTTGTAGCAAGCTGTACTCTGGAGTTATTTGCAAAGAAAGTGACATAGTAATTTTTATTAACTGCAGTATTTATGTAATGCTTTTAAATTAACCCATATAACAACTGCTCCAAACTTCTGTTTTTCACTGACTTTAAGTGCCATATAATCTTTACAGCTTATGTGCAATATTGAGTGTTCTAAACTGCCTGAGTTATGAAATAATAAATATGAATAAAACCAAAATAAAAATAAAATGTTTCTAAACTGTAGTCATGGAAATTGAGGAGCAGGTCTACTATGTGGTGTTTGTATATATGTTATAAGGAAAGCAGGAAGGTGAAAACACAGAAAAGAGGGGAAAGAGGAAATACAGAGTGAAAAAGCAGAATAAAGTACTGAGTCTGAAACTCAGACCTATACATAGTTCCTCCACATATTTCTTTAGTCACATAGTAGAGATTATTAAATGTCATTCTTATAGGAATTTAAGCAGAAAGCTCAACAATACAATGATTATCAGAAAAGATTTTCATGGTTGGTAGAGCTGGGAAAATTTTGCTCTCCTGTCATTATGCCACAGTAAACTCTGTTATGTATGCTCCCTGCCAGTGTAAAACATAACTTGCTACTACTTGACTTGTCCTGGGAAAACAAATAACTTTTGTATCTCATCAAAACGAAATATTTTCACCTCCGTTTCTAATAGTACCACTACAACACTGCAGTGGATAAGCTTTAATGTAGATTTAGGTCCTGAATCATAACACAACAGATCATGTGAACATTTTATGCATTCAAATAACTCTTACATATGCATAATATATGCACAACTATCATAGAAGTTTAAAAAGAAAGACCCATAACTGCCCATCCCTTTCTTTTTGTTTGAAGGGAGGCTCAAGCATCACTTATTTTTACTGTGGCTAGGAAAAGAGTAACAAACCTCCTTGTTTCCTCTATGATTCCTTCTTGTTTCTGTTGGAGTAAAGCACAGTAAAAGCCTATTGACATCTCCTCTCTCCAATACCATGTCAAATGCACAGAAAGATGGAAGTCTTTTTACTTTTAACTTTTTTAATCAAAGTAGAAGCTACTCTATGATTAACCTTGATTTTTGGCATAGTTCACACTCAGCTATCAGATTGGTTATCCTAAAGGTTTTTGGATAAATTATCCTAAATTTGTTCCCATTAATCTTTACACCTAGACTATATAGTCTATATTTCTTCTCCCTCACCCCCACTCCTTTTCTCCTGCATGAACTCAGATCTGAACACAACTTCATTGATAACTGGTGAACAGGTGGAAACATTCTTCAATGTCTTCCAAACTTGGGTATCTAGTTGTATAAAACACTGTTATGTTGTATGGCAATTTATATCTCCAAACCCCTTCTGCAGGTAAAATCTTAAATTCACTAAATGAAATAGAAATGCTTTCTTTTATATAGTGGATCTGTATGAACTACAACACTCATACAAGAAGAAAGTAAACCTATACCCTACTAGAGAGTTCCTAAGCCACTAGAATAGCAGTCAGGCACAAGACAACCTCCAATTTTCTTTGTGAATATGACCAGATTTTTAGAGAGGAAAGAATAAAAGTCTCTGATTTAGAGATACAGTATAACATCTTGATAATCAATCCCCTGGCAGTAGAAAAGAATCTTAGTTCTTCTTCCCTGCTCCCTGTATTGTTTTATCAATGTCCCCTCAGTGCCAAAATAGTTAAATTAGTTCCTAAATGACTCCTCTAGAGGAATCAGGTTTAAAACTTATCTCTTGACATTTCCTGTTGACTGATTTCTGGTGGCTCTGTTCTCAGTATGTTGATCCTAGCTGTTTCTTTACACCGCTTGCTAGGAATTCTGTTCTGATGCCTCTTTTTGTCTGTGTACCCTGCATTAGTGCAAGTGTTTAACTCAAAATTTTGTATTTTATTCTGGAAGACTAAGGGGTTTTTGTTTGTTTGTTTGTTTGTTTGTTTGTTTTATTAAAATACATTTTCAGAAGTCTATGTCTGTCCTTAGCTCTCTAGAGACAGAAATATGCTTCCTGAATTAGTTGCAGGAATTGACATGAACTTCATGAGGTTACTGTTTTCCCATTTATCAGCTGTCAAGGTCAATCTGGATGGAAGCCTTGCCTTCCAGCATACTGACCACCCCCCACACTTTAGTGTCATTCAGAAATTTGCTGAGTGTGCACACCATCCTATCATCCATGTAATTAATGAAGACATCAAACAGTATTGGGTCCAGTACTGATCACTGAGGGACGCTACTAGTTACTGGTTGCCAGGATTTTGTACCACTAATCATAAGGCACAATGCTGGGGACAACACTGTGAGAGGTCAATAGTATTTAATATAGTCGTTAGTGACTTGGACAGTAGAATGATGTGCACTTCTGGCAAGTTTGCAAATGAGACTAAACTGGCAGGAATGACTGATACACTAGATGGTTGTGACACCATTCAGAGGCACCTGGGAAGGCTGAAGAACAGAGCACAAAAGAAATCTTATTAAGGTTGACTAGTGGACAACCAGTTGAACACAAGCCAGCAATGCATCTTCACAGCAAAGGTGACCAGCACTATCCCGGGCTGCATTAGGAAAAGTTTTGCCATCAGGTTGGGGCAGATGACCCTTCCCCTCAACTCAGTACTGGTGAGACCACATGTGGTGTGCTGAGCCCAGTCCTGGGCTGCCCAGTACAAGACATGTACTTACTGCAGCAAGGCAAGAGCAGGGCTTCAGGGGCTGAAACATATTTTGTGAGGAAAGGCTGAGAGAGTTAAAACAATTTAATTCTGGGAAAGAGAAGGCTCGGGGGCCTGTGATTGACATGTATATGTCCTGATGGGAGGATTTCAAGCAGATGGAGCCAGACTTTTCTCAGGTGCCCAGTGATAGGTCAAGAGACAATGGACACAAATTGTAACATTGGAAATTGAATATAAGAAATTTTTTTTTACTGTGAGGTTAGTCAAGCGCTTGGACAGATTGCTAAGGGAGGTTGTCAAATCTCCATCTGTGTAGCTAATCAAAATCTGGCTGTACCTAGACCTGGGAAACCTGCCCTAAGTGACCCTGCTTGAGCAGGGAGGTTGAACAAGGTGAACTCAAAAGCTCTCTTCCAACTCAAAAGATTCGGTGGCTCTTTGAGCCAAATGGTCCAGACAATTTTTAATCAATGTAATAATAAAGCAAGTGAAAGTTAAGAAATATGTTTCATAATCACATAAAAATAGTGATAAATCATGTACGTTTTGTACAAGAGAAGGAAATGTGATTTTGTGTCAGTGATGTTGCACAAGCACACAGGTGTTTAAATTTTTTTTTTTTAGAATTAGGAGTAGAAAATAAATCTCGACAAATCTTAATCTCTGCTATCTGAGGGAAAAACTAGCATATAAGGATTTTGAATATACTATTACTAGGATTTCTGAGATCAGTGTTCACACCATACATGTACAAAGACAGCAAATAACAAACATGTCCAAGAGTAATCAGGCAATAACCAGAAACCTATATTCACCAATTCTAGCTTTAAAATATTTCTTGATATGTTAAAAAAAGCATCCTTTGAGAACGAATTCCCGGTTTTCCTTGTTGCAGAAACAATCATGAACCTAAGAGAAAATTTTCAACACATATTTCGTATATTGACATACACAGAAGATAATCAGGAAAAAGAAGAGAATTAGTATTTATTATCAACTTCTAATTCTTCAACTGACATGGGAATGGGTCTTTGAAAAAACTTACATAAAATGGGCATTGCAGTGCAGCAACAATAAATTCTTCTGGAAATTCTTTAATTATTTCAAGTACATTAAAATAGCTGTTCATAAGCGTTGATTCTTTTGTCTAATTCAAACCTCATTAAAAGTGCAAGCTTGTAAGTTTCAGTCTTATGTATCTTATCACCAAGTGTAGTCAGGGAATTTTTTATATATTTAGTCTTGCAATGATACAGCAGAGGAAAAGAGATTGCTCAGATATATTCTTCCACTTTAGTAAAATTCACATGAATATTACATATATACTTAGAGACATTCTGTAGAAATAACGAGATTACAACTACTCTACTCCCTCTAAGGATAATGAGAAGAAAATACAGTAATGTATGTGATTACATTTCTTAAGTCTTTTTAAAAAACTAAGGAGAGGATGCACTTTTATAATACTAAAAGTGCAAAAGTGTAGCTATTAGTTCTTCACCGAATTAGCTCTTACAATGTTCTAGCGACACATATAAGGACAGTGAAAGTCCATTTTTTTTAAACTAGTCAAATTAGAAAATATGTAGTGGGAAAAAGAAGCCTGAACCCTTAATAGTAATATTATCACCACTTTAATTATACTGAAAGAAAAAAATCACAGGTAAATAAACTAAGTATGGTTCTACTAAGATAAGTGATAAGTCTTTTTTTCTTCTGTTTTTTTTGGTTTGTTTTGTTGATTGTTTTTGTGAGGGTTTTTTCTTTTTTTTAGGTATTTTGATTTGGTTATTTTGGGGGTCCTTTTTACTCAAATAGTTAGCTGATCCGTTCCAGTTAGAAGGAATTGGCTGTGGTAAAAGGTTTTTTGATGCAATACTAACTATTATAAAGAATATATAAAATCCCATTTTGCTGAATGCAGCAGAAATGAAATAACAACAAAAAAAATTTCTTTCCTACAATGTTGAATTTGTTTGTTTGTTTGTTTGTTTGTTTGTTTTATCTATCAGTTAGTCCACAACCCAATCCACTCAGACTCATATGTAAGAATTCAGGTTGTTTGATGATTCTCTATGCCTCCTTATGAAATGTTCTTCTTTAAGTTGTTTTCTGTTTTAGATACAGAAACACAGAAGTGTATTTCAGTGTACATTTCAGCTGTATTTTCCTGATAGGAAGAGAACTTTGCATTTATTTTGGAAAATGAAAACAACTTTTTTCTCAAAACAGTTAACTAGCAGCTTGCTGTATGGAATGCATGGCTGTATTGTACTTAAGAGTCCTGAAATTTCAAACAAACATAAAGAAAATAACTTGTAAAAGTCAGTGAAGATTTCGGATTGATAATGATTACCTGGAAGTCTTTAACACGGTCTCAACTAGCTCTATCTTGATTCCTATGAGTTATAATCACATCACATGACGATCATTTAAAAATTCATCATGGTGGACACTTGTCTTGGTAGAAACTGATTGCAATATTTCAATAAATGAAATTACTCAACAAAAAACAATCATACATTTGCCAGATGAGATAGTTCAGCTGAACACACAGTTACGAAGTTAAAATCACATATATGGTATATCAAGATGGATATCAAGTTTCTATTTTAGAAGACATACTTTTTCAGGTTTTCTTCACTAAATCTTATTTTTTCATTGCCAGCTTCTTTCACTTAGGATTAGAAATATAGGCATACACTTAAACAACTGGCTTTTATGATACATTATTTATATACTGACTATGAAAAAAAGTCTTCAGTTCATGCTGGATGTAAATGTAGTATAGGTGTATATTACCAATATATTATGAATTTTCTTCCACCTCCTTCTGCAAGACAATAAATGTGAATACTGCAGTCTGATGTTACTGTTGTTGAAAAGGGAAAGGAAAAGGAAAAGGAAAAGGAAAGGAAAGGAAAGGAAAAGGAAAAGGAAAAGGAAAGGAAAGGAAAGGAAAAGGAAAAGGAAAAGGAAAGGAAAGGAAAGGAAAGGAAAGGAAAGGAAAGGAAAGGAAAGGAAAGGAAAG
>JAOQGH010000001.1:168714792-168746611 GCA_025769975.1 Gallinago jamesoni
AATGGAACTGTGCTTGGGAACTAAGGGAGTAGTGTTGTGTGTAGGAAGCAACTTTGTATCAATTATGAAAACTTAAGTCAGGTGGACGAGAGCCGGTAGCCAATCGTGTGAACACCTGCTAGTGCGTGTATCTGCTGTTTGCCTATATAAACTCTGCTAAAACTTGCAATAAAGGAGAATGTCCATACTCATATTGAGACTCCATTGTTACTCGGGGTCCAACTTCCCACTCCAACAGGGATTCACCCAAGGGTTCTGAGGGAGCTAGCAGAAGTGCTTGAAGAGCCACTCATTTACCAGCAGTCCTGACAAACTGGGGAGGTCCCAGCTGACTGGCATCTAGCAAATGTGATGCCCATCCTCAAGAAAGGTCGGAAGGATGATCCAGAGAACTACAGTCCTGTCAGTCTGACCTTGGTGCCTGGGAAGGTGATGGAGCAGATCATCCTGAGTGCCATCATGCAGGACACGAAGGACACCCAGGCGATCAGGCCCAGCCAGCAAGGGTTCATGAGGGGCAGGTCCTGCTTGACAAAGCTGATCTCCTTCTATGACAAAGTGACTCGATTGGTGGATTAAGGAAAGGCTGTGGATGTTATTTACCTGGACTTTAGCAAGGCCTTTGATACAGTCTCCCACAGTATCCTCCTGGAGAAACTGGATGCTCATGGCTTAGATGGGAAAACTCTCCACTGGGTTAAAAACTGGCTGGAGGGCTGGGCCCAGAGAGTGGTGGTGAATGGAGTCAAATCCAGTTGGCATCCAGTCACGAGTGGTGTCCCACAGGGCTTGGTACTGGGGCCAGTTCTCTTTAACAATTTTATCAATTATCTGGACAAGGGGATTGAATGCGCCCTCAGCAAATTTGCAGACAACACCAAGTTGGGTGGGAGTGTTGATCTGCTGGAGGGTAGAAAGGCTTTGCAGAGGGATCTGGACAGGCTGGATCGATGGGCTGAGACCTATGGGACTACAACTACCTGAGAATACATTGCAGAGAGGTGGGGGTCAGTCTCTTCTCCCAAGTCACAGATGATAGGACAAGGGGTAATGGCCTCAAGTTGTGCCAGGGGAGGTTCAGGTTAGATATTAGGAAATATTTCTTTCCTGAAAGGTTTGTCAGGCATTGGAATGGGCTGCCCAGGGAGATGGTTGAGGCACTATCCCTGGAGGTATTCAAGAGATAAATTGACAAGGTGCTCGGGGATATGGATTAGTGTTGGGTTGGTGTTTTTTGAGTGTGGTGTGTTGTGGGTGAGTGTGTTGTTGTTTTGTTTTGTTTTGTTTTGTTTTTCCACTGGTTGGACTAGATGATCTTAAAAGGTCCCTTCCAACCTAGGTGATTCTGTGATTCACCTCTGGCTGTGTGGAACACAGAAAGTAGATCAACAACTTCCTTTGTAACACCTTGTTTTTGTAATGTAACTGGGCACTGCCTAATGCAGCGTTGAGTGAAAATAAATGCATGTGACTGTGTCCTCCCTCACCTTTGTAACTCTAGAGCTATAGCCTAAAAAGGCTGTACCAGAACCTTCAGTTCCCTCCAGCCTAATTCCTAAATGATATGGAAATAGTAACAACTGCATATATGTTGTAATAAATGTGTATACATTTTGCATATATACGTAATATATACATATAACCTATACACAAACATTCAGTTTGGGAATTAGAAACCACTGCAATAGAAATGACTGGCAGATGAAGCCAATTTTAAACTTCAGGATAATAATTTATTGGGCTGATATTCATTAGCAAGAAACATTGCCAATCTTAGTTCTTACTGATTACCAATTATCATTACTGCATGTATAAACCAGTCCTTAACACTTAGAACCTAAATCAGCAACAACATGGAGCTGATACTGTATAGTTGGAATTGATAGCTAATGCACTTGATTGGTGTACTCTCTGAGGTCAAGATGGCCAAATCTGAGAAGTCTTCAACAGGGGACACTGAAACCGAAGTGGGAATCCTCATCCTTTCCCATCTTGCCTCTCTCTTCATGGATGTTTCATGTTCCCCATCTCTCTCTTCTACAGAAAAGAGGTGATCTTATCTGCTAAAGACAAAAGTGATTTTCTTTTGGGACCTGGACTTGCTATCATTTTGCCAGATACTGTTCCTGCCTACTCTACATCCTTTGCTCTTCTCTCACAGATTTTAGTACTTGCATATGTTCTTCTCTACTCTGCTTGAAGATCTACACTGCAACTCTTCTCTGCAGTAACATTTTACATACTGCACTTATTATATATCTTACAAAATACTACACTCTGTTACAGTGTTACAAAATGTGAAATGTACTGATTTAGTTTACTTACATGTAGGTGTAAAACAAACAAATAGCAATTCAGTCTTTTTCAGTATACTTTGAACTTACATTTACAACAGGTTGCTGTTCTGGCCACAGCATTTAATGTAATCAGCTCTTAGATAATGTGCTCTACCTTTGTTGCCATGTCTCTGGCACTCTTAGTTGCACAATGCTTGGTTTCAGTGGCAGGTACGAAGGACTTTTTTTTTAAACAAAATATCTGGTGGTTTGGTGACTGTGGTAATCTCCTGGAAAGTGAGGAATGTAACTGCAGAAATTTAAATCCAGGTCTCCTGATCTCCTAGGAAATGTTGTCCTTGAAAATTTATTCAAAAGCCTTTGATTTTAAGTGAAGTAAATTAAATAACAAAGCCCAGCCTTCAAAAATGCAAAGTACAACTTGTTCTAAGCACACTGAATACATTAGTTCTCTTTTGCATTTGGTTTGTAGTTTATCCAGACATTTACAGCTATAAATACATACAGGCTCAGGATCTTCAGTTTTAGGGTCTAAAGTATTTTCAAGTGACCAAGTTTGACTGTTTTTTTGTATCTCTCTCCAGGAACCAAGCATAAATTTTATTTAAGTATTCCTTTTTTTTTTTATGTTTAGATACAAGCACTGATTTTGAAAGAATCCTCATTGTTTTGAGCCTAAACTGATTCTGAATGCAATATTTTGTACATGGTTTCAAATATTGCTGAAAGGAGAAATATTGGATGCTGAAAAATAGCCCTTATATACTCACACATACACATTTATCATAGTTCAGAATGTTGAAATTAATGTAGGATGACTGCCAATACTATCATATGCATTAATAATACATGGAATAATTTCTCTTGGGCTATCAAATCATATATTAATAAAAAATTCAGGGAAATTATTTGATAGCTACATGGCAGAACTGTATCTTCTAACAAATATATTCTAGTAACTCTTACTAGTCACTCTTTTCACTTTTGTCAGTGCAATAGTTCTGTGCATGTAACTGTAGGTCAGTGCTAAGAAGACTACAGAGATTAATTTAAGCAGAATTAAGATAAAAATTAAAAAAAAAACAAAACAAAGAAACAATCAAACCCGTGTTTTAACAATCTAACAATCCTGTGAACAATGTGAAAATTCTGATCTACAATTGAAGGAAAAAACAATAAATATATTTGTCAAAGATTAATCCATATTAGAGAAGAATTTATTTTCTCCAATTAGGCTTGGATCAGTCATGACTATCCTTTCCATTTCTCTGCATAGAAGGATAGCACTGCTAACATATTTCAGGAAGTTCCATCTCTTTTCCCCTTGAAGTTTAGTTAGTTATGAGGAAATTACTGTACCACTATACACAAGAAACTTCTCATCATACCATCCTGATCCTAATTTTGTTATTCCTATTAATTGAGCCAAAGTGGAGGTTTAGGCTAATGTTATTCTGAGGATTTCTTATCTAAAGCATAGACTAGACAGTTCAATTAAGACTAACTAAAGTTAATCCTGTATTCAGAAAAAGTAAGTCAAATTAACTAATATCTACATTCAAAGTGTCTTAACTGACGTCCTTAAAACTGTTACACAGAGATTTTTAGAAAAGAAATTAAATGCTGGACTTTGTACGTGGACTACAAATGAAGACATAGATGACTAATGTGAATTAGATGCCTGATTTTAAGGGAAAGAATGTTAAATGAGGAAACTCCCTCCTTATGCTATGCCTATTTAAGCAAACTGCTCTTTAACAAATACATATGTTCATTTCATTAAACATCCCTGAAGACCGTTGTGCTCATCTCCAGTAAAAATCAATAGCTAGCTTTGTAACAAAATGCCTACTAACTGTCCAAATATAATATTTATAATTTTTCTCTGGTCATTTTCCATATAGGTGTTTTATGGTTAGCTCATTCTTTTGTTGAAAACTAGGTTTCTTTAGACAGGGACTGACAGTCAGCTTCCTTGATACATGTTAAAATAAGTTATCAGATTTACTGATTTACTACTGAACCAGATTTACTACTGAGAACAACAGTGAACTGAAACCAAGCCAAAAAGAAGCAATCAGTAAGCTTGAAAAACTTTTTTCTAAGATTATGACACTGGAAGTTAATGTTTCTATAAATATAAGCATAGAAAATATTACATGAAAATTATGAGATACAGTAATAAAAGTACGTTCATAGTTTATACCCCTTCTGCAGCTAAAAAAAAAAATAAAAAAATGAGCCAGGTTATGAATTCCAAAAGCAATTCCTTTTGAAGGACTGATGATATATATGAAAGCCTGAGGCTCAGGAAAACTTAAGAAGATAGATAATTTTTTTTTTCGCAGCAATTAAATAGAGATGTAAGAAAAAACCTTTTTTCGACTGTGAAGCCCATAATCACATATCCAAGAATTGCAAAAATACATGCACCCTTTGATTAGTGAACTGCAAAGATCGTTTGACAGTTATTTTCCAACCCATTTTATATGAATGTGATAACATTTTCTATCAGCTATAAAATGTTTTTTAACATGCTTACAGTATGATACATATTATGAAACAATGAGTTATTCCACAGAAGCATCAAACTTTTGCTTATTTAAATACCTTTTTTTTTTTTCATTATTTAGATAATGATGAGTACTGAGAATACTGATAAGTCTTTACAAATTATATTTGGTTTGCAAGCACTGTATATCTGTAATAAGAAATGTCTTCTTTCCATAGAAACCCAGTACTACAAATAATAGCACTAATATAAAGACTGTATTGCCATGTATACAAATGAAAAATAAGAAAGTTTTTATTTCTGGAAAAAGATAAAGGTTTTTAGCAAGCTTGATCCATGCAGCTGAACAAATAAAACTCTATTCTGAGCTCTCGGTGCAAGGCGTAACTCCTCAAATTACTGTAACTATTACTACCTCTAGAAAAAGACCTCTAGATAAAGACTTTTATCTCTTCCTAGTCTTTGGAAAGGACTTCTAGTGTCCCCAAGAGAAGAATGAGTGTATATTTTAATATTAAAACATTACAAAAATCTAAATCAGGATCACATTCAAGTAGTTTGAAATAGACTTCAAGAAATGACGGAGTTTAAGAAAAAGTCCTGTGAATAAATCATATCTAATTTCTTCTCTCTTATTAAGTCATGTCTGAACATAATTTAGTACAGAGTGCCTTTGATAAAGAAGTACCCTTGATAAAAAAGAAAAAAAAAACACCATAGCAATAGATACATTTGTTTAGTCATTCATATCACTGTCTCGTTATTAAATTAATTTCAGTTTCCAAAGTTCCTGTCATGTCTTCTGAAATTTGAAGAAATTCCTAAGAGTGTAGATCCATGAAAAGATTTTAGATAATTTATTTTCAGTTATAAAATGCAACAGAAGCTACAGTTTATTCCTCTTTCATGATCTGGCAGAGATAAAATGGTAAACTGGTTTTTTTTTACTCCTAAAATTCTTAAAAATAACTGAAATTAGATGGGAAAAAAATATCAATATATTGAAAGTAAAAAATGAGACTGAGTCCTCAAACTACACTGGACTGCCGTAGCAGCTTTCAACTGGATCAACCCTCAGTTTTCTATCCAGTTCTGAATAAGGAAAATAATTTAAAATGTTCGAAAGAATGACATGTACCTGTAGCTGTGGACAGCCATAGTTAGTAATAAAGCAGAACATTACAGCTCGGCAGAGTGAAATTAAGATTTTAATTGAAGACTCTGACTCATGTAAGAGAGAATTTTGTTACAGGAGTAAAGAAAAACACATAATCAAAGACCTGGGGAGACACCTGCGGAAGACAGTCTTGGGAAACACACAGGGAGTATAATAGAGAGCTACTGTTGGAGACACATGGACAGAGAGACTTTGAAGACAGGGGACAACAGGGATGGTAGGAAAGCACATAAGGCAGAACTGACAGGGCTGCAGAAGCGGGCACCAAAGTGACATCCAGATGATGCCACGGCCCAGCCCCAGGATGGTGCACTGCCTAACTGTGACCAATGGGCTGAGCTGCCTGACCTTCCTCACAGAAAGAGTCACCATGCCTCAAGGGACAGGAAAGTCACACAATGAGCAAAATTGTGCATATTCTTGTGATTAAATTGTTTTGGTGTTTGAGTCCACTTATTTGCTGCACTATCAGTTTCATCTTAACTCTGGCACTCAACTGACAAAGCAATAGTCATGTTTTTTTCTGAAAATTTTGCTGGTTACATGAGTAATTCTCCAGCACTCCTTTCTTGTAAGTAGCTGAACAAGTTAGATTAAACCACCAATGTTTTCATAAGAAGAGCATACTCTTGACCTAACCAGCTGACACAGCAAATGAACCCCCAAAAGAAGCAGGTGCTAGCTCTCACTTGAAATCATCCCTTCCTGGTCTGAGCAGTCTGCTTTTTCTTCCCAGTGATTTAAGTCCCATTTCACTTTGCCTGAAAAATCATTCAGAGTCACCACCCAAACTGCCGTGGCTGGATCATGTCACCTAATAGCTCTCAGTTTACCTGAGCTAAATGACTGTCCTGAATATCCTAACCTTTTTTAGTGTACATTCAAGTAGATGAAATTTAACTTCCAAAAAGGAGTTCAGGTTTCTCCTGCTTAGCTTCCTGCAGTCACTTGCAGTTTTCACATTTTAACTGTTGTTTCTAAACTTTAGTGAGTGACTACCTTGAGATTTTTAGCACTGAAGTCTTTAGTCTTTAATATGGATCTGCTTTATTCATATGGTGTATTATATGTGTTTAATCACAGGATAAGTGTTCTATTTGCTTCTATACTGCCTGACTTGTGTGCCACTTCAAACTAAATAAACTCCATGGGAAGAGGAGAATGGATATGTGGTGTGGACCAAATGTGGAATCTCAAGATCACGCTGTTCCAGCCATGGAAACATGCAAACATGAAGCTACTGTGTAGATTTTATCACAGCCTAGAAACTCATTTAGCAACCTGAAGCACATTGAGAAACTTTAATATATGTGGGAACTTAACTAAGTAATGCTCTTTTGTGAATATAGACTTGGGCTTGTTCTTTGACCTGTGCTTTAGTTTATTTCAATTTTAAAGACAATCTATAGATAATTAGAGCAGCCATTTAGTGCACTAGTATAATGTGGACTAACTCCCATTGTCCTACAACTGATTTTTCTGTAAAATGCCAATTGATTTCAATAGTATTTATATGCCTGCCCAAAAGGCTGACATGATATATCCTTCATATTTTATAGGTTTGTGAGAAGCTGAAATTAAAGACATGAAAAAGAAAATAATATTTTTCAGAATTCAGAGAATCATTTGAACTGTCAGAATAGTTATTACAGAAAACACTTACTAACAAATCATATGTTACAACGCAATGCAAATAAGTTTCACCAACTAATTTTCCCTTTCTCAAATACTTTTGAAATTTTTCTAAGAACAGATATTTTTCAATTTGTGATGTTCACTGCCAACTACCATAAGAAGGGAGAAGAGGATCTTTATATCATGTAAACTAAAATTGTAGAATGTCACAGTGCTTTCTCAAAAATGTGAAATTGTTCTGAAAGATAAAAGACTGGGAATAATCTAAAATAACAAACAAGTATATGGTTCAGTTAATATAATTCTCATAGTAGGATGCTGTAGGTAGTAATAAAAAAGTGGCTCTAAGAGAAAGGCAGTAGACTACTAAATATAGTTTTTAAAGTACTGTCCATCCAGACCTCTGGAGGTCCAAGAGGGTACAAATGCCTTGTTTTGACAAAGTGCATATTCAAGGTTTATGTAGATAAAAGGGTTTTCAGTCACACAGTACTCTCCATGGCAGCTGGTAGCCTGTAATAGGATGTGTAACAGCAAAGACATCAAAAATGGAATCAGAAAAATCAGTCTTTTTGATCCAATGTGCTAGAAATAGCCTTGGAATATATAATTAATGTGACTATATTGAGTTCAGAAAATAGTTCAGCATTCAAAATTATTTCTGTTCAAATACATAGGTGAAGAAGGAAATGGCACCCCTGTTTTGTATATTAGCAACTTAATTAAAACATTAGACTAGTAATTATACGTATTATCTTCTATGTCATAGGCTACCAGTTCTAAAATGTACTGACTATGTGCCAGTATCCTGTGTGACTTTAAAGAATGTGCTATTCACTTGATCTGGAGCACTGCATGGGGCATAATAGTCTCTCTCAATCTTTAGTTTTCCTTTGGAAAAATTAAATATTGGTACTCTTCTACTTTATGGACTCATTTACTATACTCAGCTAACATAAGCAGTGTGATTTTAGTGTTGTAAAGTACAAATAAATTATGAATTATATAATTTGTATATAATTATATAAAATGTATTTTATATTTTATTTTCATTATTCATGCTTACAGTTATTCAACAAGAATGTTAAGGTCCTTATCAAAATAATTCTGTATTCATGAAATAATGTACTCAGTTTCTCTTAATTTAGACCAAATATTCAGTACCATTTAAGATGCTGTTGGAAAATGTTAGGTTTCAACAATCATGCAAAAGAAATTTCACAGCAGAGGTTTCAAGATTATAAGAGGAGGAAAGACTGTGTTTTGAATTCAATTACTTCATCAAAACACATTCAGGTTATCTCTTAAATAAGTATTTTTATTATTATTACTGATGCTGCAGATTCACTTTCCAGGGTCCTACGTCTTTCTCCTTCTTTGTGTATTCATGCACAAACTATCTAGACAAATCACAGTATGTTTCAATATTCTTGAAACTATTTCTTTTCTTTAGCTATCATTTGCAATGTAAAACAGACCCTAGCTCAAAATATACTTTCCTTACTTTTTTGTCTTAATGAAAAGCAATAAGCCCATAATTTGTTGTTCTATATGCATTAGGTATTAGGGGAAGAAAACCACAAATGTGAAGTACTGTCAAGCATAGTCATAAGCATGTACACTATTTATTTCACTGATAACCTTATAAGTTACTTATAATGATAAATTTGACTTTTGCAAATTAACAAAAAAAATACTGATTATGTAGGGCTTCCATATTTAGTTAAAATAATTATATTTTGTTGTGAATAATTCTTCTGACATTATTTAAAGTATACTGAAATAGTATACCTTAGTCACTTTAAGGTGACTAATACATTCAGGCTATTCAAATACTGAATGCATTAATCACCTTCTCTTCAAGCACACATGCTTATACATGTACAGTGGGACTCAATGATCTTAAAGGTCTTTTCCAACCTAAATTCTATGATTCTATGGAGAGAGGAAAAATTATATTTCCAAGAGACAACTTAATTATATCAGGTAGAATAAGTGTATCTTCTGAAAGTGCGTGCCTCTGCATTCCCTATATAGTCAATAAAAATGAGTATTTTGGAAGACCTGCAGAGTGAAAACATTTAAAATGAGTGTCTTGATTTAAGCATCTACTAAGAGAGAAAGATAGCAGAGGTGAAAGTTGTATCAACAAACCTCAAATGTCTAAAAGACATCTAGCTATAAAATATATATGTCTAAATCTGTGGTCGCAAATATCACCATGGAATTGCACTATAGTCCTCTCCAGAGGCTAATTCATCTGATCTATTTATTCATTTGGGCGGAGATAAATTGCCATCCTGAGGCACTTATTCTTTCTGTTGTCTAAGGAAGATTCTAATGTGACATTCCAGAGATTAAACGAATCTCACCCAAGATGCCATCTATTTAAAAGGAAGTCAGATGTTGAAGTTAGTCAGAATATATCTCCTTTTTATGGAGAGGTATTATAGCTATCATAGAGCTACATCCTACCAAAAGTGCCTTTTGACATAAACAAAGCACAACTGAGAGTGATGAAGGTGCACCGACATTAACTTTGATGACTAAAGAATAAGCTAGACCACAAGCAAACAAACAAGACTTTATATAAATAATCTGAATTGTTTATTCAAACTCAATCTGGTGTTTAGAGGGAGAAAAAAAATAGAGATTACTCAGCGTTTTTATGATTCTATTTAAGTACTACTAAACACATTTAAAATGAATCAAGCAAGCAATCAACCAAATAAAAAATGCCAGAGTACAGAGGCAGAGAAATATTCATCTAGAATTCAGGTTCATCTATTTATCCACATAACACAACTAGTAAAGGTATTGTTATAATATATTAGATCATAAATTATTTTATTTTTCAAAATCTTATGAACTTGCATCACTTTTTATCTTCAAACTTTTGTTATCCTTTCCTCAGTTTTTAAAATAGGATAAAGTCTCTGACTTTAATTCTAGAGAGCTCTGAGGTATAAAAATTGAGGATCACTAAGAGTATATGCTTTTAAAAGTTAGGGCTTATTTTTAATACTCTTCTAAAGACTTTGTAAATTCAAGGACCGTTAGGGAGTTAATGCTTGTTGTTTTCTTCTTACTCCAGCCATTTAGGCAATTATAAACTTCCAGGATGTGTAACTAGTCCTTCTATATATCATGGATTTAATTTCTGTTCATTCAAGTTATGTTGAATCCTCTTAAGGCAAAAGATCATGCCAGAGGTCTTTGATGGTACATGAGCTCTATGAACAGTAGGAGTTGGGTCAGGAATTTGTAGATCACTGGGATAGCTGTTCTTCAGAAGCATGGGTCAGTGAAAAAGACCAAATGAAGAACATGGGAGGAGATCCAACAGTATGGAACCAAGCTGGACTGCAGCTCACAAGACTGTCATTGAGAATGTGTTGCTATTCTCTTCATTTCTTTACAGTTTGATGGCTTTGATACTAGCCTTTTGTGAATACACAGAACCACATAATATTCTAGAAGGGGGTATTATAACATTGACCCTGAATCCTGGTCACTTTTTGACAAACATACACAATGGAATAGAGTATTAGCACAAACAGGTCTTTTTCACATACTAGCAGTTTCTGGATGGAGGTTTTTAAAAGGCATGAACTGTTTGCCAACAGTGATTTGATCTTTTAAATTAAAGCACGCCGCCTGTACATGCTAATTATCTTCACTCACTTTACACAAACTTCTTGCTTGTTTAGAAAACACATTGAGTCTTCTAATAAGGCATTAACACTGGTGAACATCAGAAATCTTTTCTCCTACTCGTAGAAATCTATGTACATTTACTTTATTCAGCAATATAAAGCTACCGAGATTGGTACTATTAATTATCCATGGTTTATATTTCTATTACTAGACTGAATGACTCACTTTCAATACAAGGGAAAAACAAACAATGAAATCCCCCTGGATTTTTCAGGGGGAGGAAAAGAAGATAGACTCCTAGTACACCTCCAACATTTTTTTTTAATTATTTCAATGGATATGCAAGTGGGGCCTAGGATCCTATGAATAATTTGCAAAAGAAATCAACAATAATTGATTTAAGTATTCTGAACAACTGCCAGAATATGATTTAATTTCAGTCTTTAAGGTTACATGACTGAATATAATGAATATTATGTACCAGTGCTTACTCTATGACAAATAAAAGCACATTTTTTCAAGAAATTGTTTTCAATAAATAGTAACTAAAAGGTGAAGAATATTGTATTATGGAATGTTTTATGCCAGTAAGAATGCTTCATCCAATGAATGTATAATTAATTAAACTTTTATAGATTATAGTATTAATTGGTATGCACTACAGGTGTGACAAAGAAGTATCTGAAACAAGTCCTTAGATGTATTAAGGGACAGCTGTTTGTCCATTAGAAGATATCATTTAATTGAATATGTTTTGAAGAGAAAAACAACTCTAATATTATTGTATGTCATTCAACTTCTGTAACTCATAAAGACATAATAATTAGATACAATTTACATTAATAGAACCCAAGTCAAATGCTTTTTTACCTTAATTTTTGCATGTAAGACATTAACAGAATGTCCTAGTTTCCCTTCCCTCCCCTTCTCTTTTCCAATTTGTTGTCAATTATAGTTGTATTAACAATGAGCTATATAAAGATCATTGTTGATAAGCCTATAGTTATATTGGAAATAGAAAATATTCTATATATGGATTTAAATATACACTTAAAGAAATGTTGTTTGTTAAATTACCTCCTTAATGTCAACAGAACCTTTACTAGAAGCCAGGAAAAAAATAATTACGTACCAAGGCAATAGCTAAAATCATGCAAGAAGTTCCTTCTCTATTTACATTTTTGTAGCTGAAAGCAAAACTATTAGCTCAAAAATAGATTTCATTCCTACAGAACAGCTGAGAAAGGGTAATACTATTTCTGTTTAGCTTCACATATTCACTATAACCAGTATAGGTTAAACTCTGGAAAGCCTTTAAACATCCTCATACTTATAACGCTATTGCCTCAGAAGTAGGAACCCCAGATTCAGATCTTTCATGGAAATGGTGTATTCCACATTTCACACAGGACAAAACAGTTCTCTACCTTGAACACTGTTGATCTTGAATAATGTTGAAATTGGTTCTTCCTGAACATGTTTCTTCTTCTGAAGCTGTTCTGTGAATCAAAAATAAGTAGCTTGGTTTTGGTAAGGACAAGAATACAGAAGAGACCATGACTCTCCAGAGCACTGTTTTGAAATTTACCGGGTCTATGCTTCAAGAATTATGAAGGGGAAAAAAAAAAGAGTATTCTTGCTGTAAATTAGATGCTAGAAGCCAAAATGTTTGGTATTGTTGCTGCCTGTCTTTCAAAGATATCTAAATTCTACTGTAATCCTCAGTTAACAACTCTGAAGAGATTCACAATTCTTCCTGATAAAAAGCATCAGACAGGAATCAGAAACCTTAGAATATAAGATAGATCTCAGTAACACTTTAGGAAAAACTTTTATATACTACAAATTGTGTGAAAATCAGATCATAATTATTTGTGCAAAAAGATAGAATCATGAATTTTGGAAACAAGATTAACAGAGAATAATTATATTTTATTGTTATATACCAACTTTGAAAAGTAGAGAGACACAATAGAATGTATTTATATAACTTTAAATATATATTTAATAAAATGGATAGATAGATAGTTGGATAGATAAATGGATAGACAGATAAGTAGATAAAAAAAAATAAAACACACATCCCTCCTGTCTACGATTTCTACTTGACAGAATGACTCCTTTTTGGCAGGAATTGTCTATAACATATAGTTCATCAACTCAACTTTTGGTTGTACTACAGAATAGTAATCCCCCAAGTGTTTTTTACAGATCTATCTCTATTGATTCATGTCTCAGTCAGTTCTTTGACAGGGTTTCATAGCTGCAGTTTCTAACACTGCCCTTGATGTTGAATACAAATTACTTGCATTGATGTGAACTTTACTGATAGCAACTCGGAAATCAGATGGTAGTAAACTCAGGGAATTGAAGGAATGCAGAGCTACTTTATGACAATACATTAGTCAGTTCATTTCTCTCCTTAGACTGGAGAACTTCTTGTTCTCAGGGTTTTTTCTTGTTTTTTTTTTTTTTTTTAATTATTTCTCTTTAGATGGATATTGTGGATTAATTATGATTATAATGAATCCTTTAGCCGGGGTTACATTAACTAGAATTTATTCACATAAAGGGAATCATTCATTTTAGGTACCCTGCAAAACTAAGAAAGTATATATAACTTAGTAATTATTCTCACAAGCTTGCTTGGTATAAAGTGCTTAAGGGGAAACACAAATA
This sequence comes from Gallinago jamesoni, assembly GCA_025769975.1. Classification (NCBI taxonomy): domain Eukaryota; kingdom Metazoa; phylum Chordata; class Aves; order Charadriiformes; family Scolopacidae; genus Gallinago; species Gallinago jamesoni. The sequence goes on from JAOQGH010000001.1 coordinate 168,728,750, forward strand.
AACAAAATAATTGGCAATTTAAACTGCTTTATGTTCTCATTTGCTCACCAGATTAAAAAGAGTAAATGACAGTGGCAAACTCAGATTAAGAACTATAGCACTATGAAGAACTCGACTGGCATATTCATATACTCATATGGCAGACCCAAGTCAGTATGCAAAAGGCATTCTACTGGAGGATGCCGCCTTCTCCTATTTGCCATGAATGCAGTTTCTTTCACATTTAATACTACAGCAAGAGGAAGCAATATGGATTGTGAGTATAACAAAATACCACATATGATCTTCTCTGCAGAGGAGCAACAGATTTTTGAATCTGTTGCGATTTTATCTGAAAAACTAAGTGATCATTAAGACGCACACAACCATACTTCCTCTGCACAAGAAAAAAAAATATGCTGCTATCAAAACTATTGGCAATTTTACCAGAGTATCTGGACCTGAGTGTTTTTCTAGTTAGTGATACACAGAACTTCTGGAACTGTAAATACACATATATTTATACAAATAAATATTTCAAGTTTATGATTAATTCTGCTCTGTGCATAATACTAATAAAATTGTAAAGAAAGTTAAAAAAGAATCAACTTTATGATTTTCAGGGCAATTTGGAAAGTTTAATTTTGTATTCACAAATCAAATGTCTGTGACATGCTGGTTTTTTCTGTGATGAAAATGGCATAAGCTGCTTACAAACAAACATCGAAACATTCCTTTAAAGAGGTTTTGATCCTTTACTTGCAGATTGAAACTCTTTTGACCGATTTCTGAACTTCTCTTTCATGGGGACACCTTACATAGCTGAAGTTTATTTATAAACTTTTTACCTGGCTCTTGAAAAACAGTGCAGTTCTTAACACACATATAGAAGAATCCTAGATCTAAAAAAAAAAAAAAAAAAAGAAAAAAAGAAAAAAAGAAAAAAAGAAAAAGAAAAAGAAAAAGAAAGATAAGAAAAAACAGATCATATGCAATGAGATTGAAACTGATGTGGTTTTTTTCTCAGAAGTAAATCAGCTGATAACTTTTTTTTATATTCAAATGATTTCTTTCTTCTAAATGCTCTCTTCCTTTTAGAAAGTAATCCATATTTGAATTTTGAAACCTGGTGGTGTTTGCAGTGTCCCTTTAAGGAAATGCCCGCAGTTTATAGCAGTAATACGTCACCTGCTAAAATTAGTCATGCTTCAGCCAATAGAGAATAATCTATATATTTGCACTGTTGGTAAAAATCAGTTACAATAATAAAAATAATCATAATCATCACCATCCTTCAAAAGCTTATTATCTTTGATCAAGACATACAGTAACAGTATCTTTTTATACTATATACTTTGTATTAGAAAATGATACTATTATATAAAGTTGTTAAATTGTCTTGAATGAAATAAGTATTGGTATCATACCAATAGCTTTTTGAAGGATTGTAGTATTTCCTTGCTTACCAAAAGAAAAACATAATTTTTTAGGAAAAATATAGGAAAAATATAATGGAACAAAAAGAACAACGGCTGCTAAAGCAACTTATCAATCACATACAGATTTAATACCATCTTGCCAAACTGCTTGAGGATATAATGTAACCAGAGAATATCACTTTATAAGCATCCCTTGAAAGACCTGAAGTTCTGTGTACACTTAAATCTTGGTTACAAAGCTAGCTTAGCAATGAAAGCAATATTGAATTTTACTGATTCAAGTTGCTAATACAAGGTTTATTCTACCACAAAAAGTAGGAAAATGTGTTTAAACAGGGAAAGTGATGGAAATGAACTGGAGAGCTGCAGGAAGGAATACCAATTCCACCATATAAATGTAAATGTAAATGTAAATGTAAATGTATGCTCACTCCCATTCTTACCAATGCATATGTTCATGTACAGTCTACTCATTTTGTATATGTATGAAATTATGTTCAAAATTTGATGCATAAAAAATATCAGATAATTTAAAATACTATCTGAATTGTCTAAAACAGCAGAAAGCAGAACAAAGCACTTTCAATACTTTCTTTAAAAATTATCTATCTGTAAAAAGATATAGAGTCATTGGACCAAATGAATGATCCTTTTATTGAATCTGGCTGATCATCTGCAGTCAAAGCTATATACTATTAGTATATCTGCAAATTTCATGCACCTTTTGATGTATTTTACTTCTCTTTGAGGAAACTACATGTGCGACAAAGAAGCTGAATAGGCTAGTCATTTGACACTTCTAATTTTTATCTGTATGGCTATCCAAGTTACATATGAGTGATTTAACTTTTATGAGATCCCTTAAAAAAAAAAAAAAAAAGCATAGACATAACTTTGGGATATTAATTGGGGTATTTGATCATGAATTCTAGTATGGGATCTACTCTGCTAAACTTAATTTTGGGGTTTGCATTTAATTTTAGATATGCATTGACTTCCTAAATTACGTACCTAATTTTCCCATAGAGATTTTAGAGACATATGAGCTAGAAGCCTCACAGGGAGATTCTGTCAACCTATGTTAGGTACCCAATTCAGTATTTATGTGTCCATGACTGAGTGTCAAATCACCTTACTCTGAACTTTGACACCTAGCAGGGGAAGGCTGAGTCACAAAGCATTTCCCATAGAAGCTTATTAAAAGCATCTCCTTTTTTTGAACTCAAGCTACTGGAGTGAATAACAGACTACAAAGGTTTTGCTTTTAGACAAATAAACCTGTTGTGAAGCAGGAGCTGTCACAAAACCACCAGGGCAAGCTGTCACTGTGCAACAGTACATACAGTATGGGACATGGTCATGGCCAAACACAGAAGGAAGCAAGCTGTAGTGAGCTCTGCACATTGTTTTGTATGATCACTTCCATTGGTAACATAGTGGTGCATGGTTAAAACTGGTTGCTCTCATGTACAGAAAATGTGGCTTCCCAAAAAGCTTCTCATAGTTCCAGGCAGGAAATATCACATATCCCATGCAGTATTTTTCCACTATGTTGTGAAAAGTTTATCTATTCCTCCTGGCCTTTCTCTGATGTTCTGCTGTGGTTTAACCCCAGCTGGCAACTAAGCACCACACAACTGATCACTCGCTCCTGCAGGCTGGGTTGGGGTAGAGAATTGGAAGAGTAAAAGTGGGAAAACTCATTGGTTGAGACAGAGTTTAATAGGTAAAACAAAAGCCATGCACACACAAGCAAAACCAAACAAGGGATTTATTCACCATTTCCCATCATCAGTCAGGCGTTCAGCCATCCCCAGGAAAGCAGGACTGAATCATGTGTAACAGTTACTTGGAAACACAAAATGCCATAACTCTGAATGTCTCCCTGGCTTCCTTCTTCTTCCCCCAGCTTTATATGCTGAGCATGACACCATATGGTATGGCGTCAGCTGTCCCAGGAACTTCTTCTGCACTCCTAGCCTACTTACTGGCTGGGTGATGTGAAAAGCAGAAAAGGCCTTGACTCTGTGTAAGCACTGATCAGCAATAATAAAAACATCTCTGTATTATCAATACTGTTTTCAGCACAAATCCAAAACATAGTCCCATACTAGCTACTGTGAAGAAAATTAAGTCTATCTTAGCCAAAAGCAGCATATGTTCTTAGTCAGGTTTCCTTTGATGTGTATATCTGCAGATATTGAAACAGGCTGAATACAGTTCCTCCGCTTTGTCCATTCTAGACTATACTCAGTTTTACTAAGAAGCTCTGTCTGAATTTAGAGACTATACAGGGTTTGGTTTGGTTTTGTATTTATTTTTGTTTCCTGTTAGAGTTACATGATACCATGAAATGTCATATAGAAGACCAACGCTTCTTACAGCTTGATCCCATCCAAAGGCTGTGAACACAGAAATTTTGCCAGCCTTGATGTGATCAAAAAGAGGAAACACTCAACATTTTGAAGACTCATAGCTATCTAAAACCTACACTGTCTATGAGTTTAAAGATCAACATGAGTACAAGAAGGAAAAAATACAATAGGTCCTGACTCTGCCTGACTGCAGTTATTGACAGGGGGACATAGCAAGCATTGGAAATCTTCCTGACTACAGACACTGAAAAAAAAGTATACAACAAGCTACACATTCTGCCACATACTATTGACTTGAAATAATTGTTATACCAGTTTGGGAATATGGGGTCTGAGGTCTCAAAATGCGAATCTAAAATTCCCTGGGGCATTGACCAACCTTTTTCTTCAGGAAAAGAAGAAAGTGTAAAGGCCAGAGAAAGAAAAGGAAAATAATAGAATGAGGTCAGAGTGAAGAAGCCAGAGAGCAGGCAAAGTCAAACAGCTGGGCACAACAGGGAGAGTGCTGGTTTATGAAGGAGACTAATATCTGCAGAATTAATGCACTGTGTACAGGCTGTTAGCCATGAGAGCGTTATATTTGGGGGAGGAGTAGTACAAATGAAAGCTTTCCTTTGAATAGATAGAAAGTGTCCATGCAGCTGATAGAAATATTTCTTTCTGATGTATTATGCTCTTTCATAAAGAAAGATGTTTGCTGAATAGATATGTTGTGCTTTTCCATCGTGATCTGTGTAAAATATTAACTCCACAACATCACATAAGATTTCTTCTACTTTATTTTCACTGTATGCAAAATAAATTCTGTTTCCCTTTAGTGCTCAGAAGAATAAAGAGGTTTTCCAAGAGTTAGAGAGCTATGATACCACTTACAAAAGAAAAACTATTATTTCTTTTAATGAGAAGAGTACAGTCCAGCATGACTTTAAAATACTATCAGTAAAGGCCAAATCACTGTGAAGATCATTGTATGACATATAAATAAGATAAGTAAATTTAGTAATAGGTATAAAACCCCCCTCAGATTTCTGGGCTTCAACCTCTAAACATAATCATGTGTAAACTCTGCATAAGTCAAAAGAAAAAAAAAAAAGTTAAAGCGTGACATATTCTTCCTAGAAAATTAGCTGGAATTCTACTGAGTTAGTGGGAGGTGTCCCTGTCTGTGGCAAGGGGTTTGGAACTTGATTATCTTTAAGGTCCCTTCCAACTCTAACCATTCTATGATTCTATATCTTTTCATATTTGGTCTACTGAATATGTGTAGATATTTTGCAGGATGTCCAGTTATATCACACTATAAGTCCGCAATTTGTATTATAATAAAATCAACTAAATATGCTCCACCTTGTGTCTTCTCAGTCATATGAAAGATGCTTATCATCTAAGTATCATCTATTTTTTCACTAATTTCTAAATGTACTTAGCCCATTTCCTCAATCGCTTTAGCCATTACTTTCAGTCTCTTCGAGTTTATGTTAATTCAGCTCCCAAATTTGTTCCTTCACAAAATATTTAAGAACATTGATTGTGTTTTGTTTAGAAATACTATTATGAACTTTCATATGCTTATTAGTATAGAGACTAATTTATTCTCTATATCATCCTTTTCTGAGTCTATTGATTATTCTATCGATCTTTCTATTCATTGTATGCTTGCTCTTTTGGACTTGTAACAATATGTGCCATTTATTCCTTTTTTCCATAGATTTGCTACAGACATAAACATTAAAAGCTGGAAATGTGCTTATTGTAAAGTCAACTCTTTACATTTTATTCTGTGATAAGTAACTGATACCCAATAAAGATGTTTTTATCTTTATAATCTAAAAGACAAAAGAGATTCAATTTGAAGGAGGATAATTGTGTCACTGTTACTGAAAGAGAAAGAAAGAAATAGAATGACGTAATAACTGTCTATAGAAAATATTTAAAACAACAGCATATAACATGCATAAAAAATTGCATATAGCATATAACATATAACACCGTGTCTGGGACCTCATAAAGTATAATTTAAAACAAGAACAAATTAAAATACAAATTTAAAATGTCAGCTACGAGATGTCTTTCATTCAGTATTTTGATTGTAGTTTAAAGATAGTGACTGACCAGTGTAGTCTAACTGTACCAGGTACTAGACATGCTAAATGATATACTGTAAGATAAAATACATGGGGAAAGAATACAGAGATAAAATGTGTAGTTACTGCCACTGCAAATGTAGTGAGAACTCCTGCATATATTCAAAATCCCACTGACTTCATGAGCGTGCAAGAATATCTAGGACTGTAGACCTAATCAGATAGTCTCTAAAACTTTTTCCCTTTTCCTCTGAGAGAATATACTATGAATAATAAAGTTTGAAACTATTAATGTTTGAACTCCAATTTGATAGGAAGAATATTTCCTTTAAAAAGATATCCTTTTTGTTCTAAGTATTCATGAAATATTTTTAATGATTTCTATGGCTGCTCAAAGCATGTAGTAAACTGTATACGGCCTTTTGTCCTCTACTCCCCTCCAAATCTACCAACTAAAGTTCTGTCTATTTGTATACAGTTTTCTAATACTTTGGGTGTCTGTGTAAGCTCAGTTACTTTTAGATAGGAAAAATGTCAAAAGAGTACTGCTTCACAAATTATCCATAACCTAATTAAGCCTGAATCATTCTTATGTAGAGGCTTAAATCCCCTATCTAAATATTTCAGAAATAAGCCAGAATGAAAACAGTCTTGTCAATCTTCTCATCACAATTATATGACAAGAGGTAAAAAGGTTTCTAATAACTGCACTTTGCAAAATTTTGCATCTTGAGTTATATATTTAAGTACGTAATTATGAGAGCAAATATAATGGCATAATCTATTATATATGACTAATATGACAGCTTCAGAAAATTTAGAATCAAAATTTGAAACAAAGTTTTAGTTTCATTTCAATGAACTGATTATTTTCAGAAGGATAAATTATTTTTCATAGATCATATATGAAAAGATACTTTTTAATGATTTCTTTCAAACTTAATGGAAAAGCACAAAATTTGGCAAATTAGAAATTTTCTGCCTTTATCAACATGAGGAAATGCCAAAAAACATTGTGCTGAAGTGCTCCAATGGTCTAGTGATATACGTGTATTTAACCTTTATTAGTTTTAAAATTGTTACATATGCGTTAGAAGAAACTAATCAAGACAAACTTTCTTCATATGCCCTCCAAAGATTTCCCTTGGGCGTTATTAAAAAAATGCATATATGTATGTATGTGAGAAAAAAAATGGGTTTGCTGCTTTCATTTTTATTAAAAATATATTTTTTACTTTGCATGGTTTTCAAAATGTACACTGAAATATGTTTGCCATATTAGTTATACAGTGTTTTGCAGCTGAAGTTACAATTTTAGTGGCACAAATCAGTATCAGCCTTACCAACTGGCATTAGAAATATTACCTTACATGATGAACATCTAAGGTTTTCATAGATGTTCCCTTTTTTACCCCCCCTACTTAAAACATAAAACATTCATCTATATATTTTCACATATATTTCCATAGCTGGCTTTGTGCTAAATGTTGCCCTAACATCTTCTCTCATTCTTTATTACTTTATTACTATTAGTAATTTATTACTATTATCATATGCTTAAGTAATGTAATTTCACTGAGTTATAAGTTGGGGCTGAGAATCTGGGATCATTTATTACAGTTATTAATAAAAGAAAACATCTTTTTAATATGTAAACTAATACTTTTAAAGCTTCACCAAAGTAAGAAAAACACAGAATTCAGGTTTATGTAAGTATCTATATATACTTTTAAAATTATTCTTTGCTACATGTGTTTATTCTATGTTGAATATAGAAATTAAACTTTATCTTACTAGTAAGTTGCATTTTATGCTATTTCTGATTATCTGAAAGTTTTCCTTTTTTTTCAATAAATAAAAATAAATTAACATATAATTTCCTTGTAACTCCTTTAAATTTTGATGTGAATATTTGTTTCTGGATCATTTTTCTATGAATCATACTGAAAGATAAATTTATACCTTGAGAAATCAAAACCAATAATGCACACATCACCAAACTTTACCAAGCACTGATTAAAATAACATTAAACTGAGGAATAATGGATTTTAAGAATCAAGGCATAATATTCATATGAAGATATCTAACAGGAATAGTTCAGACTAAGTTAGATGTAAGTCATGTTTATACATAGAGAGGTTTGCCATAGCTCCTACCTATTCTTTTTGTTACAAACAGAAGATGGCCAGAACAGTTACCGAACACATGATTATATAGACAGAGCAAATGTTTTAACAGTGATGTAACAAAAATTACAATAGATCTTGAAATTTATTACTGGTTACTTGTTACCTATGAACTTGATAAATATTTCTGAAATTGATTGAATCTATGTCTGTTGTGAAAGCCCTTATTATCCGCACCTATCACTTGAATTATGATAGTCCCTAAACTGTCTGAAACTAATTGAATAAGTACTTTGCAAAAAAATAAAAAGTATTAATTCATTTTCAAGTACATTGATAAGGTATTTCATGCATGTTTAGTAAGTTAACAGTAAATAACAGTACTGAATTTTACAAGATTTATTCAATAAAAATACATATAGTAATTTCAGACACATTAACCCAGAGACAGTAGCAATACTACACTAAATCAAAGTAGTAATGATTAAAATAATAACGTATTTGTGGCTCCAGTAGTGTTTAAATTGCATGCAAAATGATCAACAAGATGGAAATCAGATCTATAAGTTATTATTCCTGCCCCAGCAAGCATGTGCATAGACACAGATGCACATATATACAGTTCCTGTGAACTAGTTTTTAAGCAACTTATCTTTATCACTCATTACCATGTTCTATCTGCTTCATACTTTCATCTTCTCATCTTACTGGTTTTTGTTTTGTTTTTTAAAATTATTTATTATTGTTTCTGTATTTCACATCGGATCTAATATTTTCTTTTCCCTTTTGATTCTCCTTCAAACGTTCCCCTAAGGAACAGGACTACAGGAAATACTGTGATTCTCCAAAACGTAGTCTCACAGATAATCAGTGTAACAGAATTTGTTAAACTAAATGTATCAGGACCATCTGGAAAATCTCAAAGTAACACCATTTCATATTTATTAAATAACTTTATATCCTCTGATTTTATTTTTTACAACATATGTTCAAAACACTATCTCAAATTTTCCTTTATTTCATCAGGAAAATCAGAAAAAAAACCCAACACCGAAAATCACATCTCTGAATCTCTGAAAATTCTTTTTTTAAAGAAGATGAACTATCTTTCTAATTCTATTCAGCTTCTTAAAGCAGTAAGTGCAAGTCTATGACTATTAAGTTTTACAACATCTCCCAGTGTTTTGAAGTCAGTTGTCTGGTGTGAGGAGGGGAATTGTACGAAGTACTTTTCTGCATAGAGGATGTGATATTCTATATGCCTTTTTTTGAAACACTGATATTATTTTAACTGCTTAGAATTAAACTAAACAGAACCTGTTAGACTGAAATTAACAAGAAATGAAGAAATAATAAAGATAAAAAAAGAGATCTTAGTAAAAGTTTTTGATAGAACCATGGGAATGCTGTTAGTTGGAATATACCGTCTGGTTTCATCTGGGAAACAGGACTTATTTTTCTCAGGACTAAATGTACTATCAAAAGATATTGCAAAACTTTATAATTTCTGAATTAGGAAAGTTGAAGTACAGAAACTTGTCAGAGTAACGTATGTATATACATGTGCATACATTATAGTGTACATGTATGACAGAAAAAAAAAGAAGAGTTGTGAGATGCTGCTACAGCAAAATAGTTTGTTTCTTTTTCCAGATAGATATGTAATTAACTCAGATGAGAAAAAAATGTAAAAGGCAAGTATCCAGAGGGTATGAGCATGAATGGATTTGTTTTTAATCCTTTCACTCACTATTTTTTTCATTTTAGTTGTTGCTATTTATGTTGAAGAAACTGTTCTTATACTCTTTCATGCCTTTTTGTCAGCCACTAGCACCATATTCTTGAGTAAAAAGGCTTACGTATGTTGAAGTTAGTTGGGCTTTTTATGATAACATAGATGAATATAGAATAGGAAGGGAATGAAAAATGAGCTTATTCTATTTCAGGATGACTTAATCATATGATTTCATACTGGGAGAGGTGAAGTATTGTCTGATAAAGTAAGAGTATTTGAGATGATCTTATAGTGAACTTAAAGTAATTCTGAAAACACAACAACCACCAATGGCAAAACAGATTCAGAGTGAGCTACATCTAAAAAGAAAAGCAATAAAACAGACTTCCTAGCAAAGATGTGAGCTTCTTCCACGTAATAGGATGTCAGTTGTTAATGTCCCACACTCATTATCTTCACTGAAAGAAAGACTCTTTTTGTTTTTAAATACGTATATACAGATACAAACATAAGAATCATCTTCAAGTAATAATAAAGTAAAAGGAATTATAATACTTTTTAGAGTGTTGGAAAAGGTCCTTCTTGGGAATAAAAGAAGAAATGTTGTTTTATGAAAGAAAGAAACTGAGAAGAAAGGTGTAAGATAACAATTATCAGCACTTATTAAACAAACTACCTTGCCAGCCTGGTGTTTTGTAAGGATCTTGTTGAGGTAATAAGCTCAGGTACTACATGAGGTTGAGCCCAACCTCCTTAGGTTCAGAATCATAAGACTTGACTTAGGTGCAGACATGAGAGCAATAGAATCAGAAATGAAGTAAGTGAATCCACCTAAGAACTGAACTGTCCTTTTCATGTTCCTATTGCTCTTTGTTGAGTACAAAGTCAGATTTCTGATATTGGTGCTAAGTGATTTGGGTGCTAAGTGATAAAAAACATAAATTTTGTCCTGCAATCTGAATTTCACCATAAAGACAAAGCCAAAAAAAAAGCATGTTTACAGTAGTTTTTTATGTAGTAGATTTATGATTCTAGTTGCCATTTTGGTATGAAAATCCATGTCTACACAATAAAAAAAAAAAGGTAACACAAAATTTAAATATAAGATTTTATATTTATCTGTATCAACAGTTCATCAATCTTATTAGTCTATCTGTTATAAACTGATAGTAATAATTATGACTTATCCTTATATTTTAGTATATTTAGTATATTTATTCTTTCACCAAATAAATCTGTAGCTCTGTGATATAAAAATATACATCCAAATATGAAGGAATATTCTTTAAAATTTAAGACTAGTAGGTCAAAAATAACATAATTAGATAAATAATAAAAATATTCCTACCCCCCAGAAATACCATTTTTGTACATGCAAACAAAAAAAAAATAATCCACTGTGGAATGCATAGCTTGCAGAAAAGAAACAATACCTGTGGCTTCAGAATGAATAGACCAGAGGAAAGCAGAAGGGCAAAGAAAATCTTTAAATGTGGTTACAAACGATATCCTTCTCATCACAAAAAAAAAAAAAAAACCTCTTAACTTCTTAGATCATTTCTTGACTCTGTTTTTGATTATTTCATTTAGCCATCTTCATAAAAATCTGACACAGAGAATACTGGCTTTAAGAATCATGGGTGCCAAACAGAATCATATAATCATTGAAAAGTTTGCGTTGGAAGACACCATAAAAATCACCTAGTTCCAACCTCCCTGCCATGGACAGAGACACCTCCCACTAGCCCAGGTTACTCAAAAACCCCATCCAGCCCAGCTTGTAAAACCTCCAGGGATGGGGCATCCACAGCTTCTCTGGGCAACCTGTTCCTGTGTTTCACCACCCTCAGAGTAAAGAATTTCTTCCTAATGTCTAATCTAAATCTCCCCTCTTTCAGTTTAAAACCATTACCCCTCGTTCTATCACTCCACTCCCTGATAGAGTCCCTCCCCATCTGACGTTTGATCTTAGGTACAGGAGTTAACCTCTCCTCTTTTATTCAGCAGTATATCCATAGCTTGCAGGTCTAATTTTCAGGCAGCTAAAATTGAGGCAAAGTCAAACAGATATAAAGCTGTTATTTAATAATATCTGATAACCTTTTTGAAATGTGGGCTTTCTGGCTGGTGAGTAAAACTGTATCAAGACTCTTGTGTGGTTCCTTTGATCCACTTTATACTGTGGTCCTAGGAAGGAAAAATGAGAAAATAAACCAAGAGCTTCTAAGTAAATAATATATAGGTATTCTCTTGAAAGATCACAAGGAGCCTATTAACTTCATAGACTTTTCCTGTTCCCCTCTGGAACTTTCAATCTGGTTTTGTCAGAGTTTCTAAATTAAAAAAAAAAAAAAAAATCAACTACAAACCATTAGCATATTTTATTGCAGAATGCATTTGTTTAGATGACCTGGTTGGGAAGGGAAGAAAAGAGAAGATGGTGAATTAGTTAGTTAATAGGTTAGAAAGTACAGAACCACAGAATGATACAGGGCTGGAAGAGACCTCTGGTGATCATCTAGTCCAACCCCCCTGACAAAGCAGGGCCACCTAGAGCAGGCCGCACAGGAACACGTCCAGGTGGGTTTTAAATGTCTCCAGAAAAGAAGACTCCACCACTGCCCTGGGCAACCTGTTCCAGTGCTCTGCCACCCTCAAAGTAAAGAAGTTTCTCCTCATGTTTAGGCAGAACTAGTTTGTTCTGAAGTTTGAACTAGTTTGAACTAGGAGTTCAAGAACTAGAAGTTAGTGCCCATTTCTTATTGGAATTAAATTAAAATTCAGAGAAAAAACCCAACATACAGCCCTGGTGAGGCCTCACCTTGAGTACTGTGTTCTGTTCTGGGCCCCTCACTACAAGAAGGACATGGAGCTGCTGGAGCATGTCCAGAGGAGAGCCACCAAGCTGGTGAGGGGTCTAGAGAACAAGTCCTATGAGGAGAGGCTGAGGGAACTGGGCATGTTTAGTTTGGAGAAGAGGAGTCTGAGGAGGGACCTCGTTCCCCTCTACAACTATCTGAAAGGAGGTTGTAGAGAGGTGGGTGTTGGCCTGTTCTCTCAAGGGAATCATGACAGGACCAGAAGAAATGGTCTCAAATTGCGGCAGGGAAGGTTTAGATTAGATATTATGAAGAATAACTTTACTGAGAGAGTCATCAGGCACTGGAGCATCCTGTCCAGGGAGGTGGTGGAGTCACCATCCCTGGAGATATCCTACTAACAAGGATATGGAATTACTGTAGGAGAAAAGTGTGATTATTCTTGGAGCCAAAGAACTACTAGTTATGTGAGATCAGAGGAAGCGATGCAAAGAAATCAACAATAATTGGAATTGCAGGTAAGTAAGAAAGTTCCTCAAATTTATGAGTAACTTGAATCTAAATATTTTAAATATCAGATAAGGCAGTGACTCCAATAATGAAACAAGCAAAAATGTAGCTGTATCAATTACTTATTGTAAAAATGAAATACAGGTCACATCCTCAGATTGCATGGTCCTGCACAGGTTGTATGAATTAAGAGGATTGCTCTGATTTACATCAGTGGGAATTTGGACCATACAGCACCCTTTTTCCTTCAAGATATATTTCATTATCATCTAGCAGTAGCTAAATCCTATATACTTTAAAGGGCATAAAAAAGAATGCATTACTATATATCTAGAATATTTTCACTGAAGGATTTGAACTGAAATGTCTGGATCACTGGTTTAAAATTATATTTTGGTCTTTGAACAAATAAAATGTGAAGGACCTTGCATATTTTTTGTATTTGGAAGAAACAGTAAATTCAGCGGCACTTGCATGCAGTTCAGGAAATGTCTGTTAGTATATAAGAGTTAAACAATATAAAGGACTTCAAAAATATAATGGGCAGATAAAGCTATTCATATGTGAATAGCACATTATCATCAACTGAATAACAGAATGGAATATCATTTATCATTGTCAGTCACTGGCATCTCATGACAGTGTAAAAGACTATTGATTACTGAATAATTTTGAATAATTTTCAAATAAAACTTTACCAGCTTACGTTCCTCTCCTGTTGCAGCAATGGTAAAAATGTAATACCTCATTTTCTTACCACCTTTGCATATATTTTATATCATGTCTTCAATATTTTTAATTGCCAAAGCAAAAAGAACATTGAAAATTATGCAGAAAACCAGTAGAATTTTGAGTCTGATTTCTGTTTAACATTAAATGTCCTCTGGTAAAATAGCCCTTCAACTTGCTAGGAAGAAAATTGATTTTCATTATATTTAGCACCTTTCTGATAATATTTATGCAAAATATTATTGCCAAGATAAGAGAACATTTTTTTTTAATTATTATTGTGCCTAATTAATGGAGTTCTTTAATACTTTTGTTCTTAACACCAGAAAACATTAAACTTTGGTGTGATAACAGTAATGGGTTATATTCCTTGCATTGTTATTCAGGTTGCTATTATAAATCCTAATTTTTAAAATTTACAGATCATCTACACTCCCTCCAATCTGAAATGCTGTGAGGATCCACCAGAGAAGAATTCTTCACTAGAGTATAGATATAACTTAATTTTGAAGTTTTAAGCAAAAGAGAAAAGGAAAGGAAAGCAAAAGAGAGGCAAATGAAGACATAGGAAATTATTATCAATGAGAATCTTTGTGTCCAATTCCAGTGCCTTTTTTAGGTGGTGCTTTATCTGTTCCTGGAGTTTCACTAAATTGCAGTAGAGTACGGCAATCAAGTATCCCAATATAGGCTGGCAATATACATCAGAGTCAGGCAGGATTTAATCAGATTAGTTAAATGAGCAAGACTGAAGGAGCAACTTGTTAGAAAAGGGACAGTGAAGATATTTTAGCCCTTGATTTCTCTCCAGGTAAAACTAACCATGAAGTTAAATGATACTTAAGACCTCATCAATGAAAAAAAATGTCAAAAAGATTAAATGTAATTATGGAAGCAAAAGGATCAAGGAAAAGTTATATTGCTAGCTTTGTCAAGCCTGGTTTGTAACTCCAATTATAATTCACCTAATAATTTTACTTCAAATCTGGCATGAGACTTTTAGACAGTAATCACTAGACATGGTACTCCTGTACTGGTTTCTGACTGCCAGTGGTGCAATTGGTAATGAATTACCAGGGTAATTAAGATTTTAAGAGAAAAGGGAGAATTTTTATTATACTGACTAAAACTATTTGTTCAAATAGCTCTAAAGACTTTGCACAACTAATCCAGAAAAACCTGTTCAATGGCTGCCACTAATTTATCTGAGAAACTGTCCAATAAAGCTTCAGCATAAGAAAAAAAGGAATAGATAGCAGATATCAGAAACTGAATCTCCACGGGTATGTCTGCTTGAGAATGCTAAATAGATATTGAGAGATTTTCTGTAATATGAATCAGAGGCATTTTTCCCACATGTTCAGTTCTGGTCTGCATAAATTTGCTATCAATGCCGTGAAGAAATATTGAAATTGGGGAAATAACAAATGGCAATTGTGGGTAGTACCTTGCAATCTTTTTGGATTTTTTTGGAGTCAACGTCCCTAACCTTGTCAGACTTTTGCTGGGTGAGACCCCATGGTTATCATGTCATGATCTAGAATTTTCATATTTCATACCCAGCCTTTTCATCCTTAAAGATATTCAGTCTTTTTATCTTGAGTATTCTCTTCTTGTTTATGATTCTCTTTTGTGAACCTCATCCAGATTTACAAGAATTAATGTTATACAGTAAAATATAACAAGTATTATCATAATTTCTGAGTTACAATGTAGATGAAGAACACAAAAGAAAAAAAAAAGAGGCACAGTCATATTCAAAAAATCAAAACATCAACTGGTCTTTAACAATGTGGTAAGAGGTTAAGAAGGAAAATAATCTGTAGAATAATGAATATTTTAAAAATGTGTTTGTGAACTTTTATTTTTAATTTATAGGAATATTTTTTATTTGTTCTACCCAGCAAGATAAATTGAATATTTAAATCTAAAAAATACTTCAAAGTAAAAAGTTTTCTAACTAAAATATTTTTTGTGAAGATAAGATATGGATTATATATTTAATTTGGAACATAATAATTAATTTGATACAGTATTAAAAGTCATATATAATTGCAGTATATGACAAGATGTCAAAAGAAATTCAGTGACCATATTTTAAATCTTTTCCAATTGAATAAATATTAATTTTTGGCTATATACATTTCCTTAAATTTAAATATTTAATTGAAAATAATCTAAAAAAATGATGCCAAGAGCAAAGCTTATAGTATCTTTTATTTTCTTAACTGCTCATTTAACTGTTCACTACACTTAGCAGCAATATTTCTCCTACTTTCACTAGGACAGACTCAAACCACTAATTCATGTTAAAGTTAACAGACTTCTTTAGGCTGGATGAGCATTTAAAGATATTACCTATGCTGAACATCTCTAAATCTTCTTACAGATACCTTTATTTTGGATTAGTAAAATTATGTAATGTGTAGACACCGTATACACAGATGTATGCATATATTCATATTACTGAATTTGCACTTTGCTTACAACTTTCTTGTTGCTGAGCTCCAAAGCCTGATCACACTGAACTTGAGGACAAGAGCCAACAAGAAAGACAGATGTCAGTGATGACTGTACAGCTTCAGGTCTATGGTAAAGTATCCTCACCAATTATACTCACATGATTTAGAATATAATTCTTAAATTTGGGAGGATTCTATATGTAGCAATGATCATTAATAATTTGTAAGAACTGACCATTTGCAAGGTATGTTTTGCTAATGAATGCATTTAGTAAACTTCAGTTCTAAAGTTTAGAACTGACCAAATTTGTCAGTTTTCTAAGCACTCTACACAGTGATGTCTAACTCCTTGAAATAAGCATACATATATTCATTTGAAACACAGGAGAGGAAGAAAAATGTTTTGGGTTTTAATACATTCACTTCAGTATAGGATCTTATGTCCTCCATTTCAGTGTCTTGAACTTTTTTCTTAACCATCCAGTCACAATTATTTGCTTATAGTCCATGTCTAATGTTTAGACAAATAAAAATGAGATAACTCCCATCTAAAATCAGATTTCTGGAGAAAGACAAGGAAGGTGATCAGAAGAAAGAAATGCCAGAGAAAAAGAAGACTTAGAAAAGAAATAAGGAATGCATGTAAAGAACTTAACAGACAGACAAGGACAAGAAAGGGAAAACAAGAAAGACCTAAGAGACCATCTGTTACTAACCCAGCTGAAACAGAACAAACTGTTCATATATCAGCCCATTAAATAGAAAGCTTAAGAATAGTACTTCACTGTCAACTGATTGTAAATGGATGGCATATCTCTCCTACCTTCCATTAAATATTGGAAGTTGTAGATCAGATTGCTTTAAGAATATCCTATCATCACACTTTTTTGGAAATTCAAGATATTAGTAAGAACACAGTGTTGGAGAAGCTGTACCTGGGCAAGCAAAACAAGTGCTTTTCTTCTGAGCTATTGCTTTTAGTTCTCAGAATAATAGCTAGAGGGTACATTTTTCAAGGCCTGATTACCAATATGTCCCATGACAATACAGATGTATTGAGAAATCATGGGGGTTTTATAGATAAACAAGAAATTTAAAATAAAATTAATGTAATTTTAAATGTATGATGATATCTTTGCAGATAATTCATTTTAAAAAGCAAAATGGTTAAAAATCTACTTGTGGTCTTTATGTTTGAACATTTGTATCTTTGCCCTTCATGATACTAATATTTCTTATTAATATAAGAAATACACTTTTCCTATTTAAAGTAATAAAGCCTGTATGAAAAAGCTTCATAAATATGTCTCAAATAGAATACAGTAATTGAATACAGCCTTTACACAAATGCACGCAGCATGGGCAACAACCAAGAGGAGCTGGAGATCTGTGCACACCTCAGGGCTACAACCTTATTGGCATTACTGACACGTGGTGGGATGGCTCTTATGACTGGAGTGTTGGAATGGAGGGTTACAGACCCTTCAGGAAGGACAGGATGGGCAGAAGGGGGTGTTGCCCTCTACGTCAAGGACCAGCTGGAATGTGTGGAGCTCCACCTGGGGATGGATGAAGTCATGACAGAGAGTTTATGGGTCAGGAT
>JAOQGH010000001.1:168761151-168774716 GCA_025769975.1 Gallinago jamesoni
GAGCACTGGAACAGGTTGCCCAGGGAGGTGGTTGAGGCCTCTTCCCTGGAGACATTCAAGGTGAGGCTCGACAAGGCTCTGGGCAACCTGGTCTAGTTGGGGGTGTCCCTGCTGACTGTGGGGGGGTCAGACTAGATGACCTTTAAAGGTCCCTTCCAGCCCAGATGATTCTATGATTCTGTGATTCTATGATAATTTACCGAAGGCATGAGGAAAAAAAAAAAAGCAAACATGAAGTTTCAGTTGTTTCTGCTGCACAGTAGAAAAAGGCCACAAAAAAAATCTATAGATTGTTCTGTGCAAAAAGCTTCTTGAAGGGACGGAAGAGAAAAGCAGGATAAAAATGAGCAGACACATTGCAGAGCACAAGAGTTCGCCTTATATGATGGACAGTTCTAAAACCTGCTTTTGTGGCTGCTGAGCAGGACTGAATGCACAAGTGAAGCACTGCCTGATGTGTACTTAGGGGGAAGCTGAAAGGGAGAAAAAAGGCTTCTTTTATTTTCTTCAGTGCTGAAAAATCTCAAACCTATCATATAGTAAAATTAAAGCAAGGCATATGTAGCCTGGACTTAAAAAAAAAAAAAAGTATGAAAAAAACTCAAAACAAAGTGTGACCATAAACCATACTATTCCCCGCAATGAATTCTTTAAAGGTCTTCCTTGGTAAGCATATTCCATTAAGTAGGACTGACTATTTTAAAGAATTGTGTGTATGTTATTATGGGGCAGCTAATGTTTCCCATTAGCAACTTTTTCTTCCCCTGGGGAATCAAAAGAATTTTTACTTACAAGCCTTAGACATCAGTGCATGATTTGTAACTCGTTTTTCTAAACTTAGTGACGCCTTTGAGTTTTCTGGGCAGAAAATCATCCTCTGTCACAGAAAATAACTGCTTAACCAGAAAAATACATACGAGCATATATTGATGACTATTGTACATTAAAAAATATTAACCCTTATACATTTCATTGTTGACTCTCTACAATTAGGGTGGAAACATTTCCAAAGAAGATATTTTATGAATCACATTGACACCTTATATATCCTGAAAACAGAAACGTGTAAAAAAGTTTTCTGATGAAGAAATTTTGTTTGTATTTTTTTTTTATTTCTTAGAAGTAAAAAAACCAAACCCAAACCGGCTTTTTTTTTCGTTGTGAAATAAATATTTTTCAGTTCATGTTCCAGAAAGAATAATTCTCTCTTTAACCTTTCTTCTTCAGAAACCTCAAGGACTTTTCAGACACCTGAGAAACCAAATTTATACCTAATTAGGCTATTAAACAAGCACATTAATCTTACTGCTGCTATAAAAAATGGTCAAGCTGCTACAGGTATCAGATACTGCAATGATACTACGCTTGCATCTTAAATATAACAACCCCCTGCCCCCCAATAAAGTATTTAATTCAGCCTCTAAATACTACACTTGATATGTTGTGGGCTTCATATAAAGCATTTTCATTACTACCATCTTTTTGGTTTCTGGCCATTGAAAAGATGATACACACACTGTCATAGAAAAGAGCAAAAACCTTGTGCAAATTCATCTACAGTTAACACGGCTATTTTCAGAAATGTAATAACGAAGTCTAAATTTGGCATCTTTAAAATTATTATTAAAATTAATTTTGAAGGAAAATTGTGACATTTAAAATATATCACATGATTTCTGAATACTTGTGTTGCTGGTATGATCATCTGGTCAGCCTTGCATTTATTTCTTGAAGAATAAAACAATAACAGAATTATATGCAAATTTATATAGAATCACGGAACAGTTAGAGTGGAAGGGACCTTAAAGATCATCTAGCTCCAATCCCTCTGCCATGAGCAGGGACACCTCCCACTAGAGCAAGTTGCTCAAAGCCTGGCCTTGAACACCTCCAGAGATAGGGCATCCACAGCTTTGCTGGGCAACCTGATCCAGTGTCTCACCACCCTCACAGTAAAGAATTTCTTCCTAGTACCTAATCTAAATCTCCACTCTTTCAATTTAAAACCATTACCCCTCATCCTATCACTACAGTCCCCGATAAAGAGCCCCTCCTCCTCTTTCCTGTCGGCCTGCTATCAGGTCTCCCCCAGAGCCTCTGTTTCCACATTGAACAACCCCAACTCTCTCAGTCTATCTTCATAGTAGAGCTCCTTCATCCCTCTGGCCATTTTTGTGGCCCTCCACTGGACTTGATCCAACAGGTCCGTGTTCTTCTTACATTGGGGGCTCCAGAGCTGGACGCAGTACTCCTGGTGGGGTCTCACAAGAGCAGAGTAGAGGGGCAGAGTCACCTTCTGAGACTTACTGGCCATGCTTCTTTTGGTGTATTCCAGGAAGACCATTTAGAATTTCTTCAAAATTAACCCACATACAATTTTTTTCCATAGGCAAATGGGAGATGAGGAACAGTGGAACACACTGTCCATCAACCATCAATCACAACATTCAAGGCAGTGTTATTAACTTCCCATTCTTCTTATTCAGCACTGAATTATTTTTATTCCCTGCACACATCTTCAGCAGAAAAGTTGCTTTGTTGTTAGCTAAATAAGGAAGAGTATTGGCAGTGAATGTGATCCCCATAGTGAGGCCCACTGTCATGGTCCTACTGTGAAAGCAGACTCGGCATAACATTTTGAATCACTTAAATGTACTGATTCAGCATTTCTGAGATAAGTAATTGAAAAGAATAAATTCAGCATAACATCAGGTTTGAGTATAAAATAAGGAACATCCTTCACAATGAGGGACATTTGACACGTAGGTTTTAAACAAATAGGTTTACGTACATACACACAATTCCTGGTGTAAAAATAAATAAATAATACAGATATTATGTATAGTTACACAGATACTAGGGTGAAGCCTGGACCAAGCTGTGGTGTCTCCACAGAAGTCCACAGAAGATTTCGAATGAGAGATTTTTCCCATTACACAGCATATCCAGCCAGTATCAATTCCAAAAACTCATTCCGGCTGAGGAGCAGAAGTATGTGGTTTTGAACATTCTGCTAGTCTTACTAAGGACTGAAGAACATCACAACAACAAAATGTGCATTGGAAGACAAAACCACACAAGCTATTATAAACAAACAAACAAACAAACAAACAAAACACTCCTACTTCACCTCTTTTTCATCTCATATTGGAGAAAAAGAAGACACATTATGAATTTGTATTGTCTGCAAGTGAAAGTCCAATAAACAAGGTTGGAAAGATGTTTCATCTTTATTTCTCCATGACTTAAGATTTTCCTTTTTACAAAAAATGATGGAGTTTGAGGATATTTTGAATGTAAGAATTATGAATGTAAGAATCTAAGTCTTTGCTGTTAGTCTAAGTCTAGTCTGTTTTCAAATACTTAGATATACTATAACTTAGTAGTTATACTAATCTTTCTAGAAGATGTCATAGCTGATTAGGATGCAATTGATTTCTCTTTTACAAAAAATTTAAATCAAATATTTTTCATTCCAAATCCAACTTGCAGCTCTTAGATTATTTTTTTTTTTTGGTGCTGTTATACCCACAGAAGCAGTTATAGTGGTTCGTTACAAAGGACATGATTCAGGCAACAGTCCTATCAGCTCCTATCAGCAGAGAACGAGGCAATGAGATATCCAACCTGTCTCATATGAGATAATATGTAGACATTTCTAATCTACATTTTCACCAGCATATTAGATCTCACTGTGATATTCTGCAATGAAAAATATTCAGATGACAGGCAAAGTTTCCATCCTTATACTTTACCAGTCCACATGCAGCTATGTCATTATCTTCTCCCCCAACAAAATAGCAAGCTTACCCTCAACGGTACTGAAATAATGTGACATGGAGTTAATGTAGTTGCAGTTTTCTTGGAGTAACGTATTTTTGGAATCTATTCTTGAAACTGTAACCATCGATAAATCTGCAGCAATGCACTTTGATATGTTCTTGATAAAATTATGAAGCATAATTTAGCAGTTTCTCCCAACTGAAACCTGATGCAAACTGCAGGTTTACTTGTACCTGACAGGAAAATTTGACACTTTGCAATTTACATTGATAATTAAGAAAATGTGTGTAGACAAGATATTTCAACGCTGATTCCATTGTTTCTCTAAGTTAATCATAATAAATTTTTAAAAGAATCAGTAGGTGAATATGCAAGACAACTGTGTGTTTAATATCCAGCTTATCTTTTACTGGAAACCTTATATTTACAAAACTTTGTACCTCATACTTACAAACAACAAAGGACTCATAGGTGATGTGAAGATCAAAGTTGTCCTTGGCTTCGGCAACTGTGAGTTGAGGTCTTGATCTTGTGAGGGCAAAACAGGGCAAACAGCAAGATCACAACTCTAGGTTTCAGAAGAGCAGAGTACATCTCCAGGGATCTTCTAGAAAGAGTCCCATGGGATAAGGCCTGGAAGAGAGTGGGCCTTAAGAAAGCCCACTGATATTCTCCTCCAAATACAAGAGTTGTCTGTACAAAAGAGCCAGAAGTTGGGCACAAAAGTCAGGGGGCCTGCATGAAGACCCTGGGGAAAAATCAAACATAAGAAAGAACGACACAGAAGGTAGAAACAGGAGCAAATAATATGGGAGGAATACAGAGAAACATTTAGAGTATGCTTTCTGAACCAGAGACCTGGTTAAAAAGCCAAAACCCATCTGGAATTGAATCATAGAATCATAAAATCATAGCATTGTCTGGGTTGGAAGTGAGCTTTAAGATTATCCAACCATCAACCTAACACTGCCGAAACCACCACTAAACTATGTATGTCCCTAGGCACTGTGTCTACCCATCTTTTAAATACCTCCAGGGATGGTGATCCCACCACTTCCCTGGGCAGACTGTTCCAATGTTGACAACACTTTCAGTTAAGATATTTTTCCTAATATCCAACTTAAGCCTCCCCTGGAGCAACTTGAGGCTGTTTCCTTTTCTCTTATCACCTGTTAGCTGGCAAAAGAGATGGATACTCACCTTGCTTCAACCTCCTTTCAGGTAGTTGTAGAGAGTGATAAGGTCTCCCCTGAGCCGCCTTTTCTCCAGGCTAAAAACCCCAGTTCCTTCAGCTGGTCCTCATAAGACTTGTGCTCCAGACCACTCACCAGCTTTTTTTGCCCTTCTCAGGACATGCTCCAATATCTCAATGCCTTTCCCATAGTGAGAGGCCCAAAACTGAACACAATATTAAAGGGTGACCTCATCAGTAGTGGGGGACAATCACTTCACTTGTCTTGCTGGGCACACTATTCCTGATGGAGGGACAGGATGCTGTAGACCTTCTTGGCCACCTGACCACACTGTTTGCTCATACTCAGATGGCTGTCAACCAACACCCCCAAGCCCTTTTTTGCCGGGCACATTTCCAGCCCCTCTTCCCCAAGCTTACCTCGCTGCATGGGGTTATTGTGACCCAAATGCAGGACCTGGCACTTCGCCTTGTTGAACCTCATCTCATTGGTCTCAGCCCATTGATCCAGCCTGTCCAGATCCCTCCATAAAGCCTTTCTACCCTCCAGCAGATCAACACTCCCACCCAACTTGGTGTTATCTGCAAACTTTCTGAGGATGCACTCTATCCCTTCATCCAGTTCACCGATAAAGATATTAAAGAGAACTGCCCCCAATATTGAACGCTGGGGAACACCACTTGTGACCAGCCATCAACTGGATTTAACTCCATTTGCCACGACTCTTTGGGTGGATCCTTCCAGCCAGTTTTTTACCCAGTGAAGCATACACCCATCTAAGTCAAAGGCTTTACTAAAATCCAGGTGAACAACATCCACAGCCTTTCCCTCACCCACTAAGTGTGTCACCTTGTCAAAGAAGAAGATCAGCTTAGTCAGGCAGGAACTGCCTTTCAAATATCCATGCTGATTGAGCCTAATTACCTGGTCGCCCTATATGTGCCACATAATGGCACTCAGGATTGGTCTGTTCCATAACCTTCCCAGGCACCAAGGTCAGACTCAGAGGCCTGTAGTTCCCTGGACCCTCCTTCCAGCTCTGCTTGTGTATTTTCTAACCTCTAGTCAACTGGGACCTCCTTGGTCAGCCAGGACTGCTGACAAATGATTGAAAGTGGCTTGGTGAGCACTTCTGCCAGTTCCCTCAGTACCCTCAGGCGGTTGCCATCTGGCTGCATAGATTTGTGTATGCTTATGTGCTGTAGCAGGTCACTCACTGTTTCCCCTTGGATTATGAGGGTTTCATTCTGCTCCCCACTTCTGTCTACTAGCTCAGGGAAGCTCAGGGAACAACTGGTCGTACTACTAAATACTGAGACCAAGAAGGCCAGGGATGTCAAAAGCAACAAGAAGGGCTTCTATAAGTACATTGGCAACACAAGAAAGACTCTAAGGGAAATGCTGTCCTGCCACTGAATGTGGAAGGTGACACAGAACATTGGTAAAGACTGAGGTACTGAATATTGCCTTTGATTCTCACTTGCTTTTACTAGCAAGAGCAGTCTTCAGGAATCCCAGGTGCATGACACCAAGTGCAAAGGCTGGAAGACAAGTTTTGGTGGAAAAGGATCAGGTTAGACACTGTTAAGCAAACCAGATATGCAGTCCATAATCCTTAATGGGATACACCCACAAACACTGGTAAAGCTGCCTGATGTCATTGTGAGGCCACTCTTGATAATCTTTGAATGATCACAATGGTTGGGAGAAGTGCCTGAAGGCTGAAGGAAAGCAATTGTCATTCCTATTCTCAAACAAGGAAGAAGGAATTACAGACTCATCAGCCTTCCCTTGATCCCAAGGAATGTGAGTGAACAACTAATCACGGAAAACATTTCCACGCACAAGAAGGCCAAGGCAGGCATCAGGAATAGACAGCATGAACTCACCAAGGGGAAGTGATGCCTAAGTAACCTGATAACCTTCTGTGATGAAATGACTGGCTTGATAATTGAGGGGAAATCAGTGGAAATTTTCTGCCTTGTCATCAGTAAGGCTTTGGACACTGTCTCACATAAGATTCTCATAGACAAATTGTTGATGTATGGGCTGGATAAGCAGGCAGTGAACTGAACTGAAAACAGGCTGAATCACCAGGTCCAGAAGGTGGTGATCAGTGGTACAAAGTCTAGTTGGAAGGCAGTGAATAACAATGTGTCTCAGAGGTCAATACTGGGTCCAATCCTGTTCAATATCTTTGTTAGTGATTTGGATGATGGGGCAGCATGTACCCTCAGAAAGTTTGATGATGATACAAAACTAGGAGGAGTGGCTGACATGCCAGAGTGTTATGCTGCCATCCAGAGAGAATGCTGGGAAAATGGGCAGTCAGGAACCTTATGAAGTTCAACAAGGAGAACTACAAAGCACCTGGGAAGAACAGTTGCATTAGACAAAGCAGGTTGATGGAGGTGATCCTTCCCCTCTATTCAGCATTAATGAAGCCACACCTGCAGTACTGTGTTCAGTTCTGGGCTCCCCAGTACAAGAGAGACATGGCCATATGGGAGAGAGTCCAGCAAAAGGCCACAACAATGATGAAGGGACTAGAGTATCTCTCCTATAAGGAAAGACAGAGAGCCAGGACTGTTCAGCCTGGAGAGCAGAAGGTTCATTTAGCTGAACTATAGAAAACTTAATGCATGAAGAAACCTGAATGTTAAAGCATACAACCAAGGTACTTTGAAGTTTCTTTACCTTTCTTTTACACATAGAACAAAAGTTTATTTTACAACTAGCTACAGATATGGTCTAAAATTAATGCTAAGAGTTCCACTTCAGTTTTCAATTTTTTTAGCTCTTGCTCTCCCTTGTGGATCTGCATAACATAACAACACTAATACCTTCATAAATCTAGATTTTATTTTAAGGAAAAGTTAATTAGCACATTTTCTTTACTTCCAGTAGAAGTTTATATTTATGGAAGTGATGCTTATAAGTTAAAAGAAAATTCAGCTACTATGAACTTCCCTTGCTAAAAAAAACTTAGATGTAAAAAAAGCAGAATATTTTTTATCACTGTAGTATTTATATTTCACTAGTTCATTTGTATGTTTAATAAAACTCTTACCGTATCAAGCCTGGAACACAGAGCTCTTTTTTCCAATAATGTTATAGTATTTTTTGCCCATTTTCCTAACAGTGGCAATGTTGAATTCCTATTTACTGTGATGAGAGACACTACTAATTTCAAAAAGAATTGAGTTAACATTACGCAAAGAAGCAGAAGCTTCCATTACTTACCAGTTTATTTAACTAATATGTTTAAATTATCACTGAAGACATGTATGTCTGGAAAGCAGGAATCCTGAAAACAAATAGTAAGGCTGGGCACATGAAGCCTTTCAGATGAAGGTGTATACTTAGGTGAAAAAGTAGACTCTGAAAAAAAAGACAGTACAAGTTTTAAGGCTTGAGAGCAAGGGGGAAGCATCATAGGAGACACAATCCAGTAATACACCATTTCAATACCATTTTGCTTCTGGTGTAGAATGACTAGTAGAGGTTACCAGTTTATAACTGAATCAGTCAAAGATAATTCCACAATTATATTTCACTGTTGAACAGGACACTAAATAATTTTGTGAGCTTCTGAGACCATGTCTATAATTACATGCTGACTTCTGAGGTGAAATTTTTGGCAAGGTGTCCAACATAGGAATATATGCTATCAATAAACACTTACCTGGAGTTTCTTCCAACTTTTCCATATTTTAGAACTGAAGTGACTGAAAATTTCAAATCATATAACTTTCTTGGGTTCTTTTAAGTACCTTTTGCATCATTTCATTCATGAAGTTCTAGCAAGTACAGGTTCATTTAATAGGCAATGATTTAGCTGTATTTCTGTTTCTGATAGCTGTAGGTGAAATTAAGATGTGAAACAACTAGAAGATGAAAACCAAAACAAAACAGAAAATAATTATTGCTGTATCATTACCAGGTCAATACTTTTTTTTTATTAACTTTTTTATTTATTTAAATGCAGATCCGTTTTGACAGACCATTAGGGAATATTCCACATCTTATCCCAAAAAGGACACTCAGGATTTTCTGCCAGCTTTAACAAGAGTGGAATGCCCTCAGTCATCCCTTTCTACTATGTGACCATATTCAATACTTACCTGAGCCATCCCAGGAGAAAAATATTTTTTCTAGTTAGTTTATGGCAAAGAAAAAGAAAAAAAAAATACATATTTTTTTTTTACATAACTGGTCTACATTGTCAGCAACAGAAGGACCTTTGATTGCTCTTCAACAAATTATACATCCAAAGGCCAGTGATCTCCTACCTATCTAGGTGAAACATCAGAGACAGAAAGAACAATTCAATTGCATGCTATCTGATCTCTTCTCTATTCTGTATTTTTTTATGGCAGCCTTCACATGGGTCAAAACATAAACATAGCAATACAAGGTGAACATCCTTTCATCAGGATTGTTGTTTCATTGTTCTGAAACAATACCTCAGCAATTTTTTCATTTTTCAACAGATCCAATCTTCTATTCTTTAACTGACAATATATGAAAGTAATCTGATTATGTAATTGTTCTCTTTGTTCTTTTCCTACAAAGTAAAGGATAATTTGTGCTGCAGAAGTCCTTAATTTTATCCTTGTTCAATAAGCAGAGCAGGCTCTTAGAGAACGATCTAGTCATTCTAAGTTGTATGGTCAACAATAGGGGATAAACTGCTCTATCACCTATTTTTGTTACAAGTGGTGGAGACACTTACAGAAATGCCGTAGTAGGGATATAAAAACAATACTGAATAAAATTCAGCCTGTGAGAATTTTAACAAAATATTCACTGGAAAGTGGAAACTACGATGGAGACCTTTGTTAAGACAGAATTATTTCAAAGGTATTTTTCCCCATTAAGAAATTTGCATGAGGCTTTCTTGGGTTTTTTAATGTACCTTAGGTAAACTATCTAGCAGATATTGGAAAAAAATGATTTCCCTATCACTGGTGATGAGAAAGACTATATTTTTAACTCTATTTTTCCAATGTAGAGTTGAAAATACATTGGATAACTGCCCTTCTTGCAGTTATCATTAAACTAGATCAAGTACACCAGCTTTTCGGAAGAGAAGTACCATGTTTCCGAAACAGAGTCCAAACAGTTTGCAAAGTCAGGTTAGTTGCTCCTTGTAATTCCTCTATATAACCTTAACCATTCTGGGTCCATCTTTCTACCTTTTCCAGGGACAAAATGTATTGTATGTCCTCTTTACCGATGTTTTTTTCTGCTTCCTGATTTCTTCCCTATGTATTTTAATTTCTTATTCCTTTCTCACAGTGAATATAGCTTGGATTAGGATTTTAAAAGGTTTATTGCTAGTATTTTGTGTTGAAGAAATAAAACATTGCTCTTACTTATAAGGACTCATTAAATGCAGGGGAAATAAATAGATATGAAAGAAAATAGCATCTTTCTTTAATTTCTGAGTATTATATATATTATTTTTTAAAAAATTTTGCATTGGCACTAATAATTCCGTTCCCCTCTGAGAAAAAATATTTCCAGTTTAAAACCTTCATACACATTACATTTTAAATGCAATCTAGTAGCAAATTATAATTTCTTGTTAAAAAAAAAGCAAGTCAACTTTCTGCAACACATTAATAGTTTGAAGGAACTTCTTAAGAAACTCCTTAGAATAATTAAATTGTCAACAGCTAATAGCATCAAAACCAGTTTTTGCTGTTCACTATAATTGCCTCAGCAGGAAAAAAAGTATCAATATTGCTTTCTGAAGTTCAATGCAGTTTCCATTCAGTGCACTCTTACTTTGATTTTCTAATATATTACTTTGAAACCTATGAGCTGAGACACTCATTACTTTTGACTACAAATGGCTGCAAAATTGATGGGAAAGCTGATTTAGACAGCACACTCAATAAAAAGCCCTTTTAAGATGTTTTAGTGACAGAACCTTAGTAACGAAGGATCCATATGTCTTTACTGCATAATATAAAAACAGAATTCTATTTTGCTGTTTTTACTTCCCAAGAAGACAGAGGTAGATTTGAACTATAAAGTCACATCTCTAACATAATTATATTCACTTTAAAAACATCTGTAGTGTACACAGAAGTATATCTCAGAATTATTTAAATACTTATCATAAAGTTGTTTGTGTATGTTGGAAATAGAGTTTTAAAAAAAGATGCAAACAGAAAAATAGATATCAGAAACTAAGGAGATAAAAATGCACAGAACTTTCTACATATAAACCATGACTACACCAACTGAAAAACAGCAAAAGAATCAAACTAATAAACAAATATTTATATATTATTCCATTTATTTATTTTCAATCACATAAAGCAAACAAGATGTTAATAGATAAAACTCTGAATTTGCTATAGAAGCCAATTTGCAAAACCAATTAAAAATTGGTTTTACCTAGCTTGTTTGTAGAGTATCTCTACTTCTCTAGAAGTATAGAATCTATCTCTGAATTCATTCTGGGAATAACCACATTTTTCTCCATTCAGAAAACTGCTAAATTGTTCTTAAATACAGAACTGAATAAGCATAACTCATAAGCAGTATTTCAGAAAAGAAAGGTCTTATTCCTTAGAGGATTTGCATTGTCATTACAACTTGAGTATTGTGCATATAGAAAAGAAATGGCATACACAATTCAGAGATGAAGAACATCATCTTGACTCTTCCCATACACTGGGAGAGTAAACTAAAAGACTTAATACCTGTATATGCAAAAGCAAATTGCAGGAATATTCGAAGATTTTCATAATTCAAAACATCCTGTGCAATATGAGATACTTCATCATTTTTGTTCAATTCTGACAGAGTCCTACAGAAGGTGGAACACTGATGTAGAGAGACAAAATTGCATTTGTATCTTTCAATAAAAAATTACAGAACTTGTGTTTAGGAGGAGTTGTGCATTGTGATGCACTGATTTTCACTTTATTAGAAGCTATGATAATTCTCTGGTAGTATATCATATGTTTCATGCCTTCCAGTGAGGGGGAAGAGTTTAAAAAAGAAAAAAAAAATCATTATTTGAAAGCTGTGTAGTTATTAACGAATGTTTGTTTTACTAATTAAGTGATAAACACCTGAAGGTGCATTCAGATGTTTTCTTATAACCTGCTGGTCTTGCAAAAATTCTTGTTTCCTGCTGAAAGAATCAGGACTCTGTGTTAGAAAGGTGTATACTGATAGGCTAAATAAGACTAATGACTGTTTTTCATTTTTTTTTTTTTTTTAAGAGAATTTAGCATTCGTTTTCTGGGTTTCAGGTTTTCTGGAACCTTAAAATGTGCATCAGAAACCCACAAAACACAGCTTCTGGACTACTGAAATATACTGGGCCAAAACAGATGAAACCTGTGAGGTCACTTTTTAATTGCTGCATGTATTGCAAAGAGAATTGTATTGCAGAAGTATTTTATTATTTTTCTGACATCTTATTCTGTCTATCAAGCAATTTTTTGGGAATATCTGTTGTAAACCATCATAATTAACTCCAGTGTTGTGAAAGATCATTACAAAATTATGTTTGAGGATGCAGCTGTAACAAAGTGTTAATCTTTTAATAGAAGAAGATAAAATCATTCAAATCCAGCCAAGTGTTCTACAATCCAATTATCCCAGGGTTAAAAATTGTTGTACACTATGAAGCTTTCCTTTAGTTTTGTTGTTCATATTCCAATCCTTTATTTCTCTTATTCCTCTCTTCTGCGATTTTTTTTTTTTTTTTTTTTTCTCACAAGCAGGAGCCATTTTGGCAAAACTTGACAGAAAAGAACAGGAAGGCAACTGAAGTTTCTCTTGTGTATAAAGAAGATAAATATTCCTGAATACATATATAAGATACAGATACGAGGAAAAACATTTTCAATTTGACATAGCCATAAGTCAGAGAAGGTTGACCAGAAACATTATGGTGTTCATTCTTGGTGATACTCAAAACCCAACCAGACACAGCATTGAGCAATCTGCTCTACCTGACCCTGATCTGAGCATAGGTTGAACTAGTGGATGTCCAGATGTGCCTTCCAAACAAAATTATCTTATGAGTTTTTTTCCTAGAAGCTTTTGTTTCAGTGTCAAGCTTCTCTACCAACCTGTGGTAACAAAATTTTGTTAACAGGGGATGTAGCTTTACAGACAATGCCCCACAGAGAGCTTGGTAGTGAAAACAGTGTTCAAATTAGCATTAAATTGGAAACCATAGCAAGCAGTAGTAACCATTAAACTAGATTCAGCAGCTTTTAGACTTCTTATGTAATCTCAACACTTGGGTCACGACAACCGCAGGCAGCGCTACAGGCTTGGGACAGAGAGGCTGAAGAGCTGCTTGGCAGAAAAGGACCTGGGGGTGTTGGTCAAGCGTCGGCTGAACATGAGCCAGCAGTGTGCCCAGGCGGCCAAAAAGGCTAACAGCATCCTGGCCTGTATCAAGAACAGTGTGGTAAGTAGGACCCGGGAGGTGATCATCCCCCTGTACTTGGCACTGGTGAGAACCCACCTTGAGTACTGTGTCCAGTTTTGGGCCCCTTACCACAAGAAAGACATTGAGGTGCTGGAGCGGGTCCAGAGAAGGGCAAC
>JAOQGH010000001.1:168774816-168837172 GCA_025769975.1 Gallinago jamesoni
GTCACAGATGATAGGACAAGGGGTAATGGCTTCAAGTTGCACCAGGGGAGGTTCAGGTTAGATATTAGGAAATATTTGGTTTGGTTTTTTTCATTGGTTGGACTAGACGATCTTAAAGGGTTCCTTCTAACCTGGATGATTCTGTGACAACAGAGAGTAAATGCAGTTCAGTATATAGAAATATAAATAGTTTGATAACAAGCTACTAATGCTGGGCAATTTTTGTTGAATGAAGGAGCCATTGGACATAGTTATCTTAAAAAGGTTTTTTGCTGTTATTCAGAAAAGTAAAAAAAAACTAACAAAATTCAAATAAAGATTCTGTGAGTGACAAAGTGCCAGAAATATACTGTTTACAGTCACCATTTTTTTATTAACTGGGGAGTGATGATTTTATCCTGTAAACTTTCAGCCAATTTTGTAAAATAGACCTAGTCTCTTAATGTCAATATGCCAAATTAAAAGTTAATATTAATGTTATTACTTGTATGATGCTCTTGCAGTATCTCATTATTTCATAATCACTCATAGACTTTCCTTTACCACACCACAATTAGATAGAGAAGTATTATTAACAGAAATGGTAGTAAAAAAGACACCAAGTATAGGTATTGACTTTTTTCCCCAGAGATTCTGAGGAATTCAGAAATCCAGACTCTTATAGAGCTGTCTGAATTGGCTCATCCTATTTACACTACATATTTCATACAAAATTGTATACATATACATATGTATATGCATATATATGTGTTTATATATACTTTATATGCATACAGATACACATGATTTTTTTTTTTTATTACTGATCACCATGCCCCAGAAAAGTAATTTTCTATTAATGTTGTCCATTGCGAAAACACTCTCTGACCAGGTTCTCTCATATACTTCACCCATGGAGGGCATACTACTGACAATGAATTTACTTACTTTAAGAATAGTCGATGTTACACAGGATCTCTGATTTAGCAGTGTGATATGAAATAGACTGCGTAACACGGTCAAATGTATGTTACACTCAGCAAAATACGGCAATTGCAATACACAGTTCCATCACAATCACAAAATCATAGAATCACAGAATGGTAAAGGTTAGAATAGACCTTCAGACACCACCCAGTCCAATGACCCTGCCAAACCAATGGTATTCACATTACTAGTCTCTATGATATGCTCACTTTCACAATGTTGGGCATCCCCGTTTGCCAGGAAGGAGAACATGGGTTACTGGTTACAGCCAGCTCAAGCCTGCTGCTCTCATCGAAAGTCTTTTGTTCATTTTCATGACTGATGCTGTTGAACATAGAATGGTGTCACTGATTTCAGCAACAATATATCTGCCTTTCTGAAATTAAAATTAAAACTTTGTGAGTTAATATATGCAATTAATGCAACATACAAGAAGTTTTCCAAGCAGAAGGCTACACTGACAACTTAAAAAACTTTCAAGAGTAAGGAGTTATTATACTTTAATAGCAAATAGAACTTTTGCAGCTTTAGCCTGCCTTGATGTCTTCAGACTCCACAGGCATACGTTGTCAGAAAACTTCTTGTTTCTACAGACAGCTCAGCTACTGAAAGAAAATGGCAATTGAAAATGAAAAGATAAATGAACAAGCTATGCAGGATGTCAGCCCAGAGGCCCATCAGTCCAGCATTCTGTTTTCAACAGTAGCTAAAAGGGGATTATTGTGAAGTAGCACAGTAATAGCACCCATATGCAGTGATATTTTCCCAGACTATTCTGCCAGCCTCCAGCAATCTGCAGATTCCTGACCCTGAAGTTATATTTTTGGTTTTTAATGGCCATCAAGGGAATTACTTCCCCCATAAATTTTTAACAACCACAATGCCTTGTGACAAGGAGGTCTGCACCTTAATTATACACAGTGAGAAGCCACTAAGAGGCAGTTGGACTGAGTTCTGCTCTTTCTTTAATTGTCAATAGCTAAATCTGTGCTAGTATGAACTATTTTTCCCAATCCAGACTTCTATCCTTTTCTGCAGATCATTAATTAATTCATTCAGTGTCATTGTTCCTAGCGGTTCATTCTTCCTGTAAGACAAACATTTTGATAATGACTAACTGTGTTTGTGCAGATGGTATAACTGATATACTGTGATGGCTTTTCAGAAGAGCTGGTTTAACTTAGTTTAACAACAAGGAAGTGATTCTTAAAACCAGATGAATTTTTTTTGGTCAAACTACATGAGATGGAAACTTATTTTAAACTATTCAATGAAAAATGAAAATAGAATAAAAAATTCTTTCTGCAACACAGTTCTTATTTTCTTTATAGCTCATGCTGTCAGCAATGTTCAAATAAGAATAAAATATTCTCTTCGA
Organism: Gallinago jamesoni; assembly: GCA_025769975.1. NCBI lineage: Eukaryota > Metazoa > Chordata > Aves > Charadriiformes > Scolopacidae > Gallinago > Gallinago jamesoni. Next base: position 168,777,161 of record JAOQGH010000001.1, read on the forward strand.
CTTGTAATGGAGCTGTTTGTCATTTCTTTTTTTTTTTTTTTGATGTTATTTTCAATATAACTTTCAAGTATACAAGTAGCTACCACAAGGTTAATCATTGTATTGGGTTCAGGCTGCTTGTTTGATGTTACACTTTTTCATAAGCTACCTATATGATTTAGAAGTTTAATTCCCACTTACATTAAATGAAACAATCCTGTGAAAGGAGACAACAAGAGGCGGTTGTCATGCCCACAAAAAGGAGTCATTATTCAGAATTCTACCTTTGACAGTTACAATTCTTTTCTTGGGTATATGAAGCATTTTTTCTTGCAGGCAGTTACTATTTAATTATTAATATAAAATAGAAATTTTCTAGCATGAGAAATTAAGATAGATGTGGGCTGTAGCCCATAGCCGTAATCTGATGAGTTTGGCAATACCTGATGAACCGAGGTTAAAGTTTCTGCTTTGATTACTGAGATAAAGTTTGAACATGAGGCTATGGCTACACTATGCTATGCCAGTATTTTAGATTGATAAATAAAACAGAGGTAGGGACTAGTCCTTGGCACCAGATATAAGTGACACAAATAGACTCGAGTCAAGGTTAGGTAGAACTCATATAATATAATATGCAATATTATATATTTTGAATATAACGTTTTGAATATTATGGGTATTTGAATAGTGAATTAATATTCAATATTAATATTATGAATATTTGAATATTGAATATATAATATTTTGAAGTTGGTTCAAATTTCATCTCAGTTAATGTAGTACTGACACTCTGACTCCTAATAGCTTGCCCAATGACCGACATCATTGTTTCAGACAGACTGCCAACACCGTGCCTCCTGATACTATGAGCCTCTACTGATACTTGTAGAAGAGTGACTGGAAATCTACCTGGTAGAAAAAGACCTGGGGATGTTGGTTGACAGCTGGCTGAATATAAGCCAGCACTATGCACATGTGCCCAAGGAAGCCAATAGCATGGTAGCTTGTATCAGAAATAGTGTCCTAGCAGGACTAGGGAAGTGATCAGCCCCCTGTACTTGGTACTGGAGTGCAAGTACTCGAATATTGTGTGTCTGCACTTTGAATACTGTGTTCACTTTTGGGCCACTTACTACAAGAAAGGCATAGAGATTCTGGAGCGTGTCCAAAGATGGGCAATGAAGCTGGCAAAGGATCTGGCAAACAAGTCTTATGAGGAGCAGCTGAGGGAGCTGGGGTTGTTTAACCTGGAGAAAAAGAGGCTGAGGGGAGACCTTATTGCTCTTGACAGCTACCCAAAAGGATGTTGTAACGAGGTGGGGGTCAGTCTTGTCTCCAAAGTAACAAGCAGTAGGACAAGCCAAAGTGGCCTTGAGTTGTGCCAGGGAAGGTTTAGACTGGATATACCTTTAGGCTCAGGTTGCTCAGATGTTTTACTTAGCTTCCAAAGGAACATTGACAGTTTCAATTCTATGCTGTAGCTTTTGTTTATTTCTTCTTTTTTTTTTTTTTTTTCTCTTTCCAAATAAGTTATGTTGATTAAGGAGAGAGGTAGAGAGGTAATACTGCAATAAGGATTTTGAAACTTCTTTTTTCCACCAGGCCAAATTTTTCAAAGGTTTCAGAGAAAAAAAACATGGAGTTGGGTGAGTTGCCCAGAAAAATAAAAAAAACAACACCATAAAAGATAGAGATCTTAATGAAATGACCAAAGATCACTCAACACATTAAAGTCCTTTTTAGCACTGCAGGTCTCCTAGGATGCCATCTAATTGTTGCAACAGATCCAGTGCTTCTGGATACTTGTGTTTTTTGAAATACATTATCATACCATATTTATTCAAAGTTATAAAACTTCTTCCCTTCCCTTCCCTTCCCTTCCCTTCCCTTCCCTTCCCTTCCCTTCCCTTCCCTTCCCTTCCCTTCCCTTCCCTTCCCATCTGTCTTTCATGTATCTTCTTTGTGATATATACTTAAAACTCCTTTCATTTGTTTGTCATTGTTCACAGTTATGCCTCCAGGGTATTTTCACATATAAGGTAGACAAGCTCAGTGCTTTAACACCTTCTCTAACTCCAGAAATTGTTTTATGTATCCATAAATAAACAATCAACATGATGACAGGCAAATAAATGTTTAAAGTATATTGCAGTTCCTGAAAAATGTAACAAATTATGCTGAATTAAAGATAATTATTAAATTGTATAAAGTCAGAATGCATATGGCAATGTTTAGACTTATCTCTGTTTAAAAAAAATAAATAAAGAAATCAAAGAAGCCCCCAAAACCCACTATTAACTTTGTCTGGGGTAGGATATCCATGTGTGTAAAGGAAATCTCTAGAATCTGTGAAAGATTATATCACAGGACCAGATTCATATGAAAGAGTGTATCAGTAATACTTATTGTACTACCTCATCTCGTCTTTTTTAAAGACAAATAACTGACATTTTATAGGTCACTGATCTTCTGATCTTTATCTACATCTTTCAGGAAAAAAAGAAAAGGAAAAATAGAAAGATTTTTGTAAAGTTATTCTAAGTTTCTCATGACTACTGATTTGTTAAGAACTGTCAGCGTATTATGGTCTTATATGAAAAACAAAAGAAATAGTTCAATACAATAAAAAATGAAAATGTGAGGCTTCTCTTTCTTAATTTTTAATTCAACTAAAACATATTTTTAGAAAAATATCCAAGCCTGTCCCAATATCTAAGCATATCAGTAATAGAAAGTCCACTTGCTATTGATCGATCATCTCAGTAGATGTAATTTTCCTCTTTTCTTCTATTTTAAACTGTTTTCCATTATCATTTGTTCATTCTCTATATATGATGACCACATTATACCTTTTTTTTTTTTTTCTTAAACTGAAAGGATTCAATATATGGTGTTTCAAGCTTTTTAGAATTCTTTTAAAGTTAGGGATAGTTCCTTTGGTTTCCTTTGAGTCTTCTGCAGTTAATACTTTCTTCTTGTACTGCACATACTAGAACTAGCCATGGCTTTCTTTCCATTATCAGTTCCACCCATGCATAGTGCAGAAATGTCCTTCTCATTGCTCAATACTATTCTCTTTATTCAATCTTTAATCTTTACTAAAATCACACTGTCTTAATCACTTTTGTTTGATTCAGATTATATTGATTTCTTTGTCTTATTTCAAATCATTCCAGAAAATACAGGATATGCTTCTTTTCCTTTTGAAATTTAAAAGCACATGAAAACTTCTGTTGCTGAAATTATCACTTTTCTTCATAAGAAACAAAAGCTACACTCTCTACGGTGCATATTTCAGTTCTGCTGCTTCTTGCGGCTAATATCACAACATAAATGCAACCTTTGAATTATAGTATATTCTTAATGTGTTTGAGAAAAGTTCCTTTGAAGTCTGATGAAAAGAGTACAGGGAAAACCTTTTATAATATTTCTTATATAGATTTCTCTTTTAATAATTGATTCTTGTTCACGAAATGGAATATCCTTGTTTCCATAGTTCATGCAGGTTTTGCTGTTAATTGGGTATCAGCCTTGCTGGAATTTTAAATAAGATTCTACAGACATGTCTTTCTGCAATGTTATTATGCTATAGGTTAACAAAGATTTGCTCTCCAGAGTTTGGATCTGTCTCTGTCTTAGCACTATCCTGTAAGTAAGAAGTAAAACATAAGAAAATGATATTTCTTCATTTTCCTAATTTTTGCAATTTAAATATATCTATATTGGTATCTATTCTTATGTACATAATTCTATTATGTGTTACAACTGTTATAGTTTAATTTCATTCTTGCAGAAATTATAGACTTTTAAGGTTTTCCTAATTATCATTTATTTTTTACCTTTACAAACATAACAGTTTTACAAGATTGTGGTTTTAGAATACATTTGTTTGTATTTAGAGAAAGATATAGAGCTATAGATAGAATGATAGAATAATAAATAGATTAGATAGATTAGATAGATAGCTAATCTGTCTGTGGAGGGAAAGAAAATAAGATACGAAATACAAATATGATATGAATTCTGGTGGCAGCACCAGTGAGGAAGTAGCAGCACTGGCGTCAGTTTGATCTCATTGCCTGATTACGGCACTGGCATTCTTAAAAGGCTTTAACTCTGTTTTGTTTGGTTTGGTTTGGTTTGGGTTTTTTTGCCTACACTGAAACCTATGAAGCCTTGCAGAGCTACTGCAGATACATTTCTCTGGCTTTCATTTTGACTTATAAAAACACTTAGTAATTTCAGTGTAGAATCAGTTTTACATTCTAAATGGGCCAAGAGAATAGGACTTCATTGCATGTCATGGAGTGGCTGTTGATAAATGAACTTAGCTATTTTATTTCATTGTTTATTTTTTGTTTCTAGCTTCTCCTTTTTGCAGAAAGAGACTTCTTAAAAAAATGGGTTTGAAACATCTTTCAAGTCATCCCTTCCTATTAAGGTGTGACAGTGTGCTCCCCCTTGCCAGGCACGAACCTGAACCTTATCTCCTGTAACTCTGCTCAAGCAATAACCACTTGTGGTGGTCACAATGGGTACATGTAGTCATGATGGCTGCACTGGGTTCAACATGGTTTTGATGAGACAGGTAACAACATAATAGTCAAGGGCTAACTTGAGCGATACTGGTACTGTGATCAATATGTAAATATGACTATAGGTCAGTCATCTTACTCCCATAAATAGTGAAGAGCCCAAGAGCCTTTTGAGCTCTCCTGAATGGCAGTGGGCTGTGCACCAGGATCTCCCCTTGAGAAGGGATGCCTGCTCAAGGTTACATTTACTTCTTGAGATTGAGAGACTTCTTGTTGCAACAGATCCTTGGAAAGTGACTAATAGCATGCTAAACTTTGAAATCTTAGCTAAGTGATGTAAAGGATAGATTGTGCATAAATAATTTTTTAGACATAAACTCTTGACCAAGTCTGGGACTAGGATTAGATCCAGCTGCATTTATACTCCTCTCTGAGAAGGAGTCTAGAAAGCAAAGGGGTTCTTTCTGAATCTCATGACTCAAAGAGAGGGTCTCCCTGACAGCTCTGTCTGACCCTGTCCTCTGTGCAGTAAATAATGAAGTGTGCCTTGCCATCTCGAATCTTGTTAAAACACTGTTGCATTTACCATAAAACAATGTTAAATTCAGGTTTTATATCAATAAATGTATTGCTGCTTCTCTCTATGAGTGAAGTGCATCGCTTCCATCTGTGACATAAGGACAATAAAAAAATGTGTATAATGGAAAAAAAGTAAAATTTAAACATACATGCACAAATAGATTACTTGAACTCCTTTTTCTTCATATTACATTATTCAGTATTCATGAGTATTTGAATATCTAAACCCAAATATTTCTACTTGATGAACATGCCATGAACATAAATTACTCTAAGAGAACTTGTTAGATAGGAAAAAAAAAAAAAGGAAAGGCATGATGACAAAGAGAACAGTGGAATGAAGATTAAACAAATGGGCTAGATTAAAACATAAAAGAGTCTTTTGTTCAATAAATTCTGAAGCACTTAGTACACAGACCTAGTACAGTCATATAAAGAATGTAAAGTAGCTGATAACACATTTATCTCCTCCCCAAAATATGTATCTTTTACAAATTAGTTTTGACCTACATTCTGTAATACCATCAACTTCTGTTATTTGGAGAATAATTAGTTCTTATGTCTATAGTAAAGTTTACTGAACAGGAGTGTTAACTGAAGATATTTGACATTTACAAACATTACCCTTTAAATATGAAAACACTAAAGAGCCAGTTTTGATGTTTATAATTGAATTTCAGAAGAAAAATCTCTGACAGTTTCATTTGCTGAATTAGCTTCTATTCCCTTTGCCAGAGTTTGGCCCAAAGTGCTGCAGCACAGAATGGTTCTAACACAAACCTCAGTGGTGGCTTCTTTAGTGGCTCTTTCTAGCTTTTCCACACTAAGATATTCGTGGGTCTCTCTTAAGACATTAAAATGTCATAAAGCATAGTTGCTCAAAGGAAATTTTCCATTAAAAATTCCCAAAAGCACATTGGTGAGAAATGTGTCTCATTCAAATTGAAAGGAAATATAAATATATTATATATTATATTCATTTGAGTGTACCCTAAATTTTATTCACTGGTTGAATGTTCAGATGTTTATTTAATGTCTTTAAAATATAATTGGGATGGAAGGACATTCAAATACAAAGTTGCAAAGTAATCGGCTTCTTGTAAATTCTACCTCCAGGTCGCTTCTTTCAAGTAGCAGACACAACTATTAATTCATAAGGCTTGTAAATGGAGTCCAATATTGGCCACTTCCCATTTTCAGTGTTCTCAAACTTACCCAGGAGTCTCTTTTCCTTGGCCAGAAACCAGCATTTTCCTGTTTGTTGTCCCTAAAATTAGTTCTGCATGGCACTAAACCAGGATTTTTAAATGCGAATTTAAGGTCACATTAGCATACATAACTCTTATGTAGTGTATAAACAAAAAGATCCATTTTGAGACTTTGTTTTCTTCATGATCTAAACTCCTAGACTAGAGGTTGAAAAGGAATACAGTTTTATCATTTCACCTTACTCTAAAGTACTGAATGAATGTATCTGCACAGTGCTTCAGTAATCCTTTTAAGCATCTGAAAACCATTAAAGTGTGTACTAAGAAACCACTTATTTGTTGCTATTCTTGAAAAAACATATTAATTTTGCTTCATGTTATCCATTTCACTTAAGATGAGCATAATAGTTTCATGGTTAAAAAACACAATAATGCTCATCAGGAATGTAATCTGTTAATGTAGCAGTAGGTTTTTTGTTTTGTTTTGTTTTATACACCCTCATTAAAGTGCATTGGCAGACAAGAAGGTGTTAATAATCTCACCAATTAAGTTAGTGTCATGAGTCTTCCAAGGTTCTGGGACTCACTGCTTATCAAGCTAATTTGTGGGAACAAATCCAGGCACAGTTGACTTTGGCTGGCACTCTTCACCATTGTACAGGCAAGACTACAATCCCTGTTGGGAGGTTGGGGTTCACTCATTTGGAGAGCAGCAGAGTTCAGCCGTATGGGCACAAACCTTTCTGTGACAGCTGGCTTCAATGTCAGAAAATAGTCCTGGATATGTTTAATTTATCAGCCCTGACAAAGATGATTAAGTACTGAAGAGTAGATGCATTTTATTCCTTGAAATGGGGTTTACAGTTGAATTTCATGGAAAAGAACCTTTTAAACTTACTGACATGTAGTAAGGCACAGAGCAATTTAGATCTCTACTGGCTGCCATCTAAGTTATCCTAAGCTCTCATTATGGCCAAAGGAGAGGAACAAATATCTCCAGAAGACACTCATTTCTAGTAAATGCCTGCCTTGTAACAAACTGAATTTTCTTCTGGAGATATTTATTTCCTCTTCATTGATTACAAAGTGATCCTTGCTCAAATTCTGAAGGCTAACTTTTAGATCTCTAAACATCGGTTTAAAATTAATCCCAACCTTAACTTTTTGAAGGTTGTTGTGGTTTAGGCCAAATTAGCCAATGACGGCAATAGATGCTCTCCCCTACCTCTCGCTTCAAGGAGCGGTGAAAGAAGGACAAAGAGATTTACAAGTTTAGAAGGAACTACTACTTTAATGAAATAAAGCTCCCAGGATGATGCCCACTTTTGAGTTACTGAATAGGGGAAAATAATGCATTGTTCACCACTTTAGAGGCTATAGAGGTAATAAACTTTTGAAGTTGTAAAAACTAAAAAAAAAAACCCCAACTTTAAAGGCTGAAAAAAAAACTAAACTAAAAAAGTTGCAAAAAAACCCTAAAAGTTGTAAACTAAATATCAAACTAATAGAAACAATGTAAATAAATAAGTTTTATGTGTAGGTTTCTTGCTATATTGTGGGATTACATTTTTCAGTTTAAGAAGTCCTCAAAATAGTCTGAAATTAGAAGTTATAAAGTGTTAATGGTGACATTTTTCACAATAGTATAACAGATTGAGATCCTTTTCTTTTGTGTTGCAAGATGTATATCCCTGCTTTATTAATTAGTGAGAAACAGATGCAAGAATTTAGCTTGGAAAACTAAAATCAAAAAGCAATAATTGTCTGAATCTTGACATTCCATTTCATTTTAGGATGCAGAATTTTATTAATGGTCAAGATGAGCTCTCTTGCTGATGTTCACCATGCTGGCAGAAATATTTCTGAGGGTGATTTGACCTTTAGAGAAGATGTTTGTTCTATGGCTTTTTCTACGGAGAGCTCAGGAAGGCCCAGAAGAAAAAGCCCTTTACACTCCACCCAGGGACTCTGTAGCCCCTGGACCCATGTTCAAAGCTATAGCACTATTCTTTAGCCCTCTTAATTTTAAATATTCTATTTTCTACACAGGATTGTCTCTAGGATAGTTCCAATTATTGGACTCCTTTCTACTAACTCTGCTTGCTTGTGCACCATGACAATAGATAAAGCTTAACAGGTGTAAATTAAAACCTAACATGGAATTGAATCAGAAAGTTTATGCCCTATATATACTTGCTATAGATGACATAATCGTTGCCTGTGTTAGGAGCTAGATGCTTGCATAACTGACCTTCCTGCAAATTGGTAATACTGCTACATGCTGCATACTGAAAAAACACCATTTTATTCTCCCCCAGATTTGTACATAATACTAATACTAAAACCAATACCAATATTAATAGTAATACTAATACTGATAATACAAAGCAAAATTGCTGAAACTTTCAGAAGGAGGAGGCTCTGCAGGCATGCTATTCAGGCTCCATCTAATGAGAATTCTCAATTACTTTTCATAATCAGGCTGACATACAGAAACATGGACATATGTCAACAGACAAATTCTGGGGCTTTGCATTGCATATAGAAATTAATATTAAAGTTTGCTAAGGGTTTAAAAGAAATAGAAAACCTTAAAGTGCTTACTAAACCATTTCTTTCTGATAGGATTAATGAGTGCTGGACTTCATTAATTTTATGTATTTGTTCTGAATTAAGTGCTCTCCTTATGTGATTTGCAATGTAAAGCTAATATGGGGTCAGGTTCATAGCAATCCTGAAGCTGGAACATTTCTCTTTGCTTTGTATTTTTTAGATTTTAGATCCATGTGTAATTTTTTTTTGTGAGAGACGGAGAGAAAGAAGAGTTTCATACTATCATTGAAGCTCATAATTATAATAAAACACAGTGCTGTATGAGCTACTGGACAATGCCAAGCATCAGCTAAACTGGCAAAGGTCAATAATATTTCAGATATACCAACGTAATCTCAATGAATTATACTTCAGGGTTCAAATGAACAAATTTTGTTACTGGTTGAGAACTCACCTGAGTCAGATGATAACATTTTAAATAAATTCAGCTGTCTTTGGATTTTCATCAACGTAAGTGAGAATGAATTCTGACCAGTGTCTCTGCTGAATATGGTTTATTGTAAATTTGTTCTGTCAGGAATATGATAGCACTCTAGAACAATCTTAAGGTTGTTATGCTCTTGCTGATGGTAGTGTGAGCAAAGAAAATATTGATTACTGATAACATGGAGTTAAAAATGGCTGAAACCAATGTCATCCCAAAAAAAGAGCTGCAGATGAAGCTTCCTTACTATGTGTAGTGCAGACATCATACGGCTTTACAGGCAGAGCTGGTTTTGGCTGGGGTACAGTTAATTTTCTTCATAGTAGCTAGTGCAGGGCTATGTTTTGGATTTGTGCTGGAAACAATGTTGATAATACAGGGATGTTTTAGTAATTGCTGAGCAGTGCTTAAACAGTGTCAAGGCCTTTTCTCCTCCTCATATCAGCCCACCAGTGAGTAGGCTGGGACTGCACAAGAAGCTGGGAGGGAACACAGCTGGGACAGCTGACCCCAACTGGCCAAAGAGATATTCCATGCCGTAAGAAGTCATGCTCAGTATATAAAGTTGGGGAAAGAAGAAGAAGGGGAGAAACATTCAGAGTTATATAATTTTGTCTTCCCAAAGAACCATTACATGTGATTGAGTCCTGCTTTCCTGGGGATGGTTGAAAACCTGCCTGACAATGGGAAGTAGTGATTGAATTCCTTGTTTTGCTTTGCTTTGGCACACAATTTTTGCTTTGCCTACTAAACAGTCTTTATCTCAACCTATGAGCTTTCGCACTTTTACTGTTCTGACCCTCTGCCCCATCCCACCACAGGGGGAGTGAGTGAGTAGCTGTGTGGTTTTTAGTTACCAGCTGGGGTTAAACCACAGCAGACACAGAGTATTCTGCCTGCTGATGATGAGAGAAAACTACAAAAGCATGGCAGATCTTTGAAGCTGTTACAGTTTTCATAAATGAAAAGCAACACAGTGAAATACACAATCATGGAGAAGCAGAATTATTTTTGTTCCTATAAATCATGTTCACTATTGCAGGCAGGATATTGTATGGAAATTAACCCACATTTGTTCACTGCGACTGCAGTAGTTTGTCTTTATATTATTGTAAGTAAGAACAGACACATGTTAAAAAAGACAAATCTCTGCTCTTTCATTTAAGAAGGTTAAGAATAAAAAATCCAAAGGAACTAGAGGCCATCAGTCTGTCAGATTCCTCTGGAAGTCATGCCCAGTTACATGAAAGACAAGAAGGTGATTAGGAACACCCGATAAAGAAGGAGCTCAGCCAAATCATGCCTGGCCCATTTGATAGCCTTCTAGGGAGAGAAATTAAGCTCTGTTGACTGTTTAATATTAATAAAAACATAGAAGATGGGTCAGAGAGCCTCAATGACTCCAGAGACAATAACAGAGAGGAGCTGATACAATGGGGATAGTTACTCATCATAGGGACCTCAACAGGCTCGAGGAATTTTATTAAATCAAATGAAGACAAACGTGAAGTCTTGCAGTGGGCAGAATAACTCCAGTACAAGCATGCAAATTAGACTTCTGCTGATTAGAAAGCAGGCTGCTGGAAACAGCATTGCAACATGCAGGACAAGAAGCTGAGCATGAGCCATCTATTGATGGTGCTTGCAGCAAAGAAAGCCAATCACCTGCCGGACTGCATTAACAAGGCTGAAGCGGTCTGCCACCAGTTGGTACCTGGAGCACTGTGTTCTGGACTCTCAGGTATGCAATACAAGCAAGACTTTGTCATGCTGGAATTAAGTCAAGTGGAGCATTATCAAGGGCAGTTGCAGGGTTGGAGCACAGGATGTGTCACTGAGGGAAGAAGCGACACTGCCAAGTTCAATTTATGAAGCAGAGAAAGCAAGAGATAGGCTGTCAGGGAAAGGCCTCTCCCATAACTCATGCACACACATCAATGGAGACCCATCATAGTTATCAATCCAGCAACAAGGCACTATGCAGTTTGAACACCTGTTTAAAGGTGTTCCCCACAGTCTTCACTGCTGTGGGTCTTTACAGCTAGATACTGTAAAGGTATATGAAATCCTCTAAGGATATCTGGTCAAAGTTATTTTCAAGTAAATAAATAAATAAATAAATGAAAAGGAGGAAGATATAAATAAGAACATACAGAGCCACAAAACTGAGGAACAAATGATAAGGAAGGCAGGGAAAGAGGAATCAATGTGGAATAAAGAAGGGAAAATGGACAGAAAAGGTATAAAAGGGACCAGTGAAGTGTAAAACAGGCTAGTCAGTAGGCTTGTCTATCTGAGGCCTGTGCCTGATCACTCTAGATCCAAGCAGGGGTAGCAGGTGGGTGGAACGTGCATACTAGTATTCAGGGGAACCCACAAGTGTTGGGTGCCTGTGGGAAAAGTATGTGAGTGCTACGTGCATAAGGTGAGCACCTGGTTGGAGCAACCAATGAGTTGGGGACTTGTGGGACAGGTAAGGGGGGCCAGAATCTGGGCAGGGGTGCCGAGGGGGCAGAGGGGACATGACAGTGCTCGGGGGATTTGTGAATGTGCATGTGCTTACAAACCTGTGGAGTGTGGTCTGTGTCCTGCTCTAGTGACCTTCTGCCTCTGCCAGCCCAAGAGGAGGACGAGACATGACTGGCTGTGCCTGTGTCTGGTGTGAGTCCTGAATGTGGGTGCTGCTTCAGGCAGTGTCTTGTCTGTGGTCATCTGTGTGACTGGCCATGTCAGTGTCCTCTGTGTGTGTCTGGGATACATGCCCAGCTTCACTGCTGGTTGAACCTGCAAATGGAAAAGTGGTAGCTGAATCCCTCAGCCTGGGCAGAGGCCTCAAGTCCCTAGGGCACTGGGCTGGGCTCCAGCAGCTGGGCAGGAGGGTCTCGGGCAGGGGCACCTGGAGGAGCCAGCTGCTCCTAGCTTTCCTTAAGAGAAATCTGCACCACCCACTAATCAGATCAGCCCACAGTGATACCATGGTGCAGATTTCCCACAGTTTCAGGTATTGTTCTCCTGTCACCTGTTGATCCACAGGATATACTAAGGACTATCACATTCTGTTCTTGTTTCCATTGCCCTGTTTGCTGCAGCAAACATGTGAAGAAGAGAGGAGAAAACTGGGCTCAGAGTTAGTAGGAGCTAACTAAAGGGATCTTACTGCTGTCTTGAATACCTAACAGCACAGTATACAGAAGATGGATCCAGACTCTTCTCAGAGGTATACAGAGGTAGAATGAGAGGAAAAGGACTGAAGTTGCAACAAAGGAAAATAAGATTAATTACAGAGAATATTTTTCTTTTTATTTTCACCATTGCAACACTGGAACAGGTTGCTCAGAAATGCTATGATTCTACATCCTTGGAGGTACTAAAAATTCAACTAAAATATAAACTTCAAATATAGGAGATGGAGGAGAAAAAAATATTGAAGCACTTAAGCATAAGGAGAAATGCTGCTGTCAGATCCATGAAGGGTTTACAGCAGCAACTACATAAAAGTATCTATCTACAAATTCAGACAAAAAGATATTCCACTCTGCTTACAAGTTTTAGGAAAGGAACTTAAGTATTCTTCAGTTGCACAATCATACGATACAGTCATTGAAACATTAAAAAAAATATTCACTGCCAGTTTTAAACATTGCTACCAAGTCTGACAGTTTCTGCTGGCACTCAGAACGTAATTAAAAAAGACCCACTGAACTTACATAAGAAACCAACCAATGTGAAAGAGTATGTGGATCATACTAAGAAACAGGTGAAAAGACTGAAAACGCTTTCTCTGTCTGCTTATGCCCTTACTACTTTCTAGTGACTAAGCAAATAAACTTATCGTGATGGAGTCATTAGGGCAATCACACGGCTCTCCATTTTTTATTTGTTCTTAAAACTACTTTAAATATATGCTTTCCCCTTGCCTTTTTGCCTTGGCTATCTAGATCAGAATGCCTAGAGTCACAATATAAGGAAGATTCTTTTTTCCCACATAATGTTAGCAAGTCCTTGTTTTATCTTATCTTAGATCAATTACTGTGCAGTATAGCAATGGGATGTTATGACTTTGTATTTTAAAAGCAGCACAAATAAAAGAAATATGTTCCTTTATCTCTCTAATACCTTTTTCTACAAAGCATGAACATAAAGCAACTTGTTAGAATAGGGATATCTTGTGTAATGTTAACTCCTCAGAGAGTTTCTCTGTTGGATGCCTGGCATACACAGCTGGTCTTTAATCCGTTCTCTTTCCTCTCCCTACCAGTAATTTTTATAATTTTTGGAACATAGTGGGATCTTATTCTTTATCTGGCAATAGATACCTGCATAAAATACAAAAGAGAAATCAAATGCAATCTCTTTGAGTTGTATCAATAATAACAATTAAAAAATTAGATCTTTTAAAAATCAGAAATGTAATCACATGAAATACCAGTAAACAATAAAAACTTTGAACATATATACAAATTATTGCAAGAATGACCTGAACTATAATCACAAATGCAAATCTAGAAGGCTTTAAAAGGGTTTATGTAACCTATCTTCCTGCAATAAATCTGGCTCAGCTACATCTGTGTCACTTTTACAAAAGTTGTTTAGGTTGTTAAGGATCACTTGCAACAGAGATGTCAGGGTTAGACTGCCCTGTCAGAAGATAGACACTGGGGGATAGGTAAGACAATGCACCCTCCAAAAAACCCACAGATACAAACAAAAGCAGTTTAGGTCCAGCAATGGCAACCAGGTTTAGCTAATAGACTGCCATGCAAGTCTGTAATGAAAAGGCAAATTGGAGGTCAAACCAGGAAAACAAGTCAACAAGGCAAGGTCAAGCTCAGTAAGGTACAAAAGCAGGCATAGGACACCTACTGTGCAAATTAGGAAAGCAGCAACCCAGGCAGGCTATGCTAATTTTCATGTCACGGTGAAGCTTTTCCTAATGTCTGTCCTGAGTTTTCTTTGCTGCAATTTACATCCATTTATTTCTTGTTTTATTATAGATATAAGAAGTCAATTATTGTGTTCCTTTTACAAAGACTTTTTTCTTTTTTCTTTTTTTTAAATGTGTTTGAATAATATCTTATTTCCTTAGTATAAACCATCTTAAATTTCAGGTCATATTGACCTCATTTCTAACCCTTCCTGTTTTTCCAATATGGATTTTTTTGAATTAGCCCCCATATTCCCAGATGTCCAGTGCCCAAATCCAGTTCATCTGATGTCTAAAGACAGCAGAGAAGAGCAGAAAATTTATTTTACCTTTCTTACAGGCTACACACTTTCAAGAAAGATAAAAGATACTTCCTTTTTTTCAGAACAGTATGACGCTGACTTGTGCTCAGCTTTGTAATAGCTTTCAGATCCACTTCAGCAGAAGTAGTACCTACGCATATGAAACTACTATTTACCAAGAAATATTAAACAAAACAGAAAGGAAAAATAACAAGGAAAAGATAAAGAAAAACTCATCAAAATGATAAAAAAAAAGAAAAAATATTTTTGATCTAAATGTAATGTCACTTTTTAAAATGTCTTAAATATCTTCAAGACAACCATTTTAATCTGTTTCATTGCAGAGATAAAAAGTTTTGATTTCTTGAGGCTGTTATACTGCAATACCCTGATCTCTGCTGAAGATCCCACTCTTTATTGACACTTCTGGCTCTGAAATGTTTTAAATAAAACTCAGAACAATTAAGCTTTTGAGAAACGACCCCAAAATTTCCTCTCCTTTAAACCCTTGATGATAAATACTGAGAGCAACCTCCATTAAACAAACTCAGAATGCAAAGTACAGCAGTGGGAACTTACATTTCTGCTCAATTTTCCTATGTTAAGATGCATAGAACCTGGCTTCAGATTACAAGCCTTGTTGCTTTAACTTTTATCAGTTTGTACCTTGTTAATTAGGTATCAAGATTCAGTGTGTACTGGACTCAAGGAGAATAGCAAGAACAACCAAAGCGAGAGGAAGGGAAGACCCTTTTGAAACTCAGGCACACATACTTGGTAAAAAAGATCGATCTGTTATTCAGACTACATCTGTTATTTGCTTCAAGGCTCAGTTTGACCTTTGTGCCTCTTAAGTAAGTAGTTTTTGAGATCCCTCTACTTAAAAAAACCTCTCTCTTCTGGAGAGCAATCCTGAGGGATAAATTGCACAAACTTTGAGCAGACAATAACCTTGCAGAAGACTTTCCTCACCTCAACAAATCAAAAATCTTAAGAGCCTAAGATCTAAATTCCACATGTGGCAGTATTGACTGCTTACAGAAACAGAGTAAGAAACAGGGTGAAGCAAGCAGTGAACGTGATTTTTAGCATTAATAATAAAGGACCATAGACTTTGTACTTACATGACAGTGCTGGGTCTAAGGACTTGTCAGGGTTTTTTCTTGGCCTGACCTGATTTTAGCCATTCCCTAGTGGTCAAGTGATCAGTGGCCCTATGGTGCTATAGCTGAAGCTCCGTGAATATTAGATAAAGGAGAGAGAAACCCAGTGATAAAGTCGCTACATAATAATGACTAGTGGAAGCTACAGTGAGGTTTACAGACTTAAAGTGAATGTCAACTCCACCCCCCCACCCTCTCCGACTCCTCCTGCAGAGAATTTAGGATGCACTATAGACACCTATAGACACCTCAACATGTCACTGATTCAGGGAGATGTGATCAGGCTTAGAGCCTAGAGGAGCATGGACAAGAGAGAAAATCATCAAAAAGAGGGCATAGATATTAGTAATTTTTCAAGCATAACAATTTTAGGGAGTTATTAATCAGTTTTGCCTTTATTCATTTTTACTAAAACAGCTACAATTACCACAATGGGACTGAAAAATTAATGTGGCATTCTGATTATATTGTTAAGTTTTACAGACTAAAAACAAAGTCCTACCTACTTTCCAGTGTTTGACCACCTTCACAGAAAGAAAGTATTTTCTTATCTTTAAACCAAATTTCCAATATTTCAGTTAGTGCCTATTGCCTGTTGTCCTGTGACTGGTTACCTTTGAGAAGAGTTTGTTTTTGTCTTCTTTACTTCTCAACAGGTATTTATACATGTTATACCCCTGAGTCTTCTCAACAGTCACAGCTTCTCTTCATATGAGAGATGTTTCACACTCTAAATCATCTTCAGGGCCATTCAGAAGACTCCCTCCAGTACATGGAGACATGCACATGTCTTCTTTGTACTGGGGAGCCCAGATATGCACCCAGAACTCCAGATGTGTCTCACCAGTGCCAACCACCTTCTTGTCCTTAGCATGTTTGGAAATGGTTTCCAGAACTCTTTGTTCTATTACCTTCCCCAAGGACTGAGATAAGCCTTACTGTGATGTGGTTCCAGTAGTTACAGTTTTTGCTGTTTTTCTCTTATTCATTCTTTTATAACCCATAAAAATCTCCAAAAGTATTGACATACTCCTTTTTTTTTTACAGCTAAAGCACATGTACAGCTAAAAAATATGTACAAAGCAAAGTTTCTATTAGTCAGAGTCACAGTCTGTATCTTATATCATCCCTGGATCCTTTAAAAATAGTAAAAAACTTAATACTTTCTTCTTCTGCTGCTACTTAAGCCAATTGAAGTGATAATTTTCATATTAAATAGTAGATCCACAATTTAATATGTGAATTCTTATACAAGTAATTTTCACATGGTATTTCTCCAAACCTTAATATCTGCTTTACTGACGTACACATATGAAGTGCAAATGAAGTAATAGTGCATACATGCAGTGTTTGAATTCATGCTCTCTTCATCTGAATACATCTTTTCCTTTTTTGAAACATCTTTTTTTAAAAAAAGTCATCTTTCTTTCATAATTAACCTTTGATGAGTTTTTCATGATCTACTCTGTCAGTTTTTTATTTACCTACTTCAAGTTCATTCTTGATTGACATAAAACCCCATATTACTGTGATTAAATATTTCTTTTAAAAGATTTTTTCTAAAAATTTTCTTTTAAAAAATATCCTTAAAAATTCTTCATGCCGTGTGCAAATATTTTAATCTTTTACCCACTATTTTTCAAATGTTATTTTCCTTTAATATAACCACCCCATTTTTCTGTAGCTTTCTCTATTGACCTTATACTTCACTGTTGAGGGTCTCATGTGTACCCTTTTTCTCCTTTGAGAATTTTACTTCTGGTAAACTAGAGTATTTCTGTGCTCATTATTACACGTTATTTTTTATGGCACTGTATTTGAGTGATATGCATAGCTATAAAAAATTCCCTTCTTGTGGTTCTCTGATTAATTTTTCCAAGAAGCAGTTATCGATGACATCTAATTTATTGTTTGTATCTTGCATGAACATTTACCCACATTACATGGAGTAACTGAAATCTCCTTTACAGCTTCCCATCTCCATTAAACACAAATGAATAATGCCATTTCAGATGCCCTGAGGCAACGGAAGCTTTTACACAGAGTTGAGAGGTGTGATACGGGTCTTAGATGCAATCTCTGAGCTTTTACACCAACAACTGGATATCACACAGGGCACCCAAAGGAAATAGCACTAGACACCTTTATGCTAACAACTGAATTGTGCACTCTTTTTCTATATTTGTAAACTATTCTCTTTTTGCAACTAGATAGGTCTGTTAGAAAACATAACATTGTGTTCCTGCATTAGAACAGTGAGCCGTCCATGTCTTGTACGCTCCTAAAGTGAATACCCACTCGTAAAAGGCCACTCACAATCTGATCTCACTGGGAAGCTATCAGATATGAGATCAAATAATTTCATTTTTAAGAACTTAATGCTTGAAGCAAATCCAAAAATATCTTAGGATTCACAGTTCTATTAAAATCTATATGAAGTCCAAGGTAGTGTTGACCCACATTTGCAGCAATTAAGAAAATAATACAATTAACATTCATTTCAATTAATTTTACCCTGGTTTCCAACATATAACACAAGTTCAATCATTTTAGGATTCTTTGAAGTAGGAAAAAGCACATTATCCAAGAAGGAAAAATTAACAATTCGGTTGCCACATTCATAAACAGTCAATTTGCATGGTTATATAGCAAAGTTTATGGCAAAAGCTAAGATAATAAAAACATTTTTGTTAGATTTCTAAATTCACTTTTATCTTTAAAGGTCTGCTTTCACCCCTTGGGATACCTGTGGGGGAGAGGAGGTGGACGGCAGCTATAGTATATCACAATTATGCTTATTGGTAAACTATCTTGTAATTATATCTGTGAAAAATAAAAACAACTAAATATTCTTCAGGTCTTTAAAAAAAAATCTTGAAATTGCTTTCTATAAGGTAAATTCAAGTCAGGGAAGAAATTAAGAAAAGGTACAAATTGAGTCAAAGAGTAACAGGAAAGAAAAATAAAATCGAGATAAGATATAGTAGTAACATAACTATGGAAGTATACAGCAAACTGTGTTGACATGCTTCAGCACATAGGCTGCAAAGCACACAAAAATGTGTTTTAAAATATACTCAAGGAAAGAATGCAAGACAGTTTTTGAAGCCAGAGATAATTATTTGCATGAAAAATGTATATAAAATTGGCCACTAATTGTTCACGAAGCACAAGGGGAGAGGAGAGGAGAGGAGAGGAGAGGAGAGGAGAGGAGAGGAGAGGAGAGGAGAGGAGAGGAGAGGAGAGGAGAGGAGGATGAAAGTACAGCTGTACTGACACAAGCAAAATGTCTCCCTAGAATGTTATCTCCAGCGTTAGGCAGCCCGGGACTAATGAATGTCCCAGCCTAGTTCTTGCTACATTGTGAGTGTGTTGTGCCTACTAAAAGGAAGTTGCTCCTGTGCCTGTCTCTTTTCCCCACTGAGCCAGGAAGTCAGGAAGACCATCACTGCCCTTGCTACTGCAGCACCATAACCTCAATTTCAGTCACCATTGCTGCTGAACCTGCCACTGCTGCTGGCATAGACGCTACTGAGCTTTTGCTCTCACTCCTAGTAGAGATACAGTACTCCAACACTGAGACTACTGCACAACAAGCAAGAGAAGTCTGGTGTTTTGCACCATAGGCAGAAGTCTTGGCTCAATAAGGTTTAAACTTGATGCTGAAGAGGTATTTCTGGAAATCCCTGCATTTTTTACCCACACAAGATGTATTTTGAGAAGGAGTGGGGCAGAGCAAACTTGCTCATGTTCCTACTGCTTATAAGATTATAGTTTTCATCCTCTTTCCTCCCCTTTCAACCTTCCACTGAAATAACCAAAAAAGAAGATTAATAGGTGTGTTCCCTCCTCACAGCTATGGCTTTCTCTTTTTCTTACTTTTCTGACTCCTTATTTGCCTTTTGGGGCATAAAGATCACCGGGAAAAGTGCTTGAAATAACCAGCCCACGGCAGCATCTGCACCTGTAGCCCTGTTTCCTCTGTAAACCCTTCTGTCCTGCCATCGGCTCTGGGGCATGAATCCGTCAGCTCTTCACACGCTCCAGTGGCTGCAGTCTCCTGCCAAAACCACCATGTGTTCACCCACAGCATCACTGTGTGAAGACATCTTATACAATGTCAATAGCAGAACTGACTGATGTTATGTTTTAATTTAAGCTGAAAGTGGTTATGATGATTATTATTAATTTACTGCACCTTCACCTTTTTTTTTAAATGAAAATCTCTTTGCCCTAGGAAATTACCTTGCTGTTCCATTATTTAGACTTGTTTTTATCCTTTCCTGAGGTTTACCTGACACATGGTATGTACCAACACATAACTTCCACTATGGTATCTTTCAGTAGTGTCCATGACATGTGTAAGGACTTGACTCACCTAATTTCTCCTTTGTACTTTTTAGTGCTTTTAAAGTTCCTTCATTTTTAGATAAAGAAGTTTTTGAAGGTTACCGCAAATGGGGTGGATATTTTAGCTTTTTTTACTGCTGTAAGAATGTTAAATGATTTTGTACATTTTGATCAATGTTACAAAATGGTGGTTCCATTAAATGACTTCAAACTATGTCTCTTGACTATTACAGAATATCAAATTAGACACTACATTTCCTTTGAAAGGCTTATTCACTGGCTGTTTTTTAAAAAAATCACTGACACTATGCAAGATTTTGTCCTTGATTCACATCTTGTACCATCTACATGGGAGTAATAGATGTGCACTTTATGCAGTCACCACTCTTGATTTTGTTCAGAATATCAAATTAACTGTTGTTATATTGGGAAGGTAGTCTGCGATATAAACCAAATGCTGTATTCTTTTTGTTCATGCCTGAACTCTCAATCCTAAACTTTTTTCTACTCATTAAAGTGCTCTGAAGTAGAAAAGGGTGAGATGGTTTCATGATTTAGCATATATAATATTTATATATGTACAGAACAAACAACACTGGTAGTAAATAACGGAAATAGTAAACATACTTTAATGTACTGTCTTTCATCTAAACATTGAACTTTCAATTTTTTTTTGATTCTCAGAAAATCAAAACCTGTTTTTATTTTCCTTGTCTATATCTTAAACAAAGATGTTTAAAAAATTCTTGTACATTCTCTCCAATAAGATAATTTTATAACTGCTTCAATAAATGCACTTGTGTAAACAATGAAAGCATTAATTATGATATTTCTAAAATATAAACATATAGAATAGTATTTTTCCTCTGCTGTTTCAAATTACACTTTTTCTAAAGTTAGTGTATTATTTCTTTTTGGTGGTGGAGCAAAATAGAGATATTAAGTGTCTAAAAGAGAAAGCAAAATGGAAAGGAGATGTCATAATATCTTTCTATTATATGCTTAAATAAGGTCCACATGCCATGTAAAAGGGCGAAAGTCACATATTGAAAGTTTCATAGACAAAATCATTTCCTTAAGTAGTTATATTTTTAATTTCTTAATATTCTGAAGTAATTTAAAACTTTCTTGCTTTCATTCGGGAACTTGGAACTGAAAGAAATTCATGATCTTGAAATACAATTCTTCTCTTCTGATCAGTAGTTAGGAAATCAGAAGTCAAAAAAATACAGAATTTAAAAGAAACAGGAAGAATGCACATCCATTGTTCAGTAAACTATAGGAAAAAGGATGTGTGAAAGTTCCAAGTCCTTACATCTATAATTTTTCATCCCTGGAACCTGCCTAGAACTTTCCCCCCCGGCCCCTTTTTTTTTTTTTTCCTTTTTTTTTTTCTTCTCCCTTTTCCCCCCTGTTCCTCAAGGTGAAAAGAATTATCAGGTGTTTCCAATAAGATCTTTGCTCTCATATACAAATATGATTTTTATAATCTCTTGCACATCATCCCACTTATGCAAATATTGATCGGTGTTTGCCATTTTCTGTTGTTTATTATTTCTGTTGGCGAAACACAAAAATTCTCAGTCATTCAATACAAAATTGGTAGCTGTGGCCCCACAGTCCTATAAACTGCATGCCAGTCAGGATCTCATAGGAAGATGAAACACATAAGGTAGGGAGGATAAAAGAGAATGGAATTATCATGGTTCTAGCAGTCACAACATCTAAGCTGCACAGGCAGGGCCATACGGGAGCTGAATCTTCAGCATGCATTCATCACTGTCCTCTGGGTTCCTGGGAATCCTTCAAACTCAGGCATTCAGTGGAAGCTTCCTGCTTTCATGAATTTCAAGGCAAAACAAATTGCATAAAACAATAATTCAAACCTTTGAGATCTGGGTAGAGTATGTTATATTTGATTTTATTATATTTAATAGTTGCTTGGGACAAAAGAAGAGAAGGTAGTACAAAAAAACTTGTCACAGACAGTTAAGGCTAGAGTGGCCACAAGACAAAAACCACATCATTCGATGATGTATATTGTAAATCCATGTACTCAGAAGAATGAATCTAGCAGGTGGATAGAAATTTCTAGTCTAAGATTTCTATTTCACAACAGAGACATATTTCAGACTGACACCTTCAGTCTTGCACCTCTCATCTGCTTAGATCATGAACTCAGAGGAACGGGACATGTGCTCTGACTGTATCCTGGGTCCTAGCTACCACATGTAGCAGTTCCAACCGAGGCTCAGCCTTCTACAGTGTCAGATATCCAGGAGCTTGGATGACCTTCTTATACCTAAAGGCCCATCACTTTCAGTATTTATTATTTTCTAGATTTTTAGCATAAACTGCTAGTGGCCTCATTAGGAATGTAGTCCTAGGACTGGTTTCTTTGACTTCCTCTGCACCTAAGACAAATTAGCATTTATCTCCATGCTTTCTATCCTTTCCAGTCTCCAACCTCAAATCTGTCACAAAATTGTGAAATTGTGCAGCTAGCAATAATTATATAATAACATTCATGTTTGTTTCCTCATTTTTCTAGCTCATTGGATTGGCATTAGACCAGTTTGTTAGAGCTGGAAAGATATTGTCAAGATCTCACTTGTTTTAGCTTTCAGGTTGGCTTTAGCCTGTGAAACTATTTCATAAATTATTGAACTTCTACTGAAATGGAAACCAAAAGTTACCGATTTCGGTTATCCATTTCTGGCATCTGAGCATTCCCTTGTGGTACATGACCAGAACCAATGTCTTTGTCAGAAGTTAAATACATATTTCTGACTTAATATCAAACAAACAGGCCTCATAAAAAAGTATGTTTCTGTTTTAAGATTTTATCCCCGTATTATCAGCATGTAGAACTGAATACAATGCAGAATTATTAAAACAAAGCAGTCATCCTTACAGAGGCAATAGGAGTTGCAGAGAACATAAATCAAAAACTCAAATACGCAATCTATTATTTCTGTCCAGAACAACAACAACAACAAAAAAATATTTTAGTGTCAATACAAGCAACTGTACTGCTTACCAAAATAAATACCAGGGACTAGATCATCAAGAACATACATAACTTCCCTCATGGAAGCTTACCATTTTGCTAATATAGGGTCAGAGTAGTTTTTAACTCTACTGGATCTCTAAACTTGAAGATGTTATAGTATGATACATTAGACACACGGTGAGATTTAGCAATACCAGAAAATCAGTACTCAAAACCATCAGACTTTTACAGTACCCTCCTACAGTGCATTGAGCCATGTCTCAGGCAATTGGCAGAAGTTTAAATGCATGCTGCTGCTATCTGTAATGTTCCAGGAACTGCTTGGAAATTAGAGGCAACATCTTGGGGACAGCAATAATAAATAAATCCACATAAACTCATTATGCTGGTTCCAATGTGATGACATTTTCCACAAAAAGCACGGCTTTATTTTCTTGTTTGTTTGTTTTACTGAGATAAACTTGTTTACACATAGCCTTTCTAAATACCAAACAATCACTAAGTAAATAAAATTAAAATAAGATTGACATTATTTATAAAGCATTATTTTTAGTTTGCTGTACACAATGTTTTTGTTTGAGTTGCAGCATGCCTTTATTACAAAAATAAGTGTTTAATATATTGTTCCACTTAACATTTAAGAAGCAAAAAAGATGAGAACATTATATGTTGCTTTCATCAGTTTTAAACTTGTTTTCTTATTTTTATATATCCTTTATAGTCAGTTTGCACCCAAGCTGAGACTTTCAAATAAACCAATGAAAAATGCAAAGATTTGTTTGGCAGTTTCTTCTTCGTTAGCTGCTGCCCTATGAACAGCTATTTAAATAACAGCAAAATACTTGGGAATTAAAATAAATTTCTGCCTAAACCCTAACCGTTCTTTTTCTGTATTTCGTCTATTCTTATTCATCCCTTTAGTGTCAAGCTTTTTATACACTGCAAGTGTAATCCTCTTTATAAAATCAGCCGTCAATATTTTATTTTCATATACTGAAAATTTGTTTCATTAGCAAGGTATACATTCAGACATACTTTTTACATACTTTTTCAAAAAAGAGATAATTTGCCAGAATGAATAAATGACTCAAGGCTGTAACTACTACAGGTGGCAAAACCCAGGACTGCAATAGTGCAAATAAGTAAAATGATTTTTCTTCAGTTCATTGGTAAATGGGAGATAGTAGTAAGATTATAAATTATATCCTAGCCTAGCACAAGTGAAAACCCTATTTTCTTCTTGAATTTGAGAGGATCTGAATTCCAACATAAGAACCACAATCCAGGAACTAATCCTCACAAGACTCTGCCTGTATTATTGCATACACTTCTATACAGGACTGTCTAATATATCTCAATAAATAAAAACTCTTTGTATAATCGCTTGTAGGCAGACAACTGCACTTAATACTTTTGACAAATGCTTTCTAATACAAAACTGTTTCCAGAACTGTATTCACTTCCGAGTGATGGAAAAGTGAAATGCAAAACACACTTGCCTGTTTCCAAATAACACAGAATTATAATTCCTTTGACCACAAATAGATACCTGCATTTCAGCTAGTCGACATCTTTATATTGCTATTTCTATAAGCAATGGAGAGAAATGTGGTCCACTACATCAAATATAGTTTGACCAGGTAGAGGCATGAGATGAGAGAACTCAGATGAGCTGAGTCACGGTCTGGACATGCCAGTTTATTACCATTACCTAAAATGAGAAGTCATGCAATCAACTCAGATATAAGTGGTGTGGTTAAAGGATTTTCGTAGAGTACATCTTTACTTTGAAGGAAATAGAAGAAATTTTAGGGATAATTTTATTTGCCTGAAAATAAAGACCATTTGTAGCAATGTGAAACAAAATAAGGAACTATTAGTCAAACTTAATAGTTAAAATCACTGATTAAGGAAAAACTAAGGACAGATGCAGAGAAGATGTATCTTATCTCTTATTATCAAAAATTTAAAAAAGAACAGTAGAAGAAGCTAACAACTAACTTTTCCCACCATCCTTTTGTGCAGTTCTTTTAGAAAGCTTCCCTGAGATCTTGGGAAGGAAGCAGAGAGAGTTATTTTTTTTCCATTATAAAAGGCCTGCAACACAAAGCAATACCATGTTAATGGTGGTGGGAAAAAAGACTACATATATCTCATACTTCAAGTGCTATGGCAATATTTTCATGAATACCTTGGGCTCACTGGTTTTGGAGCTTGGTTGCAAGTATAAAAATAGCATATAAAAATAGAGTTCCATCAATGACTATCTTAACAGAGAAATTCCAAGGCTTTT
The DNA here is from genome assembly GCA_025769975.1 of Gallinago jamesoni. Classification (NCBI taxonomy): domain Eukaryota; kingdom Metazoa; phylum Chordata; class Aves; order Charadriiformes; family Scolopacidae; genus Gallinago; species Gallinago jamesoni. Next base: position 168,802,547 of record JAOQGH010000001.1, read on the forward strand.
AAATTTGTCTCATAATTCAATACCTGCGTACTCAAAATGCTTCTTGAACCATTAACAGCATAAATGAACCTAGTGAAAAATGGATTGACTACAATTCTAGGGGGAAAGGCAAAACTTCTCTGTAAGGAAGCCCCTGAATATCTCACAGATTAAGGTAAAACAAAATCATTCACTTAGGGATATACTTTCATATCATACCCTGTGGTGTTATACAAGTTAGGAAAAAAAATCTGCTGCCTCAAAAATCTATTTTTTAGATATGACTTCATTAGTAAATTCTATTTTTAGAACGCTTTAAGTGCTCTAAGTACTGTTGAGATATGTTTGTCTGGAAAATCCATCTGCAGGAAAAAAAATATTGCAGCAACATGTGGGAACTAACACAAGAATGTTAGGTTGGGTCAATTTCAGTCCTACTTCTATTCTGCACCTCCAATTTTCCTAAAAACTGGAAGAACTGAGTTTTATAACTGTCATAAAATAAATTTATATATTTCTTAAACTAAAAGTAATGCGATTCTGTATGTGAATATTTATAAAATTAATTTTCCTAGAAGGTAAAAAGATTAAAATACATCTTCATCAAAAGAAAATAATAAACATTTAAAAAAATTAAACCTTCAATTTATTCAGTCCAATTTTTATCTTTAAGACATCATCTTTTGAGCATTTTCAATATTGCCTTTTTTCACTCTGATTCATTATCACTAAAGGAAAAGTTCAGAATCCTTAGAATCCTGTGAGAAAAAAATATTTTTCATCCACCACTGAAAATTACTTTTTTGTCTTATTAAGTGGAAATATACATCCAAAAGTGGGACATACTCAAAGCATGTAATAAAAAATAAGAATGTAAGATTTTAGCTTTTAAAATTTTTTAAAATTGTCCAAATAATAGTTTATTATCACATCAAAATAATTTTTAAACTGGTAAAAAAATACATTTAAAACGTCCTTTTCACTGAGTAAAAAATGAATAAAAGGATGGAATATTGTTTACCCATTCCTTTTTGTAGTTCTTATTTATTTTCTCCTCTTCCTGGAAGAAAAAAAAAAGTGGAAAGTTGGGAAAGAAAAAAAAAAATGACAAAAAAATTCTCCTACTAACAGACTTCTGAATTATCTTACTTAATTAAACTACAAAGTTAAAACCAAGAAATGTAATGCATGTGAAAAAAAAATCTGTGTGAATATATCACAGGGTAAAACTAGATGATCTAAATTCAATATAAACATACTTTAGGCACATGTGTTGCTACAAGCAAAACAAATGCACATTTGCATACCATCTAATCCTTCTGGCACATCCAACACACACCCACAAACATATGTAGTGCATATCTTAATTAAATACTCTGCATAATTCTAATATTCTAGTGGTTAGAGTTCATATCTAGCAGATGACATGCCTAGACAAAATGTGGACTTGGTAAGCCAACAAAATTCTTTAAACATAGGCTAATACAATCGATTAAGAGTCAGGTATGAGTGAATGGGGTGGAAGGATAGTCATACTTTTTTTTGAAAGCACTGTTCAAACACAAACATGAGGCCCCAGGTGTGAAAAGGTGTGGGGCAACAGCAAAAAGGTTAATAACCTTTTTGAAAGCATGTATTTCTCACAGTTGATTGTGAAAGCCTAGACCACTATCTTAGGTTAGACAACTAATTATATCTGAAGAATTCTCTAGAGAGGTGTGCTGCTCTACCAGGGGCTCGTATCAAGGATGTCACAGAGATACTACCAAACCTCGTACAGTACTCTGACTATTATCTGCTGCTGTTGTTTCATGTGGGCACCAGTGGTATCACCAGGAGTAGTTTCAGGAGTATCAAGAAGGAATACAGAGCTCTGGGAGCGGTGGTAAAGGACTCCAGAGCACAGGAAGTTTTTTCATCAATCCTCCCAGTCAAAGAGAAGGGGTTTGAAAGGGCCAGTTAACCATTTGTTGAATCAACAAATGGTTACAGAACTGGTGCCACAATCTGGGGTTTGTCTAATTAGACCACGGGACTCACTTTGATAAGAAATTCTTTACTGTGAGAGTGGTGAGACACTGCTTGCCCAGAGAAGATGTGGATGCCCCATCCCTGGAAGTGTTCAAGGCCAGGCTGGATGGGGCTTTGAGTAACCTGGTCTAGTTGGAAGTGTCCCTGATTGTGGCAGAGGGATTTGAACTAGATGATCTTTAAGGTCCCTTACAACCCATACCATTCTATGATTCTATGATTCTGTGTCACTGTGATGAGATACACTACATAAACTTGCAAACTCCCATCAATTCAGACATATTTTCAAACTTAAATCTCCTTCTTTCTGTCTTGATTTTGGCCTGTAAGATTTTGTTCTCTCCTTACTATGTCACTGTGTATTCCCTAAAAGATCCTTAAATTTCTACATAGTTATTTAAGTTGATATTTAAGTTGATTTGTAAGATAGTAATAAAAGGGTAAAAAATATAGACCAAAACACACACACAAAAAAAAACGAAACACAAAACCAAAACCCCCTCCAATGCTCATAAAAATTCATATACAGATTCACCAGCAATAATTTTAAGGTCTTCAGCACATACCATGAAAGCTGATGTCATTTAACATACTATTAATAAGCAAATTTACCACTGTCGATACAGTTGCAAAAATAAAGAAATGTCTTTACAGTTTGTTTTATTACTTCTGTGCAAACAATTAATATCAAACTTAAGACAAAGACCTCCTTTGAAACCTACATTTTTCTAAGAGAAAAAAACAAAATTGGATAACTTATGAAGAGATACATCTTCAAATTACTTCTGTTCTTTCTCTTGAACTATAATTACCAAAGGATTACCATGAAAAGAGCTAAAGGCTATAATTAATATTGTTCTCTTTTTCTTGGATGAAACATTTAAATACAGTGCATTATTTCATTGATCTCCCTGTAGACAAAGTCATGCCAATTCTTTTTTTAGAAACAAGTTTCCTACCCAATTTCCCTTCCTTATAACTTTGAACAGCATGTTCTTTTGCAGTTCCCAAATGCTAAGAAATACTTTCAGAAGCACAATGAAATGAAAGACATGAAGATTGCAATCATGTTAACATTTTTCTCTGCATTTATTTTTCACAGTTAATGATTAATAATTATTTTCTGACTCTTCTTGCACATCAAAATTGGCCTGCAGAAGATTCCAGAGATTTTCTCTACAACTGCTTGTGTTCTCTAAGGATGTGGAGACAAATTAACTAATCACCCTAAAACATAAAGTCTACTTTTTTTTTTCCTTTTGCACAGTTAAAATGAAGAAGGAAGAAAAGTATTCTTAAATAATAACAAGGACTTAGAATATTTTCGGGTCAATTTTGCTTAACCATATGTCTTCCCTTTTTGTTGAAGGCTTGTGATTAAGAAGCTGTTCGGTATGGTGGAGGGTTGTTAGTTTTCAAAATTTAAAATATTTATATAGGTCAACTTTCTGAATAAATTTTCTATTTAAGACTTTTTTTAGTCTTAAATTAAAATATAAAGCTTAGGAAATTTAAATAACATCTGAGAGTCATCACTTAAGACTGAACTGGTTTCTATAACAGCAACCCATTCTTTTTCTTGTGATATCCCTTCAAAGTACTACTGGTTGTAACAGAGAATACCTGCCTACTTAATTAGAAATAACTTTAATGATTTAATATTTTCTCTTGGTTTTCTATTTCAAAACACACCTTTTTTCACCACAGTTTATCCACTGGCTTGCAATAGCTATAACAATATACCGTATAGGTTTTTTGTGTATGTGTTATACACAGGTCACAGATATTCAAAAAAGGAAAAAAAGAAGACCCAGGGAACTATAGGCCAGTTAGCCTCACCTCTGCGCCTGGCAAGATCATGGAGCAGATCCTCCTGGAATCTTTGCTAAGGCATGCGGAAAATAAGGAGGTGATTGGAGATAGCCAACATGGCTTCACCAAGGGCAAATTGTACCTGACAAACCTGGTGGCCTTTTACGATACTGCCACAGACTTGGTAGACAAGGGCAGAGCAACGGACGTCATCTACCTGGACTTATGCAAAGCATTTGACACTGTCCTGCATGACGTCCTGGTCTCAAAATTGGAAAGTCATGGATTCAATGGATGGACCACTCGGTAGATAAGGGACTGGCTGGATGAACGCACTCAAAGGGTTGCAGTCAACAGCTCAATGTCCAATTGGCGGCCAGTAATGAGTGGTGTTTCTCCAGGGTCTGTACTGGGACCAGTGCTGTTTAAAATCTTTGTCAGAGACATGGACAGTGGGATAGAATGCACCCTCAGCAAGTTCTCCAATGACACCAAGCTTGGTGGTGCAGTTGATACACTGGAGGGAAGGGATGCCATCCAGAGGGACCTGGACAGGCTGGAGAGGTGAGATCATGGAAATTGCATGAAGTTCAACCAAGCAAAGTGCAGGGTCCTGCACCTGGGACGTGGCAATTCCAGGCACAAATACAGGTTGGGCAGAGAATGGCTGGAGAACAACCCTGAGGAGAAGGACTTAGGGGTGCTCATGGATGAGAAGCTCAACATGAGCCGGCAGTGCGCACTGGCAGCCCAAAGAGCAAACCGTGTCCTGGGCTGCATCAGGAGAAGTGTGGCCAGCAGGTCTCAGGAGGTGATTCTACCCCTCTACTCTGTGCTCATGAGACCCCACCTGGAGTACTGCCTCCAGCTTTGGAGTCCTCAACACAGGAAGGACATGGGCCTGTTGGAACGGGTCCGGTGAAGGGCCACAAAGATAATCAGAGGGATGGAGCACCTCCCCTATGAGGACAGCCTGAGAGAGCTGGGGTTGTTCAGCCTGGAGAAGAGAAGGCTCTGGGGAGACCTCATAGCAGCCTACCAATATCTGAAGGGAGCCTACAGGAGAGCTGGAGAGGGACTCTTTGTCAGGAAGAGTAGTGACAGGACAAGGGGTAATGATTTTAAATTGGAAGAGGGGAGATTTAGATTAGATACCAGGAAGAAATTCTTTACAGTGAGGGTGGTGAGGCGCTGGAACAGGTTGCACAGAGAATTTGTGGACACCCCATTCCTGGAAGTGTTCAAGGCCAGGCTGGATGGGGCTTTGAGCAACCTGGGGAGGTGTCCCTGCTCATGTCAGGGGCATTGGAAATTGATGATCCTTAAGGTCCCTTCCATCTCTAACAATTGTATGATTTTGTGATTCTATGATATACCTAAGCTCATCCAAAACTCTGAAAACTTGAAAAAAACTATGTCTGAGTATACAAAGAACAGGCATGACAGGGGGACATCAATAAATAAATCACTTGTTTTTCTAAATTTTGCAAAGGCAAAACAGATCCAAATTCAAATTAGTACTTTAGAATTGTTTAATGTGTAATAGTTGAATGGATGATTCATCTGGAAAGAGGGGATGCATACATGTATGTGTTTATGTATATATATACATATAATATGCATACATATATGCATACATAGAATTACTTAGATTTCAAAATAGTTCTGTCATCTATTGCTTAAATGAAATGCTTAGTATTCTTTTTCAGAAGTTTAAAACTAGTACTTCTTTTCATCATGTGTTTACAGAAGCATCAGGGCCCAAACCTTGTTAATCCAGTAAATATCAGTTATGAGTATACAGGGTTTAAATGATCTAGCCTAGTGCACTTCACCAAATCGATTTTCTTAAGAGTTATTATAGACTGAATGAATTACTCATGACTTCAATTTTTTTTTTCTTGCTACTGCAATTCACAGAATGCACAAAAACAAATTGGAAGAGCACTGCACTGGAAAAAAAAGAAAAAAAAAGAAAAAAAAAAAAGAAAGAATTAAAAAACCAACCAAAAAACCCCAAAAAAACGAAAAACCAAAGACCACACCAGAACAAGAATATGCCCTGTGGGCTTGACCATGATCTCAGATAGACAAGTATGCATTGCTGAGCATTTTGTTTAAACAACTACTACACTCATACACACTGAAAATCTAATATCAGAAGTATGCCCAAGGTATGCTGTTCTAGTTTTCAGATATTTTTATGGAGAAAATTATATTTTCAATGTCTTAATCACCTGAACGAAATATTATATATTGCAAATACAGCTAATGCAGCCTGGAAAACAACCAGGCTTCTTTAGGAAACTGACAAGTTCTTTTGACATTAATTGCTATGTTCTTGAAATGACTCTCCCACTATCTTCAGTTATTAACTTCTACAAATGAAAATGTTAAATAATCTTGTACAACCTTAACAAGACTTTGTATAAACACACAGTCATCTTAGAATTAGTAGTGCATGACTGTCATGACATTATTGTTCTACTTTTCCATTCAAGAAATGAAGGCATTACACTACAATTTTCCTTTTAATGTTTTATTAACATCCTTGTTAAAGTAAGTAAATGAAAAATAAAATTATAATTAAAACCCAGGACAAGGTTGATATTTTCAGGAAACAGGCCGTGTGCAAGAACAAATTCCAGTTTCTGTGTGATTAGTTTACTATAAATATTTTCTTAGACAATCAAAATAGACAAGTTCATTAAAATTCAATTTCTTCTTCAGTTTGCTATTATACATTTCTAGATTAATATTCTTAGAGTGTCAGTTGAAAATCCTCATTGATATGCCTAGGCACTCTGACCTTGGGATGTTAATCTGAACACAAACATTTATCTCTGCCCTGTCACTGTGTTAGCTCGTGTCTTATGATCAAATCCCTTAGATGGGTGGATATCCATCACTTTTCTGCCATTGGCCTGACTTGATTTATGGATGACATCTAGAAGCAATAGTTATTTTGAACAGTTTAATGCTTCATAAAATAGAGCAAGAAATTTTATAGTACTCCTGTGCTCTGGTAACTACAACTATTCAATATTTCTCAGTACAATTTATCATACTGTGGAATAATACTCACATTGACTTCTCTCCTCTTTTTGCATTGCTTAAGGCTTGTATTAGCCTGTAAGATGCTATGTGGTAGCTATATACCTGAAAGAGAAAAGACTCTAGCTAAAATGCAAAGGTTCCTTGACAATGTTGCAAGTAAATTTTATTCATGCTGTTATACTTTGGGAGCTGTGAAACTTTTAGCAGTGCTTTGTAACAGTCTACCCAACAAAGAAGAGAGCTGTTTTTTCACAAAAACAGTAACTACTATCATAACAGAATGGATTTAAAAATGTATTTGAATATGAAGGACAGTGAAATTAATTCTATACATATGTAATTAATTAGAGAGGATCAAAGGGAAGTTATATTAATTAAGAATGTGCTTTAAAAAAATATCTCTATCTTCCTTTCAGGAAAAGAGAAAGTAAAAGAGATATTTTCTTGGTGGAAATAACAATGTTGTTAAAGCAGTTTTTTCCATTAGATGAATAGTTCAAGAGATACATAGTGAACAGTTTTGCCATTATTTTTTTTTTTTCTTTAAATATGGGGTTTTCTCACCAGGAATGATTAATTTTTTTTTTATATTTAATTTTGGTGTTTGAAAGTCTGATCTGTACAATTAAAATAATTGTCTAATATATTATGTAATAAAAGTGCAGTTGCAATGAAGAAAATAATAAACACCGATCTTTGTGTGGATATGTGTGGATGTTTTATTTTTAAAATGCTAGAATTTGTAAATTTTAATAGGATGAAAATTTGAGAAGAAATTTGTGTTAATATAAATAAATATAACAATATAATATAGTGATAAATACTATTGTCTGCATAAGAATAGCAGGACAATTCATATTGGAATGGACCTCAGGGTGTCTCTAGTCCAAAGTCCTGGAAAAGTAGGGTCAGTTGTGAGGTCAGACTAGGTTGCTTAGGACCATATCTAGTATGCTGCACAACTTACCTAAGATATTTTTTTGTTTGCATTTAATTTTACATACTTCATCCAGTCTCAGTTATTAAATGTGTACTATTAATTAAGCTATTGGAACTTGACTGAGAATCAAAAACTGAAATTCTTTACAGTGGTATTATTTCCACTAAACTTTATAGGTTCATTTTGATCTTGTTATAATCATTCCAAGGACTTGCATTTTGAAATATAAAGATTAAATAGAGAGTTTTTGAAAGCTTCTAATGATCAATAAACAGACATTAAAAGGAAATAAGGGAATATCATGCATATCAATTTTTTTGTGGTTTGTTTACTTTTCTGTAGAGTGAAGCTGACAAATGCAAATGTCTGCCTTACATTCTGTTTTAGGCTTCCCAAAGGTCTAGTATTTATAAGGATTAACAATTTTAATGTTTTTCCCAAAAAAGATAATTAAAAAAACCCTTTTCTGAAAAAGCCTATTGTTTTGAAGGAAAAAAAAAAAAAAGGACTAAAAAAAGTAGAGGAAACTCTTAATCTTGGTATACAATAGTAACATTGCAACATTAGTTTTCTTATTTACATTCTTATAGAGCTATATAGCTTATATAGCTATAATTTCCTCCTAGTACTTCTATTTCTTCTTTTTTCATAATTTTATGCAGAGAAGTACTTTTCCCCCAGCACTTAAGTAGTGGATATTATGAAAAATAGTAAATAAGTAGTAAATAATAGTAAATAACTATAGCTATAAATAGAGTAAATAACCTATTTTTCCTTATATGTTTTACTCGTAGAATTGTAGAGACTGGAAGGGGTCTTTGCGAAACACCTTGCCCAACTTTTGGCTTAAAGTGTATTGACTGAGACCAGGTTGGTCAGTGCCTTGTCCACTTGAGTTCTCACAAACTTCTCTCACAAAGGATGGAGAGTCCATAGCATCTCTGTGCAATCTGTTCCAATGTTTCACCACTCTCATGGTCAATTTTTTTCTCCTTATATTGTTGGGTATTGTCTCTTTTCCACTGTTCCAAGCTTTGCTGTTGGTTTTTGTTCTATCCCTGTGCATCGGTAGGGAGTATCTGGTTCCTTCATTATTACACCCTTCCTTGACAGCAGTAAGATTTTTCTTTAGCATTGTCCAGTTTTCTCAGCTTTGCCTCAGGTGCCCTTGCTACAGTCCTGTTTTTCTAATACTGAGAAACACAAAACTGTGTTGTTTCTGTAGTCTTCATGGGTAGCTTATTCTCACTTCCGTTTCCTGTGTACTTCCTTTTGCTCTGTACTTATCTTTTTATCTGTGGGAGGCTCCATCCCTCCCCAGTGCAGGTCTAACGGCACAGTACAGGTGGGAAATGCGTGAGCTGCTGGTCATGTATGCAAACAACCTCTAGCCACATACCCCAGATCCTGAGACCCAGAGACTACCTTAGCCAATAAGCCTACCTAGGAAACCCCTCAACCAATGAAAGTGTCCACAACCAATACATGACCACAATTCAGATCTGACCCAGGCTATAAAATGAGACCCCCATTGGAGACCCCTTTTGAGTGGTTCTCCTTGGAGCAGCAGGTCATGATTGGAAGCCCTCCCTTTGGATTGAGATGTTGTCCAAAGTAACCTCCCCAGGAGTGAATGTCCTTGCCTTATAGATGTGATTTGTGCATTTTGAGTCATCATTCTAAGTTTAGATTTAGTACACACCATAGAGTATTAGTTCTCAGCTGACATCCAGAATCAGTAAAAAACTTATGTTTGCCGAAGTGTTTGTAGTATAAGACTTCTGTAAAGTTTGAGAAATCTAGCTTTTTTGTGACAACACTAAACCTGCCTTTTTGGAACATATTTTGTAGGTCTTATACTTCCACAACATTATCTATGCCAGTCTTCTGTTACTCTGGCTACACTGAATATTGAAAAGGAATGTTCTTATGCTTTGAAGAAATTGTTTTTCAAGATTAACCAGTTCTGCTTGCACCCTTTGCCCTTTAGCGAAGTCTCCCAAGGGATTCTGCAAAGAAGACTCTTGAAGAAGACCAAATCTCCATCCCTTGAAGTGCTTGTTTCTGATTTCGTTATTTCTCTTGGTAACTTCTCTATAAAGATTTTAAAATTCAACATATCTTGCTTGCTTCACGTCCCCAGTGAGTTTTTCCTTGGTTTTAATTGTTAAGTCACGCAGAATATCTCCTTTATCTGCTCATACATGTCATTGAACTATGTCAAGACAGCCATATCTCCTTGTCTTTTCAAGCTGTCTTCCAAAGAAACCTGTAACCATCTGTTACAGCACCCAGTCAGGCAACATATCCCACCACATATCTGCAGTCCCAATGGGATCATAGTTCTTCAACTGTATATGGACTTCTTATTCCTCATTTTCTTTTTCTGTTGTGTGAATTAATGTACAGGCAGAATGTATGGATGCAATCACTACATAATAGAAGGAAATACTCTAAGTTAGGAAGCATATTATACTCATTCCCACAATAATAAACTCTTCAAAAGATTATGCTTTCCCCATGGTCAGGCATGAGTTACTGTATTAAAAATGATTTTCAGTTAAATGTAACAGATATTTTGTGCCTGCACATAAAGTTTTATTTTGCCCATTCCTCTGCCTTTGTATATTTGGTTCAGAAGAATATTAGACACTACAGCTTCAGCTCCGTAGAGCTTGAAACCCAGGATGTACATACTTAGGTATGACAAATGCAGATTATTCTCAGGAGAAAGACACCCATGCTGAGCTTGTGATATTATTATTAATTATTATTATTATTATTGTAATATTTTGTGGAAACAGTAACTTTGATGTTCATTTTTCAGTTGATACAGTGGTGGAATGAATGAATGTAAATGCATAGTATAATGACTATGCACTATAATGGTGTATCACTAAATAATTTTCCTACCTTTCATAATATCACATATTACAACTCTGATAGTTGCAGAGCTCTGATTCCTCATTAATATTCTTCTTTTAAATTTTACTATTATTTTAGTAAATCTTTTTGCTACAGTTACTGAAAGTTTATTTTTTTTTCTCAGAAAACTTCAATATTTAAAATTCTATAGTTGGTTGACAGCAAAAAATATAATAATAAATACATACTTTGGAATTTTTCAATGCTTTCAGCTGAGCTATAAGAACATTAACTTGTATTTGGCCATTGGGGCATGTGATGAGAACAACTGATGACCTTGATTTATTGGTTCTTAAAATAGTCCTTTTCACCTTAATATTTCCATCCATCCTAAGGATGACAAGTTTGTCCACAGACAAGGTCAGTGGCATATTTAAATAGACAAAACAGAATAAGGATTACTGCTGAGGCAGCACTTCTGATAAAAAATATCAGTATGTTCCAAGATGATGTCAAGTGTCTAGGAAGACAGTTGTAAACTCTGTCAGTGGGGCATGGCTATGGCAAATCAGGGTGTTCCTATGCTTTTATTCTATGTTATCTTTTTGTTCCATTATGGAATTACTTACATTGTCTTTAAAACTTTCATCAAAAGCTGTACAAAACTTGAAGCTTATTTTTACTATCCATTTGTAGATTTTCAGGATAACAGGTTGCCAGCAAAGTTAACAAGCTCCATCTTTCCCTTCTTTTTTATGACTCTTCCTTTCTTCACTGAGTGAAAATGGGTAAAACAATTTTTTCCTTTGACAAAGGGACATTCAACTCTGGCCAAAAGCATTACTTAAAAGAATAATATATTTTCCTCCAGTTATAGCCAATTTCGGGGGGGGTTGCTCAGCAGTGTTATTTGCTGTACTGAGTGAGACTGAGCAGAATGGTTTCCTTTAATAAATACAGATTAACAGGGAAGCAGTTGAACATGGCTTTTACGTTATTAACATGTCAGAAACTATGCAGAGGTAACTTTAGCAGTGTGCTTTATTGCTTCTTCCTTGTTTCAGGACAATTACAGTCTGTTTTCTTCACAACAAAATGCAGAGCAATGGAGATGTCAGGTCATGACTAGGATTTATTGCCAACAGGGATTGAAACAGACAGCTCTGAGGTTGTGGTAAAAGTGCATCCCGGCCAAAAGCTGAACCAGCAATAAATTACTGGATTTTTGCTGTCTGTAGGTACTTCCAAGGCCCTGCATACACAGAAATCTTCTGGCAGTACCCCTCCCCAGAGCAACCCCTGACCCCTCAGTCATAGGGTGGGTGGGTACAAAATACCTGCTTGTATTCCCATGGTACCTGGCCATTGGCCATTTTTGTCACTGTGGTAACCATGCTGCTGGTAAAGGGGTGTTGTAAGGGAGCCATTTGTGGGTAAACAATATTTAATCAGGCCCAACCTTCTGCTGAGCTACCACTCTAACTCCATTTCCTTACAGTTATTGATACTGTTAAATCGTCATTTTCACTGGTGGATTTTTGTTTTACATTTGGAACTATTTGACTGCCTTATTGCAAAGCACTATTGCATAAAAATATATATCAACTGCTCCTTTTTCTGCCTTATCATGGACTCTTCCTGATAAATGCTGTTTTCCCGGTCTGAGATAGAAGAGAACCAATTTTCTTTTCAGTAGTTTTACTTTTTATTTAGATCTCTTCTAACTGACTGATCTCTCTGAAGTTAATGGTATGTTTTTTAGACAGTGTCTGCTTTTGGCATATAACATCTGGTGTTTGTAGCCAATATCATGGAATGCTATGCAGACAGGCTCTTTCTTATACTTCTTCCTATAACAACCAAGGTCAGCTAACTTTGTTATGTGCTGCTGCGTTGGAGGACCGGCAGAGGAAAGGCATAGAAGATTTACACCTGTGGGGAGCACGGACAGGACAGGTCACCCAAAACTGACTAGCAGGATATTCCATTCCATCTGCACTATGCTCAGTATAAAAGCTGAGGGATCAAAGGAGTCAGTTTTTTTCTGCAGTGGCTGGAGTATGAGGAGGACTCTGTTCCTCTGCCTTTGATCCTGAGCTGTGCATTCCTGAATCCAGTTCCTAAATCCAGTTCCTGTCCATTACTGAGTCCAGTGTGGGACTTTCCCAGTGCCTGGGGAAGACACAATTGTCATCCTGGAAGTTCCACATTGGGTTTGTATATATTTCATTATTTTCTTATTAATAGTATAACTTTTTATTGTTACTAGTTTTAAATTCATAATTCACTAAAGTAGTTTTAGTTCCTTTTCAACCCATAACTCTCCCCCTTATTCTCTCTCCCTTCTTTATTGGGAAGGGAGGGAGAAGATAAAACAGACTATCTGTTGTTCATTTAGGGGCTGGCCCAACTTAAACTACAACAGATTGATTGGCATCCAGTCTGGAGTTTGATTGGGGTTCTGACAGATTGCCTGAATAGTACAAATTCTGGCTTGCTCAGCTGAGAAAGTATCAGATTTTTCCATTTCATAGTCTTGAGGGGCTGGAAATTAAAACAGACAGCTCATATCATATCCATCTTAAGCAAAACATTATATTTTGTCTGTAGAGTTTTGTTTAAAATTAGCTGACGCTATGCTGCTTATCCAGCTGAATGTGTTGTGTTATTATTAATTTGTGTTTTGTGTTTATTTGTGGTTGTTTGGATCTGAGGGCTGTGAAAAATGTGCTACTTGGCTACTTGGCTGCTTTTTAAATGCAATTTATGCTGTAATAAGCCGGACGACAACTTTACCTAGGTTGAAGCCATCTCAAGTCCATTGCTGTCTTTGAAATTCTTTTGGTTTTTTATAGTTTTTATACTCTGTGTTGGACTGAGCCATGTATACACTTCCCCCATGTTGGCCTGGCTAACTCAGGGAGACATTCACACTCTTTCAATGAACTCACAGAGAAAAATATATATCAGCAGTTAGGGTCAAATTATCCATCCAACTGACATAGATGTTTGTCTAAAACAAAAGTCACCCTCTTTAGTCCCCTTTGTGGTGAGATAAAGTCAGCTTTGTCATAGCTATGATCATTCACACCCTACATTATTCCCTGAACTTCATGAGAACATTGCCCTTGCACATCTCTACTGAGCCTTCTTTCATAATAAGGGTTTATTGTTCAGTCAAAGATAACAGCTGATTTTCTGGGAGATTAACTTTTGAAGTTCTCATCTTATCGGAACTGAGACTTAGATATATATGTACCTAAAACTTAGGTGTTCACACTTTACAGTGCAAAAAATGAATCTCATATCCATGTAATAAATGTACAAAATGATACACTTGGAAAGAAACACACACATTTGTCAATGTAATCTAAAGATGTTAAAATCAACTCTGCACAGATTCATTTCATGGAATGACTTCAGAGGACCACAAGTGTGTGAGTCACTGCTTAGTCTACCTAGTTTTCAGATTTTTTTTCTTACATTCAGTACTGTTGATCTGATTAAATTCTATCCTTTAGCTCCAGCACATTCCTAATCTATATTTTAATCATATTTTATGAGTTGAGAAGTAAAAATGGTTTCTTCACTATTTCCCAAAAACTCCTTTCTAAGCTGTATAAAGAACAGAATCATAACCAATACTTGCTGTTTATGGAAATACCAGCTTCCTATCACTACTTCTACATATCTCTAATTTGTGTATGGTCTATATACTCTTGCTTTACCAGAGATTACCAGAGATTTCCTCCTAGTTGTTTATATGTCGCTATTTATTTGAAAACTCTAACAGATTTGTAAACAGATTTGTTAGCACTCACTTACAGAGCTTTATAGATGCACTTGTCACAACTGTGAACTGATAAAACAAGGTCATTACCCAAGCAAATGGAACATCCCGGGCCTTATACAGAATTATCCCTTTTTTTGCACAAGTGAAAAAAAAACTGTATATGTGTTTTACAGACAAAAAATGCTTAACTTGTTCACAAGTCTAGTCTATTGATTTGATCTGAGAGAAACAAACAAATAAAAAATCTTTTAATTTCTCAGAAGTTGTTTTTTCCCCCTCTGAAATGGATTCTGTGCACTGCCTTTTGAGAAATTAATGTGTGAAGTTGCAGAGAAAGCTCAACTGAAGTACTTTAGAGACAGTAATTACCTTCAGATTATTGTTATTGTAGCTTTTACCACACGCCACGAAGCAGAAAATAAGAGTCTCTGACTCACAGAATACTTCAAAGATATTGTAAAGATTCCCCACAGTGTGCCTCTGTGTGTCACCTCATTGACAAAATTAGTAAACAGATAATAGAAATCATCTAAGCACGCTTTAGAAAATAATGTTAATTTTAATAGGCCATTTTTGTATATAAATGCACATTTAAGCATACCTGTAATTGGTGTTTTATGTATATTCCAGTTAAAACTCTTTATAGGTTCATAGTGCCTATGTACTTTTAGATGAAGAAATGTACCTAAGGAGTTGAATTAGTTTGGTACCTTGTACATTATATATTTCAATGGCAATCTGCACTAAGAGTACAAGTTCAGTGTAGTGAGAATGGGAGTTAAACACACCAAGTGAATCAGAAAAAGCATAAAAAGTACAGCCCTATTTAAATTTGTCCAGGTGTGCAGGTAAAACTCATATCAAATCACTGCAAAAGTTCTAGGGTATTTTAGTGCTCTCTCTTTACCTCCCATCAACAGCTATTTCTCTCCATTCTACTTGTCCTCCTTTCCCCACTGTCACTTATTAGAAAAATTTTACCCTAAAGTACCACACTCCTCACAAACAGTGAAGGAAGAAATAGTTTACAGTAAGTTTGTCTATTACATTGGGTTTAGGTTTTGTATTTAAAATTGAAAGTTTAAAAAAAATGCATATTAGTATCCACAAAGTTGCAAAGGTCTGATTTTATTTAACAGAATAAAGAGAAAGCAATGAAGAGCAAGAGCATACGCAGTATAGCAGCAGCTGTTGTTTACTAGTCACCCTGAAGCACTTCTTCTGTTTCTTGGTTCTTCCACCTTGT
Organism: Gallinago jamesoni; assembly: GCA_025769975.1. Lineage (NCBI taxonomy): Eukaryota > Metazoa > Chordata > Aves > Charadriiformes > Scolopacidae > Gallinago > Gallinago jamesoni. The sequence continues at coordinate 168,818,270 of JAOQGH010000001.1, forward strand.
TAAAATTAATTGCTTTACTAATATTTTTTTAAGGAAAAGCTGCTATTTGTAATATCTCATCAGAGGAACCAATTTCAGTAAATTAACTATCTAATTATCTTAATCACTGGATGCTAAACACTTAGAGAAACAAGTTATGCATGATTTGTATAAACATAAACTAAACTACAGTTATTATACATTCTCAAACCAAGTGCAACACAGATCAACCTTTCTACTTGTATAATTTCACAAATCTGATAACAAGTACAACTCATTACAGTTCTGTACTGTGTTTCACGCAGAAAGCTTCAATATTTGTTTTCATGGGATGAAAAGCCAAAATAGGGCATTTTAAAGTTTGTTGTTTTTTTTTTTTTTTTCTCAAGAGAAAATGATAATATAATAATTTCAAAAATAGTCAGTCTTGTACAGCATTAGCCTGCTTCTCTCTGCATGGGTGCAAATCGTGAATCTCATGGTAATTGTTTTCTTGTTACTGTTTCCTATTTTCTGATTTGGGTTCCCAAATAAAGTATCTTTTATGTTATGTGTTATGGATACTTTTCTTGAAAGATACGTATGAAAAATTTGTAATGGAAATGTATCCTGACCAGTTAGACTATTTAGCTGAATAGGTACAATAAATACATGAATGTATGTCTTCCAGTGGACATAGCATTAATAATGATATTAAACTGACCATCCAATGTCCTATTTGAAAACAAAAAAAACCCAACCAAACAAAAAACACCAAAATTATTAATACAGCTGTTTAAATAATTGCAAAAGCCAAATTTAGCCAACAATGTTTGCTTCTCAGTTTTATCTATCTAATTGAGGTAAGCTCCCTAAATTTAAACCAGCCTTTGGGAATACCTGCTGATATTTCAGCAGGTATACCTCCTGATGTTTCAGAGTCCTAACTAGACTAGATTCTTCACATAGACATCACCAGAGAAGGAATGGGCACAAGATAGGGCTAATTGACTAAAACGCTGGCAATTGATTCAAGTCTAAAGAATAAGAATATAGAGTTTTTTAGTTGTTGTAGTAGTAGAGCTATTTAGTTCTCCATTGCTATCACAGATTTCTCCACTGAGTATCTGTGAAAGCACAATTAATTCCTAAATACTTACAAATGTGCATTTAAAGATAAATAACTATTTTCTGTTGAAAACATGTTGAAGACATTAGAATTGCTATCACTGAGGGTCTGGGGTTTTCTATGTTATTTTGATTAAGGACTTAAACACAGTGAACAAGTACTTATGGGTTACTTTGATTCTAGTGTACAACAGTAGCATTAGACTGTTCTCTCAGCATATGACAAATGCTAGTTTTCTGTGTAATTGTATAAATGAACAGTTTTGTGGCTCAGCTGACTTCTGGCACCATGTGAAAATAGAATAAGGCAATCAGAGGTCTGCAGTTCCATGCGGAGTATCTGATCTTGTGCACAGTTACTAGTTCCATAGATCAATAAAAACAGATAAGAGAGTTAGGATATCTGTCTGTCTGTCTATCTATCTACCTATTTGTCTATCTATCTACCCATCGTAAACCTTATAAAATGTCAATACACAACATACACACATATGAATCCCACCAAAATGACTTAGCAGTTGTAAAATAGATGTGGCCACAGAAAAAGCCAGTTCAGCATGAATAAATGAAAAAATAAAGTCAGACTGCCTAGCATATTTAGTAACATCTAAAGTAATTTTCTAGTTGCATGCTTACTATCCTAAATGTTCTTCACCAGTGAGAGAACTTAAACAAAAAGTTGAGTCCTCTGTCGTTTTCCTAAGATGTTCATACTTCAGCCTAATTATTCTTAGATTCTTTATTTCCCAAACCAGCACCCTTAGCTGGCTTTGTTTCCTTTGTTTGTTAAGATGACAGATTATGTCTTTATCTTAATTCAAATTTTAGCTTGGGATTATGAAATTGATCATGTTCAATTTAATATATTCCCCTATACTTAGAAGTTCTTCCTCTACAGTAGTTTATACGTCATCCATGAGAACAGAGATAGAAATACAGCAGATTTTTTCTGACATAATGAAAAACATTACTGAGGTTTCAGCCTAAATTTCTGAAGTTATTCAAGGTCCAGTCTACATGTGCAAATTTAACTCTGTGCAACTGCAAAACCTTGACAACACAGCTGTGTCTGGTTCAGAGGAAAATTATTAAACATTTCAAATGTTATTTTTGCAAATTCAAAAAGTGAGAATTGAAATAGTTGTTTTCATTCTTATAGTATAAAAAGCATAATTTTACAATAAGCCATCCTTGCTTTTTCAGTACTGTAATGATCATAGAATCATAGAAACAGTCAGGTTGGAAAAGATCTTTAAGGCTAACTCCAACCATTAACCTAGCACTGCCAAGTCCACCAGGAAACAATGTCCCTAAGCACCACGTCTACATGTCTTTTAAATACCTCCAGGGATGATGATTCAACCGCTTCCTTGGGCAGCCTGTTCCAATGCTTGATAACCCTTTCTGTCAAGATGTTTTTCCTAATATCTAGCCTAAACCTACCCTGACACAACTTGAAGCTGTTTCCTTTTGTCCTATAACCTGTTAGCTGGGAAAAGAGATGGATACTCACCTTGCTTCAACCTCCTTTCAGGTAGTTGAAGAGAGAGGTAAGGTCTCCCATGAGCCCCCTTTTCTCCAGGCTAAAAAACCCAGTTCCGTCAGCTGGTTCTCATAAGACTTGTTCTCTCAACTCTTCACCAGATTTTTTTCCATTCTCTGGACATGCTCCAGCATCTCAGCATCCCTTCTGTACTGAGGGGCCCAAAATACTGTACACAGTATTTGAGGTTCAGCCTCGCCTAGTGCTGAGTACAGCAGGACAATCACTTCCCTAATGGTGGTAGTTAATAAGTGATGTCCTTGTTTTTATGTCAACACATGAGCTTTCTTATCTTATTTTCCATATGTCTGTTGAGAAGGGGGAGTGAGATATCAACTGGGTGGGCATCTGGCAGCTGTCAAGGTCAACCTACCACAGTAATGTAACAATAGATACAGAGGATGATCACTTCCCTAGTTTTGCTGTCCATGCTATTTCTGATACAAGACAGGATTCTGTTGGCCTCCTTTGCCACCTGGGCACACTGCCATGTCCTTTCTGCCAGGCAGCTTTCCAGCCACTCTTCTCCAAGCCCACTGCATGGGGTTGGTGTGACCTGAGTGCAGGACTCAGCACTTGATCTTGTTGGACCTCATCCCATTGGCCTCAGCCTATCAATCCAGCCTGTCCAGATCCCCCTGCAAAGCCTTTCTACCCTCAAGCAGGTCAACACATGATGGTGTCATCAAACTTACTGAGGATGCATTCGATCCCCTCATCCACTTCATTGATAAAGATAATAATGTCATTCTCGGACATAAGTCAATGTCAAAATGGTGCTTTGAGGGAATAATACTGTGCCCCAACTAAGTAAGCGATCACTTGAATGCATCTGTGGGCAGGTCAAGGAAAACAAAACAAAACAAAACCAAAGAAAACCAAAACAAAGATGTCCTCTAAATAATTCTGTAAAATTATGTGCTGATTTTAATGAATGATGATGCCATTACTAGTTTCACAGTTGTCTTATTCATTATGTTAAGATGATGTAACATGTAACATACTGAGATGCTAATAAAGCAAAGATTTAATAGAAATCTATCAATCTATCAATAAGTTTAGGTTTTATATATGAAAAAGGATGTAAGTGATAGGAGAGCTCAAATTCTAGTAATTTCAAGACAGGAATTTTAGGAATTTTCAAAACTGCTACTCCTGCAATTGCTTCCCCTCCAAATCTTTCTCCATAAGAGGACAAAATAACCAAGCAATCTCCTCTATTGAATATACCCATTCATACCTTTATTGAATTAATTAGATGTTTATGAACAGCGGTTCTTTAGGGAAGAGTATGTTAATTTGGGGATGACAGTTATTTACTTTTGTTCTGTGTTTATGTACTTGGCGGATGATAACAAACATTCCATTCTGCATTATCTCGTCAGCTCAGCTTGCAGGAGAGCATTTTGATAAGGTAAACCAACAATGAAACTGAGCTTAAATTAAGATTTCTAGCATAATGAAACTCTATTCACAGCTCCCTGTTCCACAGTTGAGATCTTGCACTCATTGTAATACAATTAAGCTGAGGTAGGGAAAGTATATGCTGTAGAATACTGAATATTCTCACTGAATTTATTTAAAAAATGAGAAAGCAAACCAAGAGAGAAACTGAGTTTACACTATCTTTATCTTAAATATATACGCTTTCAAAGATTGCATTTGGTACTGCAAGTATTGAACTTGAAGACAACGAGTTTTCTTATCTTGTTATTAAGAAAGAAAAATAGTGCTATGAATCTCCTTTTATCTTCAAAAATGCGGATTTCTGTAGGAATGAGGCACGTTATGCAGACTGATGCTGACAATTAACTTTCAGTATGATTAAGTTATTTGGCACTGTTTATACGTTTTACGGCAAATGTTTTGTATGAGATTTTTTTTTTTTAGTTCCAGTATGAAATTTAAGAGACTCATTTATGTTTTGTACTGAGATGAATGATGTGTGATAATCTGGCCTACTCAATTCAGGCCCAGAACAACCAAAACAGTCACAGAAGTTGCTCAGTTGTTGCACAGGCCATTAGGGACAACAGATGCGCACCTAAAATGTATTTTTAAATGTGCTTACAAATTAATGTTCACAGGTATATGTACTAAAGAAGATGAACCATCAATCTCTACTTTTATCCTGCAATGCATGGATTTGAAGAATGGGGGATTTGACAGTAAATTTGCTGTCACCACTTCAGACTGAGCTAAATGTTTCAGTATTTATCTGATGTTTTACTTATGCAATGCTCAACTCCGTACTTAATCCACTGAAAAGGCTTAATTGACAGGCGTATTTGAATTCAGATTTAATACATACTGTAAGTGTTCAGTTTAACACAAAATATAACACAATGGGAAGTACTCTGGTTTTTCTAAAGTTTTGAGCTTTAAAGGCTGAAAATGTTGACAGAAATAAAAAAACAAGTATGTTGATACAGTAGCTTACATATCCAACACATGCACACCAAGCACCACTTTTTATTATTTTTGTCTTACAAATTATTTATATTCAGAGAATTACTGTAAAGCTTATCATTGACATGATGTAGCTCCATTATTTTGTTTTTCCTTACCATCTTGATGAAGAGCAGGTCTTCTACCTGTAAAGATGCAAATGGGAGGATTTACAAAGACAATACATTTTTTTTGTGTATATATAATAATACATATCTCCTGTTCTGTCATTTGGCACATCATACTATATATCAGGTTATAAAGGACTGAAGGGTGAATGCTATTTTTTGCATACATTTGTTTTACTAACATGCAGTTGAAGATTTTACATAGAAGCTACTGCAGACAGCTTTTTTCATACTATTTTTTTTCTTTTGTGTACTAAATATTTGTAACAGAACATGAAGATTAGGTCTCATAAATTGTATTTAACATAGAAAACAGTGTGTCTCAGTCCCTAAGCATTACTCTGATCTCAGACTCTGTAGATGGAGATATTTTAGTATATACTACAGTGCACATTCTTCAGACATAGAGAAAACAGACCAAACTATTTGGAATTAAAACAGAAAAATAGAAAACAGGAAGCATAGGTTCATTCATTAAATTACCGATACTGCAGATCTGATAACCGATCTAAGTGTCTAGTGGGGGTTGAATCTAAATATTTAATAATACGAGAAAAACCTTTTCTTCTGTAATAAACTTCTTCTGTTGTACACTTTTTTCTTTTTTCTTTTTCTTTTAACAGCAAATAAACTTGAATTCTGTTTTCCAAGGTGATGTGTATGTGAATATATTACTGCAGTGCAAATAAATCTTTTATAGAATAAAAAATAATACCAGGTCTGTTTCATTTTCACTCCAGTAAAATAATTTAATTCACAAAGTCATCCAAACCCCTTACACAATTTTTTTCCTTGTTATGTAGCCAAACTCAAGCCAATCAACACTCACCTCAGCCTGATGAGTTAGAATGCAAAGGTGATTATACATATAAAGCTAGCTGATTGATTAACAGATGTTAAACACATTGCAAAATCTCAGTCACCTGAAAGATCGTAGACTTCTCCATCTGAATGCCTTTGATCTTTCAGACCACAGTTATGCGTAGTGTGAAAGATGGTAAAAATACATAATTCTATGCATTTTTCTACTACTCTCTTCACACTGGTTGGTGTTTCTTCACTCCTGCATAACAAAACATGTTCTGAACATATTCTGAACACTTGTTCAATGCTCAAGATACAAATCAAACCAAAACAAAACCAATAGTACATATAATGTTTCATTTAATTTCTTACGTGAAGGATTAGAATTCAGTATGAAAAACACAAATCTAATTATTTTCAAGGAGTCTTTGACAAAATAATCAGAATCCTTTTGCTGCCACTGACATACCATATGTATTTAAATCAGAAAGGGGAAATAAAGGAGCTACCTTACTGTTTAATATTTTCCAACAATTACAGATAATATCCCGTTTCCCGTAAATGTAGTAAAAGGCTGCTGCTATGTCTTCCTTAGGAGAAAGTTTGTTACATTTCTTTACTATATTACTGAACTGTAACAAGTAAACTAATTAAATTGTTTATTCATTTTTGAGGAAACTAACTAGTAATCATTTCTTTAAAACTTGCTTTTACCTCAGTGCTGCAGCTCCAGTTACAAATTAACAAATTTTTTTCCAGATCTCAAAAGTAACTGATATTACCACAAAGAATAGTGCAACCTTGGAGTCTCCGGGCAGATGCTGCAGTATGAAACATTGTATAGGAAGTGGAATTAATAGCCAGGATTAAGAGGCAGCCTTTATCATTATTCATGTCAGAAATTTAAATAGCAAGTCCTTGACACTTTTTTTTCAGGTCACAGTACTGTCTCAAAATCTAGCCAAGGAGGACATCAGCAGAGTTGCACACAGCTGTGATTCTGGTGAAGCAGCTGAAAAACTAGCAGCTTTGCAGAAAGTCATTGCACTAATGGCAGCATTTCATGTCTGTCTGGACAAGGAGGAACTAAACCTGTATCAAGAGTTGTTCTAATTATCAGCTCAACAAGTTTATGTTTTTTAATAAAAGTTGTGAAGAAATCATCTTTTGGTAACACCAGCTTTCTTGCCTTTTCAGAAGTTCAATTAATTTCATTATTTTAGTTTTCAAGTAACTGGGTAAAGCATTAGAAAAATATTAATACAAAAAATAAACAAACAATGCAAAAAAAATCCATTTTGGAAAACAAGACTTCAGGAATCCAAGAACAAAATATATAAGATAATAGCACTAACTTTTTATTTTATGCCTAATTACAAAGCAAGAAGTTGCATTTAGGTCAGAATCTAAACACAAACCCACTTTCTTTCCAAACAATGCATACACATTTACTCAAAATGAATTTGTGTACATTCACAAGTTCATCAACATATATTACCAACCATTCATAGGTGGAAAAGGGCTGAATATTATTGATAAAACATATGATTCTATAATAATAATAATTTTAATATTATTTTTGCCTTCATTAAGAGAGAAGCAAATTCTTCTTAATGGTATTCTAGTTTGAGGGAGAAACAATATACCTGATATGTAAATAACACAACAGAAATTCTACTGTTAGTCATGGGGAAAATTTGCTTTTAAATAGTGTTGAGTCTCATTTTGAAGATTCTTCTCTTTCTTTCTTTGTCAGTGAAGTAATGTTTGTGAAAGGTATATTCCATATCTCTTGGGACATGAGTGATATTGCTGACACAGAATTTCATGTTTCTGCAGACATGTAGAGGAGTATTCTTCCAACTGAAGCTAAATCAAATAGAGATCTTTCATGTAGCCAAAGCATATGCTCATGTGTATTTGTATATATTTGTGAAGTAAAATTAACAGTTGTTCAAAATTCAGGTTGTCATGAACATGAAAATCTGATGTTGCAGGCTATTTGGAAAAAGAGAAAGGGAGAGGGTGGGGAAGGAGAAGCGTTTCTTTCGAAAATGCCTTTGTCCTATTTTTTGTCCATCTTTACACAGCTGGATACACACCTAAACTTGAGGCATATGTGAATATTTCTTCCGAGTACTTAAAATACTTTTTATTTGTTTTGCATAATTTGAAAAGCTATAGCCAAGAAATGATTTGCAGAACTTCAGATCATGTTACTTACATTCTCATCTTGGCCCTATAATAGTATGACTCCCTTACATGCACCTGGATAATTTGCCCTTGCTGTCTTCCCCCTTAGTATGATTAACTGACTGAGGCAGGGGGGAAATAACACTATTAATTTTCTTAGTTGGTCAGAATAAAAGAGATTTCAGAATCAACTCTTGCAGCATATATATAGTGTATCTTCTTGTGTTTCTTTATAACTTGTCATCTTCTTTTTCTTTTCCACTTAGTGCAGTGCACTGTAGTTAGGCTTCCAAAATGAAAAAGATCAGGTCAAGGACACAGTGAGGCGTATACTTTTTTTCAAGCTGACGATCTTAATGGCAAAATACTGTCCAGCAATATAATGTTTAGCTTCTTTCAGATAGCATTCAAAATTCATAAAATAGATGGAGAAAGAGATTAAATTATTTTTAAATGGAAAGACTTTCATATAAGATAAAGAAAAGTACATGTATATAATAAAATCTAGATAGGAAGATAAGGTTTTGGCTTTTTTTTTTTTTTTTTTTTTTTTTTTAATTGAGTAATCTGGTACTTAGTGAGCTTCTACTTTTGTACTTTTTTTTTTTTTTTCTGTTGATGTCAAAAAGCATAATTTTGTATCTTTATTAAAAGAAGGTAGGGGAGAATTTTATCTTAAAACTTTTTCATAAGATGGAAAAATTGGCTACCACCACCTTGGTAATAAAGATGCCATAATCTTATGCTAAGCAACTGATTGCTGACAGTGTCATCTACTCATAACCATTAACACTAACAATTTCAAATAACTGTAAAAAGAAAAAACCTGAGACATATTTATGACTGAATGAACAGACCTGTAGATCTGAATTTTCCAATGTTGTAATAATTGTGATGCATGCAATATTAAATGATTCAGCATTTTCATAGTCTGTTAAAATAAAAAACACTACATATGCCTTAGGTTTCCTTAATGTCATTAATGCATGCTAATATCAGCAATAAATTCTATCTTTTTTATTATCATTTAATTAAACTCATTGCAACAGTATATTAATTGCAAATTTGACCTTTGGTGTCCATCCACCTTTGAATGTGTCTGTGTCTGTGGCATTTTCTTCCAAATAGGAATTTTAAATTGGTTTCCATAAAATATTTCACAAACTGAGTACTAATTGTAACTGAGCAAATTCAAATGAGTGAGATTTTGTCTAAAACTCTGTTGATAAATGGTTTTAGAACACAGTGGCAATATTCTGTTTACATTTTCATTACATGCCTAATTTATTTCCATGAATGAAACATATGTGTATATTTAGGGAAAAAAATATCAAACCTTGGTTAGATAAATTTAATTTTCCATCAATTATATTCAGGTTCCTTACCCTTTCTTCAAAATGGGTCTTATTCATCTTCCACTGAAGAAAACCCTAAACACTTCTCCTATATGCAAAGACCCCGGGAGAATTAATAAGAAGTTAATTATTCTCATGTCCTAAATAATAGAAATATTGAGTGATTTCAACTGGAACAAAAGTATCAATCAATGCTTAAGAAGGCAAGAGGAGGAGAGGAAAGTAGGCCAAATGGGAATAGGTGGATTTTTTCTTCCTCAAAAACTTAAACTTATTCTGTACAAGTAGTTCCTAAAGGAATTTTCCTGTAGACCAATAAAAATGGCACTGAGCAGTCTGACAGTGAAAGTTGAATATCAGAAGACAAGACAGCAAAGAATCTGTTATAATGTTTTTATTAAAAACCTTTTTTTTTTTTTTTTTTTTTAATCATGTGCTTCCTTTTAAAGTTGGCTAAACATTTCTAGGGAGCAATCCGTTTCAGCTATTTAAGATAATAAGCCTTAGTCTAGGATTCCATTTGTGAATCTCCTTTTTCACTTACTACATAAACATCTTGAACTAAGCATATGAATACTAAAGGACAAACAGCTGATATTAATCCCCTCATTTGGGGGTTCTTGATTTCCTTACTGATTTGTAGCAATGAAAATGGATACAATAGGTATATACTGTTAGAAATATTTCATTACCCTTTTTTTACATTCTTTGTGGTGATATAATAAAGATTTTATTTCTTTTTCTTATTTTTTTTTTTTCCCTGTAAATACTGAGTAAAGGGTTTCTGGACTATTTACTAACAGAAACGATAAATAAGGTAGACATCACCATTCCTTTATTTTGGCTCTCAAATATGCCTCTGAATATGCTGCATCCAAAGAAAATCTTTAAAAGGTAACACCTGGGTGTTCAGTTTAATCTCTGACAAAAAAATCATACACAATACTTTGTGACCAATATTGTTTTTTTTCTTATGCATGACGTAGCTTCTGTCAAGTATTATTCTGAAAATATATGTATAGCCATGCATTATTACTTAGCTGAAAAACATGGGAATTGTATCTCATAATGTTGCATTAACAGAAAACAATATTTCTTTCATCAATCATGTAAACCGGGGACTAGATACATTTCGTATCTGTTGGTACCTCTATGTTCTATTTGATTTCACATATACTCTGACAGAAAATATCTAGCTGTCTTTTAAATCTAGTTATTTTTCTTTCCCTGATGTGAGTGAGATCCTATAAATATATGTTATTGAGCTACACATGAAAAATAAATAAGGCTTAATTTTCATGTCTTTAGGTTCTCACACATTGAATAACAACACTGTTTATAAGAATAAAGTAACAATAATAATAGATTTCACAGTGGAGGGGCATTTAAAAGAAAGACTGAATCATGAGGAAGCAGAAGTACACTGGAGAAAGTATAATACTGAAAAAACTATAAGATTTTAGAGATAAAAAGAATACAAGTTGCATAAACCCCACAAGAATATAATGGAAGTTGCTATGCACACAATGAACATATAAAATCTAAATAAAACATTACTGTAAACTTCTTCGATTTCATATCCAACTAAAAAGTGTATGAATGGGATAGAAAAAAATGCATTGCAGATGTAATTTCTAGCCCCTATTCTTACAAATAACTTTCTGTATTCTTGAGACTAAATACTGCTGTGTTGCTAAGCTCCATCAACAAGTACCTTATGATTCAAACAGATGTTACTGTTTTTCAGGCCCCTTGGAGCCAATACTCAGTGTAACTTTGCCCAGAGGAGTAAGGGAACTAATAGAGTAAATCTGTAGCATTAACTTGCTGAGAAATGGTCCATCTACGCCAAAGATTTGCTTCAGAGAACACAGACTTTTATTCAGGTAGTCTATTTTCCCCACAGTGCTCATCATAGATATCCCAGAAATACCTGTGAGTCACTCAAGGGCATAAATGAGATAAAATAAGTAACAGACTGGTTTGCATTGTAGCTAGTTTCCCAGAGACACAAAGCAAATCTAAAAAAGTTATAGGCATATAGTTTTAATTACAAACTTTTACAGCTTAGACATATTGGATTGCAAGCAAATCAAGGATTGCTTACTTCCGTGAGCTACCATAATCAAGGCATAAAATCCTATTTATTGCTTTTGCCACACAGATTAAAGTAATTAAAAAAAAAAAAGGTACTTATTCCCGACATAAAAACTATTTTTTTAATGGCTATACTTTGTTAAAACTACTCAACACATCAGTGAATCAGTGATTCACTTGCAAAGTTCAGAGAAATATAGAAACTGAAGAAGAAAAAGGACTATGAAATCATAAGCAATATCCATGGCAGAATCCATAAGAATAAAATATTTGTGCTTGCAACCCGTGGTATCAAGAGGATATGAATTTTCTTATGAATGTTCTTTTACTTCTTATGAACTGTGATTCAGTTTCAACCTGTAGTAGTATTAGCACTGCATTGTTTTGGAGGGTTTGGGTTTTTTTGAGTGGGAGGGGGCAGTTGTTTGTTTCTGTAAATTTCACTAGCAAAATATTGGGCCATTTACCATTTCAATGTTTTAAACAAAATAACGCCCATTTCCTTCATGTCCTTTAGAATTATTGTGTAAGCCCTCTTTATGGATAATATATTTCTGTCATTTCTCAGATAAAGTATCTGAGCATAAACTCATGGATAGCAAACTCATTGTGTTCCAGATGTTGTACATCTCCTGTACATATGCTACTTAGAAAGCTTGTACATAAATAGTAAACCGAATGAATAAATATTTGTATTTTATTTACTGGAAATATATATAGGGCATCTCCACAGCAAGCTCATTGCAGTACATCTGCAGCAGATTCATTCCATACACTCAGTGGAGTTGACTGTTGTGTGTCCAGGATTTCTGGATGTTTGGAAACTCTAAATATCCTCTGAGCAGACTGGCAGATGTTCAAAAATTCAAGGTTACAGGACACCTTGAATTCAAACTACATGCAAATTCCAAGTGGGTAGGGAAGTTTTATAGAAATTTGAATGCATAATAGGTCCACTCATGACATTTGCTTTATGAAAATACTTGAAGTCTAAAAACTTTGATTAGCTTAAGCTTTAAGATTATTCTTTTTAATGAATAAATAACCTGTATGCAAAAAGGTGAGATAGAACCTTAATTAATAATGATGTATACTGTCATAACCAGACACTTGCTTTTCCAAGAAGTATCTTACTTTTACAGTTCTTAAAAACCCCTCAGTCTTTAATGATATATCTCTGGAAATTGATAAAGGGTACGTAAATCTCTAGTTCAGAGTTCAAATAAGATCGGGTATGTGGCCAAAAAGGTGGGACACCTTCCTGAATTTGTTAGAAAGGACATTTATTTACCCTTCTTGTCCAAATGTTCTCTTTTGTTTATAAGGAATTGATGGTTTCTTTTGGAGGAGCACTAGTATGAAAGACATCTTTTATAATCTTAATTTCTCAGAAAATATAAGTAGATAGGATATTACTGTTGTTCTTGTAAAACATTAAAATATATTACGAGGTTAGTCCTTTTCTTCACAAATTATCAATCAAAAGAGGATCAGAGCCTCTGAGAAATAAAAGGACCTTCTCTTTTTTATGTTTTGTTTTTGTTTTGTTTTGTTTTTTCAGAAAACTCAAATAAAGCAAGTATTGGTTTGATGTAAGCTTGGGAAAATATCTGGAAAATTACCCATATAATGAAAGTTTCGGGCCATATTTTTTTAATATATTAAGATATTCCTAAATATTTTGTAACATTGTGTATGAAATTTGCTCAGACAGCACACATTAAGCAGGAGGAAGAGTCACTTTTCCTTCTCTATTTATTTCTTCATTTAATAATAAACAGGTCTTCCTGTGGAAAAATCATATGCAAACAGACCACTAAAAGGACTGTACACAATTAAAAGAACAACTATTCAGTTGGTATGTAGTATCTATTCATAAGCCATTTAACTCTTAGTCTGCATTAGTCCTAGACTTCAGAATGGAGCAGATTGGTCAATTACGGGCAAGCTCTGTAACTTCCTGTAATGCCGAACTGATATAAATGAAGCATGATCAGCGTGTCCACATCTGCACAATCCCAGATGAAGTTCCAGGTGTCTGATCTTCAGTGGTAGCCCTTCATCTTTTGAAAGCCAAAGCTCATAAGAAGATTTATATTTTCTTTGGCCTGGAGATCATTATATAAAGGTGAAAGAAATCTAAAGGCACTTTTTGGAGTCTGAGCACCGAATAGTACTAAACAATAGATGTTTCAAACACTAAAATCTGAAATAACATCTCAAATATCTAAAATAATATCTGCCCTAATATCTGAAAAAAAGACAAGGCCATTAAGAACTAAATGATGTAATTACTGTAAGAGTAATTTGCCTTTTAACCTTCACATTGAAGAATATGTAACATTAATACTGGAAATATTAATGTGAAAAGGAAAAGTCACTTCACAGAGTTCCCTTAGAGCAATGTAGACAGTCCATTTAAAAGAGATGTTGAGGAACCTTTAACAATTGATTGCATACTGTTTGCAGTAGCAAATTAATGTTTTGAGTAGATAATATGGAAATACTACTTCATGTGACACACAGAAGGTACACTATAAGATAATTCCATTAAGGGAGGTGGAAAAAAAAGTTACACAGAACAGTGAAGTTACAAGAAGATGAATTTTCATCACCAGAGGTTTACTTTAGTAAGTTGAAGTATTGTACAAAGTTAATTCAGAGAGCTTGTTTGTTGGTTGGCTAGTTTTTTGCTTTGAATATATCATAAAAAGAAGTTCAAAAACCTACCTTTACCTAAAATAATGTTTTTCCTTTGTAATTCTTTCTCACAGAAGATTAGATGGCACTCGTTTGTGAATAATAACATATAGTGGCATCACTCTTTACCAAGTATAGTCCCTGTGTTGAATTAATTTTTTCATCTTGAATGATTCAACATTCTCCATTCTGCAGAACTATGCACTAACTCCTGAGCTTATTCTAAGATAGACATAATTCTTCATTTCTGCTGAACCTTGGGTACAAAGATTTAAACGAGTAATACTGATTTTTTTAAGGCAAGATAAAGTACAGGAAGAAAAAAAAAAAGAGCTAAATTATTACTTAAGGCAATGAATGGACTTGGGGAAACATTAAAGCACGTTTTTGTTCTCCAGAATATGTAAGAAGCTTATATTAGCCTGATGTAGGATTTGAAAGAAATAAGCACATGCTTGAGAGCTGATATCACAAATAAGAAATATCTAGCCTTGGTGGAACTGAATTTTATTAAAAACTGCAACTCTTCTTTCAATACAGGCTCCATTCTTCTTGATTTTTGGGAAGAAAAAGGTATATTAAGCACGATTCTTCCCAATGCTCTCTATTCATTACTGATCATACTACTAGGAGATAGCAATAAGAGATTTCTTCTGATTAATTGAAATGAATATTTCAGAGACTTAGAAGGTTATGTCCATTTTCTATTATGTTTTAACATACTTCAGGGTGGCTGAAGTATTAAGAAAACTGGTAATGAGATACAGAAGAATAGATTAACTAGAAAAGGAAGTATTTTCTTCATCTGTAAGCACGTTCCAGAAGAGAGACAATAAATGCAAATTGTTAAACGTTCTCTTAGATGTTACATTCTGTATAAAACAGAATTAGGGGAGTTAGGTTTTGTGAGATGTACCCACTCCTACTTTAAAGAGATGAGGGATAGCTCTGACTTTCTCTGCTCTTTCCAGGAAGAACTTTGGGCATCTTTCACAGTTGCTTAGCACTCCACTTTGATGGCAATCCTCTGACTAGGAGACAAAATACAGAAAATGCCACTTAAACATAACTAATTTTGTGTGTGTGTGAGGGTGATCAAACACTGGAAAAGGTTTCCCTTAGAAAGGGAAGAGGAGAGACTGAGGGACTTGGGTCTTTTTAGTCTTGAGAAGAGAAGGCTTAGGGGAAATCTAATTAATGCGCACAAATACTTAAAGGGAGGGTGTCAGGAGGAGGGGGCTGGTCCTTTTTCCAGTGGTGTCCAGTGACAGGACAAGTGGAAATGGGCAAAAACTTGAGTATAAGAAGTTCCACCTAAACATGAGGAGGAACTTCTTTCCTGTGAGAGTGGTGGAGCACTGGAACAGGCTGCCCAGAGAGGTGGTGGAGTCTCCTTCTCTGGAGACATTAAAAACCTGCCTGGACAAATTCCTGTGCAACGTGCTCTAGATAGACCCGCTCCGGCGGCGTGGTTGGACTAGATGATCTCCAGAGGTCCCTCCCAACCTCATATGATTCTGTGATTCTATGATTAAAATACACACTTTGAAGTTGTATCAGTGAAGCATATCTTTTGGTAGGTACTAAAAAGTTTTTATTTATCTCCTTATTATCAGTAATAGCAATAGCAATAGCATTAGTAACAATTTGTATTTTTACTAGACTATTAAACCAGTGTGGGTAAACAGGATTGTGGAAGAAGCAGAGACCAGGAGAAGGAATGGAAGAAGCAGGAACACTGGCAGGGGGCTGCCTGTGAGCAAGTCTAGATGACCCATAAACAATGCCCAGTGGCCGGACTGATTGAGGGGAATTCCACCCACCTGGTAGTTGGGGATTGCAGGGGCATGTTGGTTGGGAAAGAAGATACACTAGTACTATATAAGCTGCTTGTTTGTTATAATAAATGATTCTGTTTGCATCTCCGACTGGGGTCCATGCCTTCATACACTACAAACCAGTAACTTTTTAGTTCCACATACTTGCTCCTAGCAAAATTCTGAGTGCTTTAACACAGCAGAGGATAGAATGATACCCCAGTACTGGCCATTAACATGTAACTCTGCAGGAAATATAATACTAAAAGAAGTGGAAGCACATGAATCCCATATTAAAACAGGCCCCACTAGTGTCAGTGGGAACCATTTATTTGAGTAAGCTAGCTAACTATTTTAACCTAAGCTTTCACATGGTGTAGCATGTTGCTTCTTAGCCTATCCACCATCTGTGACTGAATTACTTGCAGAGAATCTTTTGTCCTTGTGTGAGGCAGGTGAGAGCAGTATCTACAGTCTGAAAACTCCAAGGACAGCAGGAAACAAAGTAGTTGTTTTTTTTTTTTTTTTTTTAAACAGATGAAATCCATCAGACAAGTACTTCAGGGATTCTGTGTAAAAGCTCTAAGCTTGTGACTGGCAGTTGTGGAGAAAGTCTTGGAGTGCCTAACAATAAAGTGGTACAAGGCATTTTAGAAGGCAGTGCTATTGTTCTTTGCCTGCTTTCTCTCCTCTGAAGTCTCGTCTGGCTTTTACAAATAGGGCCTATGCTGGGAGAGAACAGTGATCACTCCACATCCAAGGAAATGAGTAAATCCTCAGGGGAGCTAAGGAACATATGTGAAAGCAATTGCTGTGACTCCATTTGAAAGGTTAAAGAATGCATTCCCCTAGCACCCTGTCATTCTCTGTTCTGCTGACTAACATAGAAACAAGAGTGGGACTCAGCTGCTCCCTTTCATATTCGCCTCGAACTCTGCGCCTTATGTTTTCCAGCCTTTCTGAGCACATCAAAGCATTGGAGTTTGAAACAATTGCTTCTAGTAGGCTCTCTCCTGTACTCATGACTAGGTAGGACTATATATGTAATATCTTGACTCTGTGCAAAAAATATTTTTAGATGTGATCTGTCACCTGAAAAAAAACTCAAATTGAGGCTAAATCCACATACAAAAATATTAGTTATGCTGAGAAAAATATCAGCTTAACAACACAGAAAACATTTTTATAGTCTGTGACTGGAAATGTTGACCAAGGAGCCACTTATTTATCTTCTTCTATTTTGTCAAAATAAAATTATAAGACAAAATTCCATGATGTCCCTTATTCTAGAAAAAAAAAAATCACTAAATTCATCACTGGCTTTTTCTTGCTATTTTGACGCAACAGGCTGTGAAACCCAGTGAAAAAGCTCTTTCCACAAATCACTTGTATTAGGATCATCAAACACATGGCTAAACCTCAAGAAGGTCTAATGTTTTTGACAACTTTAATCTAGAAAAACGGTAATTTGTCAGTCTTTCTACTTAACTCTTCTTGAAAAGAGACACTTTGTTTATCACTGTTTAACAACAGTAGCTGTGTTTTTGACAAGAACTATAGTCTCCTAGGAGATTAACTAAAAATTTAATTAAGAAAGGAGACTGAAAAAGCAATTTTTGGAGAACAAAAGAAGTCATAAAACTATTCAGTTCAATAGTTCATGTCATTTCTAATAGCTCTGTTTTCCTAGTTTTCTGAGACCTACTGGAGCCTACCAATTGCAATAGCAGGGACTATATAGAATATAACAAGAGGTAAAATAGTTGACTTGTTACTAATTTAATTTTTTTTATATTTTAATTTTGAAATGGAATATGAAAATGAAGGTATTTTTAGCATTTTGGAATACAAGAAGGGGATATATAAAGTTTCTAAGTATCCTAATTGCAAGAAAGCAGGTATGTTGAATTAAAATGGAAAGTTTTATTCAAGGTTTTGAGCAGTCCCAGATTTCAAAGCAGTATTCTTTACTTAGTCAGTGAATATTTCTCTTTGAATCTGGCCATCTTTGTCACATCATAGCTTGGGCCACCAAAACCAGATTTTTGAAAATCAGTACTCATGGCTGAAAATGTAAGGCAAGGTAAATATAATGATAATTCTTGTGTCATCACTAATTGTTTTAAAGAAGACTTATTTACATAGAGCAAGGATTTAGTTATGAAACAAGCTGATTACAAAGAGGCATCTGTGCAGTTTTTCAAAAATATTCTGGACAGCGTTCTTAGTTATATGATTTAGGTTTAGATAGCCCTGCAAGGAGCAGTGAGTTGGACTTGATGATCTTTTTGGGTCCCTTCCAACTTGAGATATTCTATGATTTGAGGATTCTAGGACCAGCTTACTGTTTTTATATTTACAATACTTAACCTTGTGTTCTTTCATATTCATAAAACATGATTTTAGACATATCATTATGGTATGATGTTCTTTTCACAAATGTCATGACATTTGTCCTCCAGGCTGATTTCTGCTCGCTTGCCTCATTAACATTCCTGTTTGATGACTGTCCATGCTCTCCTCTTTATTCGTGTGCCAATTCATGACACCTGGCCACAGTAACCTTTCAAATGGTTTAAGATGCAGAATTCCCTAGGTTTAGGGTAATTTCAATATGCAGTTACAGATATCTATGTTTGGAGAGATGCCCAGATGTCAACAAAAAGAGAGTGACAGAGAATGTCCATCCCTTACTGGATGCGGGGGGAAACCTTGCTACCAAAGATGAGGAA
>JAOQGH010000001.1:168837272-168848606 GCA_025769975.1 Gallinago jamesoni
GACGTGGCTCTTCAGGGCATGCTCTAGTGGCCAAGATCATTGGTTTGTGGTGGGGTGTTGTGTGTGGGGTTGTGAGTATGGGGTTTAGTTGGTGGGTGGTTTTTTTTTGTTTGTTTGTTTGTTTTTGTGTGGGTTTTTTGTTGTTGTTGTTGTTTGTTGTTTTTGTGGATTGTTTTTGTTTGGTTGTTGTGTTGTGTTTGGGTTTTGTTTTTTTTTTTAATGTGGTTGGACTCGATCTCAGAGGTCCCTTCCAACCACTAAGATTCTGTGATTCTCTGATTCTGTTTCATGAGCTCCATTCTCATTTATAATTTAAAAGACATGGACTTTACCAAATAAGATAATATTTAATCATATTTGATTCTTCAAGAGACGTATGCATAGTTGTGCAGGAGGAGACACACAGGAAGAGATAGAAGAGAGATGCCAGGACAGGAGCACACTGGAGAAGAAGAAACAGTGAAGAAAAGCAAAATAGCTACTCGGAGAAGGGCAGGAGCAAAAGCTGCCACCCTGAGCAGAGACAGCAAGGAGACTGGTAAGAAGGTACCACTGCAAAAGGACTGCAGCTGATGGAGGAATCCACACCAGAGCAATAGAGTTAAACCCATAATGCATTGACTTCTAACTCCGTCACCTTACCACCTGGAAGTTGTGGTAGGGGAATTGGAGACCAGGAAGTGGGGAGAAAGGTGTTTTGCCTAGGTGTTTGTTTATTTGTTATTTATCAATACCTGAATCAGCAACCAAATTTGATAATTGGTAATTAAATTGATCGAAGTTCCCTGACTTGAAATGATAGGGTTTTTTGTGGCTCAAGAAAGCCCACCAGACTTTTTGAAATAAAATGTGTAAAATTTTAGAAACTGATGCATTGCTTTCCTTTCTGTAAAAAGTTTTCTAGGAATTATGATAATATAATCTGTGTTACCAATTATACAAATACCATATTAGTGAATTATGAAGAAATAGTTAAAATGCATAAAAGTAGGATCACTGGATGTGATGTTATTTCATATCAATTATGTAATTGTTATAAATGATGTCAGTGGCCGTAATCCAAAATCAAACATGATTTTCATTTTTCAGCAAATTATGTTTTAAAAGTATAACACCATGTCTGTCTTTGTCTCATATCCTGGGCAATATTTATTTTTGCAAATTTATTTCTCTCAATGTGGAATCATTTTTGAGTATTTAAAAAGAAATTAGTTAATGAATTAACATTATTTTCAAAGATATTAAGACATTCTGTCAGTCAGAGTGTACCTTTTCCACAAATATTCTTTGTAGGTACTACATAAAACTCTTCAGCCAGTGACTTCAAAAGAAAGTAGGATTCTTTTTACTGTTATTTGTGTTTACCCTGTATTTAATCTAATACCCTGCATTTATCCCATAAACATATGCCTTCACAGAATTTTCACACAACTTTTCTGCAATGATATTTTTTTTTTCAGGTACTTGATCTATTTATGCCTATAACTGGTTACCTCCGGATTTCTTTTAAATATGGCCTTACCTCTGCATTTTCTGGATATGATAGCCTATTCCCGTCTTTTGAATACAACTTTCTGTATTACCATTTTAGTTTCTACAGACTAATCCAGAGTCCTAACCCTAAGAAATATTTTTAAATGGGTTTTCTGAGACAAAAGCAAAAAAGTACCAGTGGATTATAAAAATGTCTACAGTGAAAGACCTTGATAAATAACAGGTGCTTCATAGGAATAAGGCCAGTGATAAATGTTTTCAGAGAGAGGTCAAGAAATCTCTTAATTAAAGTCAATAAAACAGAATGATGCCTGAGAAATGTCTTTTAAGGTCAGTGGAACTGCAGGCTAGATAGCCAGGAGCATGTTTCAACCCCAAAATTTGCCATGTCTTGCTGTAAGATTTTTCCCCGCAGTTAATTCTGCATTTAGTGTTTGGAGCTCAATTATGTACAGAGTGTTGTTGTATAGTTTTCTAACAGATTATTTTATTTTCCTGGTCCTTTTAAGAGTGATTAGAGGTAAATATCTGTGCCCTACACAAATTATGACATTATGAAAGTAACTTTCAAAAACATGTAAACAGATATGATAGCTGTAACAGCTTGCTTATCTGTGTCAATATGGTGACCCAGATCTCTGACAAGCTGGATTTGTTTACTGTTCTTCTTGGCACATGTGTCAAATAATAGATAAGAAAGCACATTCAGATATACCTTAAAGTATAGATAGGTGACACAATAAGCCCGCATTTTGATATGCATTAAGGTATATATGGTAAATGAAATACTTAATACACTAGATATACTGCTGAGTAGTTAAGACAACCTGGTTATCTACATTGGTCTATATGCCTTAAAAGCCTAGACAATTTGAAAGTCTGACCATATGTAAATTTGAAGAATGAGATATTTGTCTACTATATTTAATCAGATGGATGACTGCACTGGAGCACCTCTCTTATGAAGACAGGCTGACAGAGCTCAGGTTGTTCAGCCTGGAGAAGAGAAAGCTCCAAGGAGACATTATAGAGGCCTTCCTGTACATGAAGAGGGCCTACAGGAGAGATGGGGAAGGACTCTTTATCAGGAAGTGTAGTGATAGGACAAGGGGTAATGGTTTCAAACTGAAAGAGAGGAGATTAAGATTAGATACTAGGGAGAAATCCTTTACTGTGAGGGTGGTGAGACACTGGAACAGGTTGCCCAGAGAAGTTGTGGATGCCCCATCCCTGGAAATGTTCAAGGCCAGGCTGGATGGGGCTTTCAGCAACCTGGTTTAGTGGGAAGTATCCCAGCTGATGGCAGGGGCAGTGGAACTTAATGATCTTTAAGATCCCTTCTAACTCTAACCGTTCTACAGTTCTATGATTCTGTGATTAAGGCTAATATATATTTGTCTCATTCAGCTTTGTAGTTTGACAAAATGAAAATTTGATAGTCATTTTATCTGCTTCATGTTATAATAGAGTGGCTGCACATGTGAAGTATGAAACTTTCCAAGTAATATCCACCTGTATTACTTTAGATAGGCTGAGTATACAGTGTCCTGCTTCTGGGATGCTGAATAGGGAGCCATCTGAGGCAGACAGTACTGCATGATAAAGAGGGATCTGTCACAATGTTGCAGTTTTCTAGACAGAGAAATAAATCTAACTGTGGAAAAAAGTTCAGGTAAAATTCCTTGTGAGAATATGGTCCTATTAATTTTGGAAAGCAACTTCTTGAATGCTAGCTTTGAATCTCTTGTTTATTTGCTAGTATGCATATGCTCCCAGAATTTTAAGTTCAAATCTTTTCCAGTGAACATTTGAAAATCCCCATCTGCAAGCACTGTACTAGAGAGATATTTCCACTATGTCCTATGCCTCAAAATCAAACCCTCTTCAATACACCTAAAAATGTTTTTCCTTTATTCCTTCACCTACTGTTATTATTATTACAAGTACAGTTAGTTAGAAGAGATTTAACCAAAACCTAAAATTACTGAAAATAAAATTGGTTCTGTTTTACATCAAACTAGGACATTTTTAAATGTAGCGACTCTTATTATTATCATTGTTGTTTTTATTAGTAGTAATTATTTATTTTTCTATGCTTATTCTACAAAAATATTATTTTAAGAGATTTACTAATAAGTTTTGGCTATTATGTTTTGTAAAAGTAAGCCATTTTTCTGACAGGATAAAAAGCAAAACTAAAATACGACCATTGTTCAGTATGATACAGAATATAACATCCCCTCTGCAGACTCAGTCAGCTCATGAATAATCACCTATTTGGGGTATTTTAATTCTTAGTTATTAGGATATAGGGTTGTGATTTTTTTTTGTTTTATTCATAATTTGATATAAAAAACATATCCAAAGAAGAAATAATACTATATTTTGGGTTGTTTGTTGCTTTTGTGTTTGATTGTTGGTTTTGTTTTGCAGGGTTTTTTTTCTGGCATGTCAGTTATTTAATACCAGTGCTTTGCAAATTTAGATAATATTATCTATTTCACAGAAAGAAAACTGAAACAGACACAGACCTTCTATGTGACCCCCTATTGATTTAAGATAGGGATACAGTTTAGCTATCTTTTATCAAGACTCACTACTGATTCTCTTTAAGACAGCAGGGTTTAATTCCTAGTCATTGAACAGCTTGTGTAATCATTTGCGTACACAAAATGTGTAGAACTCTAACTTCTCAAAACAGTATTTTATATCATACTGTTCAGAGGGCAAGACAGTGGAAAAAAATCAAGCCCAACATTTTAGCCTGGCAAAGCCTTGACATATTGCTTCATAAAATTTCAAGTTTCTTAACCTGTTGCTCCACTGAGACATTCATAAAGTTAGAAGGATACATTCCAGAGTCTTTTATAGAACTGTACTGCCTTGACAGTTATTGAAGATCTTCCAAAACAATCTGTAACCTAGAGTAATAAGACTCAAACCTATGGAAAATAAGTTAGTTCATTGAAACCTCTGAATAAATCATCTCACTTTAAGTGAATATGTGCTCTCCTCTCACATTTACCATGTTACGGTCTGTTGTTTTGTCACACTCTACTGTGCTCTACTTGGAAAGAAGAGAGAAAAGAAAAAAATGCCAGCTACCTAAGTATTAAATATATTTCCTGTGCCCTCAAGAAATGGCATAAGATCTATTCCAAATAGAGCTACAGTGCATGTGTGTTGGGGGAGAGAAGCAGTGAAATATCTAGACAAGGAAAAGAAGAAACAGAGAAAGAAAGAATTCTGCTCCTGTGGATATGACGCCATCGTGTTATAAGCCGATGCAAAGCCTTTCTTGTCTCTACAGATCAAGGAATAAACACTATAGCATGCAAATGATTAAACAAACAAGGCCATTTCTCTCAAAGCTCTTAAATAAAATATTTTCACATAAGTAGCAAAGAAAACGAATCCAGAGTTTGCCTGGAAATTATCGTCACATTATCAGTAGGATACAGTAGAGCTTTCCTTATCGCACGGCGTGATCCAACAGCAAATTGTGCTTCCTGTGCCTGGGTTGTGAAATTATCTTCAAAGGAAAACTGACATAAAAGTAAAGAAATTTCTATTAGCTGTCACAAAATCCAATTCTGCAAACTGTATAGGCACTCAGAATAGAGATGCACAGTTTGGTCCCAAAGCAAAAAGAAGATAGAATAAGTAGTGTGTAGGGTTGAACTGTATATGCTGCAAAGAACTGTTGAGACTTATAAGCATGACTTAGGCTCTTTAGGAAGGACAGGCTGAGAAGAGGACAGCTCCCACTAGACCAGGTTGATCAAAGCCCCATCCAGCCTGGCCTTGATCACTTCCAGGGATGGGACATCCACGACATCCCTGGGCAACCTGTTCCAGTGCCTCACCACCCTCACTGAAAAGAATTTCTTTCTAGTAGCTAATTTAAATCTGCCTTCTTCCAATTTAAAACTGTTGCCCCTTGTCCTTTCACTACACTTCCTGACAAAGAGTGCCTCTCCAGCTCTCCTATCGGCTCCCTTCAGATATTGAAAGGCCATTATAAGGTCTCCCCGGAGCCTTCTCTTCTCCAAGCTGAAGAATAAGAAGATCAGGCTCTCTACAGACAGATGGGAGCACTCTCACTGGCCCTGACCTTCAAGGAGGACACCCTGATATCTGTTGGAAATTCCTGGAGTGCATTGATGATAACATCCTTCTCCAAGTGACAGAGGAACCAGTGAGGAGAGATGCTCTGCTGAACCTCATACTCACCAACAAGGAGAAGCTCACCAGGAATATGAAGATAAAAGGCAGTCTTGGCTGTAGTCAACATGAGATGGTGGAGTTCAGAATTCTGAGGTCAGGGAGAAGGATGCAGAGCAAGCTCATTACCCTGGACTTCAGGAGAGCAGAATTTAGCATCTACTTGCCCCATGGGATAAGGCCCTGGAGGGAAGAGAAACCCCAGAAATCTGGTTGGTATTCAAGGATCAACTCCTCCTGTCAAAAGAAAGCTCCATCCCTATGAATATGAAGTCAGAAAAAATGCCAGGAGTCAAGATTCTTAGAGTAGCAGGGAGACAACACAGCAAGATCACTACTATCAGCCTCAGGAGATCTGCTTGTTAGAGTATCTTGGGATAAAACCCTGGAGGGAAAAGGGGTTCCAGAAAGCTGCTTAATATTCAAGGATTACCTCCAAGCTCAGGAGCGATGCATCCCAACCAAGAGGAAGTCAGGCAGAAGCTTCAGGAAGTCTGCATGGATGGACAAGTTGCTCCTGGACAAACTTGAAAAGGGAAGCCTAGGAAAAAGGAAGAAAGGTGGAAGAAAAGACAGGTAGCCTGGGAGGAATAAGGAGACATTTTTTGAGCAGCCAGGGACTAGGTTAGGAAAGCTAAAGTCCAGATAGAGTTAAATCTGTCCAGGGATGTCAAGGGAAACAAGAAAAGCTTCTGGAGGTATGCCAGTGATAAAAGGAAGACTAAGGAAAATGTGGGCCCTCTGCAGAAGGAAACAGGGGACCTGGTTACCTGGCATATGAAGAAGGCTGAGGTATTTAATTAATTTTTTGCCTCAGTCTTCACCAGCAAGTCCTCTAGCCACACCACCCAAACTAGATAAAACACAGAATTATTTGAAATAACACTATACAAAATGTTAGTGACGATGGAAAAAAAAGGAATATCTACGCTTGAATGGATTGTTAGTGACTAAAACACTCAGGAGCACAGTGAGGAACTATTTGCACACATATTGATAAGATAGTTAAAGGTCTTCTGTTTGTCACTGTTTTTGCTTAACATGACACATCACTTAGGTAAAGTAATTGAAAAGTGATTACACGTTTTTTTCTGTTGTCAGACATTTGCCTCTCTGGATAGTAACTACAGTATTCCCAAGGCAGTATGATATCTGTCTTCATTAAGATAATACCAATTGGTAAACAAAGTTTTATCCTCATGAAGTTACTGACCTCATTCTTCAAGAGAAACTTTTGATTATCTAACAATTTTCCTTGGACTTTCCCTGGGAATTATATCAAAATCTAACTACATTTTTATGAAGCTGATTTATACACTTGTGTTATGGTGGAAATAACAAATATGACTCACATATTTAATGTCTTCCACAACAAATAATCAACATCTGTTTTACACCTGAATATAGCATATACACAGGCAGAAACTTTAGTTAAGGAAAAGTGAAGCAACAGAAATCTGGAAAAATATTCTTGAACAAAAATTCTATTTCAGAGGGTTTTTTTTCATTCTTTCAGCTATAGATCTTTGTTTACTGAAGTGTTATTGTAAATATGTTGAGCAAGGAGTCATCTTGAACAAATTAATCAGGAGTCATCTCACTAAATGAGACAATTGTACCTGATCTAGTCAGCATAGGCTTCTTCTTTAATCAATGTCAAGGGAAAAAACAACGACAACAACAAAAAATACACCTCCATCCCCTCCTCAAGTTTTCAAGAAAAGCCACCTATTTTTTTGTCTATTTTAGTCATTTATAAGAATGAGGTTTTCCTTTTTTCTTTTTTTTTTTCTTTCCCTGTTTTATTCATTGCAGAGATAGGGCAAAGTCAGAACAAAAGGAACACTAAAATATGCTTTGAGACTGTTTGAAATCAGGAATATCAATCTGATTAATAAAGAAAAACTCAGACATACTTTTTAGTATGGAATGTGATCAATCAAAACTTTCAGTAACTTTTAATAATTTTAGGGAGAAAACATTTCACAAACATCTTTCTTTTAGTTGCATGAATATTTGTGCCATCACATTTTACATATGGACATATGTGTCTATATATATATTATATATACACATATATTTGGTTTCTAAGGCAGAAATGATAAAACGTAAAACAGTTCAACTGCGTATATGTCCAAATACTCTGAATTATACATGGAATAAAATGTATTCATTTTTATAGGACAAGAATATTCTACTGGACATTTGTTTTTATTTTACTGCTATTAATTTAGTTTGGAAATGCAAAGTAAAACTTTTTGCAACATATGAATATTATGGAAACAATTTTCTGAAAATAAACTATCAAGAAATGTTTAAAAATATGTATTTCAAAATAATGACAATAGGGATTCAAATGCAAGATAGATTTTTTTGTCTGCTACCCCACCTTCACAGGTAGAATTAGTTTCACTCATTCCACATATTCATATATTTGTTATTTTACTATCCCTCAAAGTTAAATATTGACTTTAGTTTATGCAAAAGGCAAATGCATTTTAGAAACTACATTCTTCCTCTTGAAATCTTGATATTCATCACAGTCAGTATCAGTTTTAAAAGTATAAACTTGAAATGGTGTCTCAGCTTCAGCTGTACAGTGCAGAACTTCTTAGATATCTCAACGAATAGGAAAATTATGTCCTAAGAAAAATCAAACCTCTTAACTACCCGTAAGTAATACACTTCAAAGCCATTACACTAGAAAACATAATCTAAATTTTGCAATATTTTAAGTAGTTTCTACTTGCATATATTAAATCCCTCCTTGATCGACTATTATTGTCAAATAAGATGAGATGATCCACAATAATGAATAATCATAATTAACTAGCTAAGAAGTATGCATCATTTCACTTTCCTTACACCTTTATCGATGTCACTATCAGCTCTCTGCACACGGAAACTATAATTGCAGCTGTCATAGAATTAAATGAAATCTATCTGGCAACATCTGGCTCCTCAGAAGATATGAATAATTTCACCAGCTTTCCTCATCTCTGCCTGCTGTACTCTAATTATGATGTAATGGAGGACATCAGCATGCTGTGGACTTGATGATTAACCCGGGGCAGCTGAGAAATAGGCCTAGTGAGATGAGCAAGGCACATAGATCAACTCAATCAATTATCTTTTTTTTTTTTTTTCCAAGGTTCTTAAATACAGCAGTGACCTTGTGATGGGAAACAGTAAGTTACACTTGAACCCATTTAGGAGGTCAGATATTTCACAATACATTACAGGAGCTAAATGCTTATTTTTCAATTCAGTTATATGAAAAGGAGTATTATATATGTATATCTAATATACAGAATGTGTATATACACACACACTTTAAAAGGTTTTATTTATCTGATGCAAGTGTATGTCCTTAGCTTGTTCACTTTCTGTTTTCATCAATTAGCACGTACTGCCTCTCCACCCTTGTTTGATTCCTATTCTGGTTCAGCATATGTCTACAGGTACTGAAGTAATATGAAAAAGGTATAGTGACTTGGAGAAGAAAAACAAGCTAAATTTTTCAGATTTTATTTCCAGTCTTCACACATAAACAAAATCTCAGTTTTAAAGTATACTAACTTGTATTGCCTTGTATACTGGAGACTGTGGAGCTTATTTAATTCAGATTGCAGACACTTCCAGTTCCTTGCCTGAAATGTTCATTCAAGCAGTTGTCACTATAGAGCAAATGGACTAATGATCCTAGATTTATTCTGGTAGCATTCTAATGGTGTCTACACTAAATTAATCAATTCAGTACAGTCAGACACATTGTCCTATTTGGCATCATTTGCCAGATACTTTGTGCTATCAAAGCAGTTATAACAGAATGGGGAATCTACATCTTGAGATAGTTTCCTATACTACTTATTGTGAAGACAAAGAAAGAACCATTGATCACAATAAAGATGCAGAGTAAACAAGGAGAATGAATCAAAGCCATGAAAATGATTATTTTTAAAGGCATGTGAATTGTTTCCACAAGGGAAATGAAAAAAATATTGTGGTCTTCAGTGAATAACTGGAGGGAAAAGGCACTCAAATGTTTCTACTATGAGCAGGGCTCTTTCTGCTACTCCAAGTCACAACATAATCTTTCACTCTAATTGTTAGAAAGGAATAAATGTCACAGAATTTAGCAATTTTATAGTGCCCTGCTGCTGCAACAAGTTTTGTTAATTTAAATATTGAATTTGCCTTTATGTATGTATGTATGTATTTATTTATATTTACTTGATTTATGAGGGTTTTTTTGTCACCTACACTGAAAGATAACCCTTAATGGAACCAAAATTTTCTCCTCAGAATTCAGTAGGCATAATGAACATGTTTTGCATTAAAGCCATACATTTTTATTTGCTCCTGTGTGTAATGAGGTATATACCATCGTTATAGACAGGCTAGATTCAGAAAGGGACTTTTCTACCTGCAAAAGAGGACCTACCAAAACGATATTCTAAATTCCTGCCAAGCTATCCAGAATCCAGAGTAGCTGACAAAATTCAAAGTTTAAAAATATAATTCATTAAACCTACCAACTGAGTACTGACTTGAAGTTACTCAACAGCACGGGTTCACGAGGGGTGCCGTTTGACAAATCTGATCTCCTTCTACGGCAGAGTGACTCGACGGGTGACTCGGCTGTGGTTGTTATTTACCTGGACTTTAGCAAGGCGTTCGATACAGTCTCCCACAGTATTCTCCTGGAGAAACTGGATGCTCATGGCTTAGATGGGAAAACTCTCCACTGGGTTAAAAACTGGCTCGAGGGCCGGGCTCAGAGAGTGGTGGTGAATGGAGTGAAATCCATTTGGCGGCCGGTAATGAGTGGTGTCCCACAGGGCTCGGTACTGGGGCTGGTTCTCTTTAACATCTTAATCAATGATCTGGACAAGGGGATCGAATGCACCCTCCACAAATTTGCAGACGACATCATTTGCGTGGGAGTGTGTCCCGGTTTGAGGTAAAACCACACCAGTTTTGTGTTCTGTAATTTTACATTTTAGTTAGGCCTTCTCTGACTCTCTGAAATTAACAGCATATTGTAGAGAAAACTGCTCATTGTAGAGAAAACTGTAGCACAATGTTTGTGCTACAGTGCCAAGGAACGGAATGCAGAGAAGCCATGCTTATACTTATTGTGATAACAAGCAAGGTCAGCCAATTTTCGTTATTTGCCCCTTAGAGGGTCAGAAATGGAAAAGCGTAAAGGGATCCCACCTATGGGGAGGAATGGACAGAACAGATGACCCAAACCTGACCAACCAGAGTATTCCATCCCATCTGCCCCATGCTCAGTATAAAAGCTGAGGGATAAAAGGGCCAGCTTTTCTTCTTCTTCTTCTCTTCTCTGTATCTCCTGCTCTTCTCCTGCTCCTTTGGCTTCTACCAAGATGGCTGACGTCCAAAGAGGACCCTGTCTGTTCGACTGCCTTTGATCCTGATCTGTGTATGCCTGACTCCAGAGCTGGAATCCAGCTTGGGACTTCCCTAGTGCCTGCCGGTGACGGGACTATTATCCTGGGAGCTTGATATGGTATTGTATATATTGTATCTATTTCATTATTTTCTTCTTTTTTTATTTTAATATTAATTCTTCATTAAAGTAGTTTAGTT
>JAOQGH010000001.1:168848706-168870552 GCA_025769975.1 Gallinago jamesoni
AGGTTAGATATTAGGAAATATTTCTTTACTGAAAAGGTTATCAGGCATTGGAATGGGCTGCCCAGGGAGGTGGTTGAAGCACCATCCCTGGAGGTATTCAAGCGACAGGTTGACATAGTGCTTGGGGGTATGGATTAGTAGTGGATTGGTGTTGGTTTTGGGTGTGGTGTGGAGAGTGTGGGGTTGGTGGGTTTTGTGTGTTTGTGGGGGGGTTGGTGTGTGTTTTTTTGTGGTTTTTTTTTTTTTTTTTTTTCCCATTGGTTGGACTAGATGATCTTAAAGGTCCCTTCCAACCTAGGTGATTCTGTGATTCTGTGAATA
This sequence comes from Gallinago jamesoni, assembly GCA_025769975.1. NCBI lineage: Eukaryota > Metazoa > Chordata > Aves > Charadriiformes > Scolopacidae > Gallinago > Gallinago jamesoni. The sequence goes on from JAOQGH010000001.1 coordinate 168,849,028, forward strand.
TGCTGAATTCTCCCTTCCTCAAGAATATAGGGGATAATCTACACTACATTTCCATCCTAGTCTTTTCCCCTGTGTACTTTCTTAGCTATGAATAAAACTGAAAAACTAAAACAAAAGACTCAGACCTAAAATTTTATCACTATAAACCAAAAAAGATTTGAATAATGAGAGCCCTGTCAAATCTCAATGAATTTGGTGAAAAAGTCCTTTTCACTACTAGGTATCACTTCCAAGTACTCAGGCCAACTCAGAAATCTGAGCAGATAATAGATAAAGTTCTTGTTTCACCCTACTGCCTCTTGACTACAATGAGGTTTGATAATTCCAAGGGTCTGAAAAAGTGTGATTATTTGAGAACTAAGATAAATTGCTATTAACTTCTATGACTGGCTGCTAGCCTCCCAAGAACTGAAGCCGTTTGCATCTAATTCACTTAGGCAGAAGTGAAAACAAGAGTAGCTTGAGAAAGGCTATTGGATCTATTCTGTTAGAGAACAAGATCTGAGTTTTTCCTTGCTGGCACTGTTTAAAACATGTTGAAATGGAATTCCTGAAGACATCTATGGAGTTGTATTATACAAATGCACAGATTTATTTCTTGACAGCAAGTTAATATCTGACATCAGGAGTATCAATGTGCCTTGGACTGTCATTTTATACCATTTTCACCAATTTTTCATGCAAATCAAAATTACAATTGTGTTTCACCTGAAAACTTTTACATTAGAATTCTTATTTTCTTACTCATTAAAAGAGGATACCCACATACCTCATTGTCTTTATTGTCAAGTCAACCTTTATTGAATAAAAAAGGCCCAATTACTGTCTGAAAGAATGAATGAAAATGTATGTGTGAAGTTATATTCTAGAAAATTTTCTTGTGGAACATTCCACTTATTAAAATATAAGTCTAGGGTGGGAGGATAACAATCCTTTAGTGTGTTGACTCAGGATTTAATTTCAAAATTAAATCAAAAAATAATTAATAGGGAAATATGTAATTTTTCCCAGAAATCACATCTGAAAAAAATCTGGTTTGTTAATTTAGGAATCATGAGAATACCCTCCAAATAATATTACACTTTCAATTCCAATTAGTGAAGAGGGGTTGAATTTTTGAAGGCTTCCATTTTCTGCTCTATTAATTTGAGTAATATAATGGAGAAGGAATCATCTAATCATAGTCTGGTGTTTCAGTTAAAGTGAAAAATATGGCAAGAGTTTTGCCACAAAGAGACTCTCCGGGAAAAAAAAACAAACAACAACAAACAGATAAACAAAAATTTTAGTTTTCTCCATTCTTACCAGCTATGCAACAGAAAACAGTCTTGCAAAAATTAGTATGAGATTTTAGTTGGGAAAGGCACAGCTTGAGTTTGTGAGAAAGCTCTTATATCTGATCAGCAATATGGTTTTCTGTTTTGTGATCACAAGTTTTTTTTCTGTCTCATTTTTTAGTGAAAATCCCTGCTGTTTACTTCCCACATATAGCAAGTGTTATGTCCCCCTAGGCTATAATATTAAACATCCTGACACACACTTGTTTTGGTTCCCTTGATGGTGCTTTAGACTGAAATGGGTTTCTTCCAAGATTCGGTAACATAATGTCTTTGAGCTTTTTCCACATGTGGTGTAATTAACATCTAAATTTTTTAAAGAACAAGCAGGAGGCCAAAAGTGGATGGTTTTTATCAAAAATAATAAAATGTTGTTTAAGATTTAATGAAACAGTTATCACCAGTGTCAAGACATCCCTTATTAAATGAACTTTGCTATTTATTCTGTTGAAAAGCCTACATTTTTAATAAAGCAGTGATCTCTTCACAAGTCCTTCAAAAAACTGGAAGAGTGTACTTGTTTTAATTTACATATATCTTCTGTAGTGTGTCATCTTATTCAATACACTAAGTATGAGTTAAATACACCAAAAAAAAAAGCTCAGGAAAAAAAGGAGCTTTGAGTGGAAAGATACAGAAAGTTCTTGTATTTGATCAGCAGTATGGTTTTCTGTTTTGTTTTCTGTTTTAAATAGAAAGTTGCAAATTTATTAACTTCAGAAAATGATGGTGCATCCCTCCTCTTCCCCCCAACTGCCTCTTATAGCATACAATGTCATAAGAGGCAAAAGGAGAACGACATGTATCCTATAAGGAGTAATGTGAGACTGGTGTTATTTAGCAAGTCTAGCTGCTATCTGCTATCCCTTGTCTTCATTGGCCCCGACTGCCAAGACAACTCACACGGAGTCAGATGAATTGTCCATGTTTGCATAGATCTGCAGATATCAGCCAGTACTTGCTGAGGTCAGGTAAACCTATTTTGCTGATTAAAGTTGGTCCTTTGGCTTAGAGTCAGGCATAATTTGTAATTTACGTGTGTTCTTCCAGAAGTCTCCTCCCATTCACAGTACCTATTTCCACAACTTCCATAGAAATTCAGTATCAGAGTACCTTTATAGAAGCACTATAGTCTTCAGGAATGTTACAGAAAATATGTATATTATCAATAAATGTACAACTCTTGATAGTTTCCAGCAATATGAATGTTGAGGTTTTGCTGGATGTAAACAGTGGTAGATATTATCTCAATAAGTTTAAAGAGTTGACCACTTTTGTACTACCACAGCTTTATCTAAGACCACATTTGCAAATGGAGGTCATATTTTCACTTCTATATAAATGAATACGGGGTTGTGAACATTTCCACTGCCTCTACAGCAGCAGCCGAAACAGATGCTACCTACTCATTTGAAGTTTATATACTGCATGTTATCTCTCTTTAAAAAGGTAGTGACTGAAGGAAAAAGCAAGGTTTATTCTTCACTTGTGTGGTCTTCTGAAATGGTACTAGTATCATTTTCTGGAAGAAAGAGGCTATGGTTCAGAGAAAGAGCATGCTTATTGAGAGAAAATACTGGAGGGCAGGATGGTGGAAATCAAAAAAGAGAAAGAGTAAGAATGAGATTTTAGCATGTGCAGAAACTGGCAAGCTTCTAAGAAGAGCAGAAACACAGACAGACCTCTAATGTAACTTGGAAAGATAAACTTGTCTATAAGCTCTTTTATGTCTGTTCTCTTCTTATGTTGGATTTTCCCTTTTTAATGTTGTATTAATTTGCATTTTCAATAAAAAATAGCTGTAGATTATTTTTGTTTGTTTGTTGGTGGAGTGAGGAGTCAGGGGGCTTGTGTGAAGTGCTCTATAAGGAAAAGGTACATATAAGGTCTACTTAACAGTCTGACGAACTCAGAGTCAATTTAATAATGAAACTATTATCATTTATTGCCTTGCAACTGATTTGTTCACATCGTACTTATGGACCTCAGAGATTTTTAAGGCAGTTTTAACCTTGTAAAAACCATGCTCATTAGAGATGCAAGAAACAAATAACTCCAGTGTTAATCCCATTATTTTAGCATTTTATTAACTCATTTTTTCTGCTTTATAGAGAAATTAACATTACTTTTTAAAAAGGAATTATTCACCTATTGCTATTTTTAAGTTATCTCCACACTGACTGCTTATTTTCCCCTTCCTCTGCTGTTTCTATCACTCATTTATCACTTCTCTACTACCTCTTTGAAAATCACTATCTGCTCTTCTTTGTCTACATATTTAATACTGATTTGTGGGGTTTTAATGCAACCGCTGTCTTCAAGGATATGAATATTCATATGAAGCTCTGAAATCTCAAGGAGATAAATGCAGTTTAGTGAAAATCAAGTTTCGACCTTGCTGTAACCTCATCTATATGTTGGAGATATCTCTGAATAACTTAACCTGGCACCCCTGGATTAGATGGGGAATTCTGTTATCCTATAAAAGCTCCAGCTGAGATCACTATGTGATGCTGTCATACAATTTGTGACCTGCTTCTGATTTGTGGACAGTTTTTATTACCAAGAAAGAAAGTCTCTTGCTAAGTACTGAAAAAGCAGGACCAGAAAAGGATTAGCTGGGCAGGTGATTGTTCAGCTTTTTATGCAATTCCTACAGTTGCCACAGACAAAATAATTAATTTGTATTTCACTATTCAGAAAATTCAGAATTAATAGTTGAAATACCTAATTTTCTTACTTGATTACTGAGTTACCTAGTATTGTAAAATCATCACAGAACTGAAGCACGACAAAGCTGCATGGGAAGATGTATGACATGAGATAGCAACAGCTTGCAGTTTAAGACCTTGATGAACATAGTCTTAGTAAGAATTGTTAGGTGAAATACCTGCACTTGGTGCTTTAAGCAAAAGCAAAAGGCTGTAATTGGGCATGGCAGGCCACAGCAAGATTATAGAACAGTATATAACTCAGATAGCAATGATATGATGAATCAGATACTAAAATAAAATACCTTTTGCCACAGTTCTTGGTGTTGGTGGGGTTTTTTTTGGAGGATTTCTTTTAAGATGCTTTAATGATTCTAGAAAAACTGAATCTGAAAAGAGTAAGAGGGCAATGCAGAATGCAGATTTCGTAATCTGGCAAATTAGCAACATTAATTTAACAAAGAGCTAGTAATAGAGCCATAGAAGTTTATGAAAAATTACATGACACACAGACTTGTTTGTCATGTATTAGGACATGTCAAACTATTCAGACATGATGGAACAAAATTAATATGCAAAGAAGGTGTCTTTGTTGTTCCATTTTGAATGCTGGATATTCAGAAAAATATTATATACATTACAAAAGACCATGTTGAAATAATAAAGATATGAGGAGTCAAATGTGAAAGGAAATTTTATTGTAAGAAAATAATTGCTTCTTGGAAATGCTAAGAGATGAAAAAAAAAAAAAAGGCAAAATTTGAAGTTGAAAATTGAAATTTGAAGTTTTTCTATTTGTGCATATTTTCTTTCTCCTTTCTTTCTCCTTTCATTCTTCCAAGTTAATCTGGTCGTGGGAGCTTTCTAAATGCATGAGGACATTTGATTTCTTAAACAAACTAGATTTTAAATCAAGGGATTTTTTCAGTAAAATGTTTTCATAGTTTCATTATGTCCAGTTTGAGCTAGTTGAATTTTTATTCTGAGAGGATGTTGCTCCATTAAATTGAGACAGATGGAGACAATAAACCCAACATGCATTCATAGAAAAAAATTATGTTGTTTTCAGTACATGTACTGTGAAAAGTTTTATTCCATTCTGTTAAGTGAAACCTATGTCAATAATTACATTATCTTCAATATGTCAGAACAGTTTCAGGGTAATTAAAAATTAACTTTCTGATTATATTTACAGTTATTTAAGTTATTCTGTAAATTAATTCTCCTAAATAGGTAGTTTTCATATAAATTCACAGTTTACAATGCAATACTTTGAAATGCTTGAGCTGAAATAGTACATATTTAAATTATTAACTGGAAAATAATGGGCATTATTACACACACTAATTAAATTTACAGCTTTACTTTAGCCTGTTTTTCAGGCTAAAGAACATTTCTAAGCTTTTCAGCAAAAGCTTTTACAATCAAGATTAAAAGTTGACATTTCATTTGCATTTCTTAGCAACAAACTGTAGTTACATTTGCTTCTAAATGAGGTGAAAACAATTCTTAAGTATAATGTTTGTGCTAAAATTTTGCTTATACTAAAACAAAAGATAGGTCAACTCCTAAAAATAAATAGGTTAATATTAAGTCACTTGCAGTTCCACACAATTTTAACCATAATCAACTTTGGTTTATCTTCTGAAACACATATTAAGTATTACAAATTTTATAAAATATTTCTTGATAATGGACTGAAAAGTAGGTTATTACAATTCTGAATTTTTGTTGGGGTATGTTTGTACATAACAGATTTAAGAGATCTGGAGAATATTTCTGTTGTATTTATTTTTCAATCAAATTCCTAAGGTTACACATACCTTTTTTTCAGATTGAATTTTTCTTTCAAGAAGGAAGTTTCTTCATGTTTACTTTTACTCAAAAACCATACTCCAAAATACTGTTGGAAAGATTACAAATATATTTTAGTGTCAAATAATAAGAAAAAAAAATAAAAGTCAACCACAAACTTCTCAGTAGGAGAATTCCTGATTTCCTACAGTACTTGATGACCTGAAGTGCAGCATTCTGAAACGTGTCAGGTCTTTATTAATTAGAGCAACTCACAGTAACACAAAACTTAATACAGATAAGCACAGGCCACCAGAAATCAGCTGACAGGAGTCAGAAGTCTGGCTTTGAAAAATTACTGCTTTCAGCCAATGGGTGCTTGGCTCTGCCAAACAAAATAACTACAAAGCAAGAGGTAGCAAAAAAAGGGAAAGCCTTCTGAAGGAAGTCTTGATGTGGTTTAAATTAACAATGACGACAATGTGTGTTTGAACAAAGGCTTGTTTAAGCATTTTGCTTCACCGGTATTTTTAAACAAATCTCTAACTTGTGTTCTTTCTTTCTAAATTATTTTTTATGAAGGTATAGAAGCATGCTTTATGTTGTTTGACCAATGCCATGATGTTAAGGCTTTATGGATTCCAATGAAATATTAAAGCACGCTATGCTTTGTAAACACAAGACTGTTGTAAATTATAGATGCAAGTAACTGCAGTGACATCTACTAGTTTTTATAATTAATTGCTAGATCAATCATGAGAAATCAGAGCTACTTTATTGTTTCTGGCTCTGGGTATCAGGGTGAAACAAGATTTTCAACTATGCCTCCTTCCCTAGCTCATACAAGTTGGTTCTTAAATGCAAAGTTTAAATATTAGTGATCATTGCGCTGACTGGAAAGGCAGGATGCTGAAGTGTATTGTGTTGTGCAGGTAAGTTTTAAATCAGATGTTGAGACTTAGAAGTCTACTGAAAGTCTTTGTATTTTAATCTTCTAACCTAGTCATTTATAAAATTGTATTCATATGGCTTTACAATACTTTGAATGTACTAAATGGATAAAAGTAATACATGCACATAATAGTAGATTTTGTATTTTTGTAAATGCACTTATTACTTTCATAATTAGACTTTATAACCTGAGCTGTCTAACACCTCCCTTTGCTTGATCCTTCAGTGGTTCATGCAATATTCTTTAAAAGTATAGAATCTGTTATTAAGTATTGAACTAATCTTCAGCCTTGGGAATTTATTTGTTTCACTGTCTTGTAGGGAGAACATAGCATAATCCCAAAATCTTGCTGTTAATAAAAAAATAAAATGGCATTTTTACTTTTAATTTATATTATTATAGATACTCTATCTTTAATTTTGTTATTTCAATAGATTGGTTTTTTACTTATTTTTCACTTAATGCCATTCAAGTCTTCTAACAATTAATTTTCTCTACTTAAATATTTGTGTGATGCAGCACTTAATGCTCTTCACTAGACCGGACATATGACTTTAATTTTTGAAGGTTCCTTGATTAAGGCATTTTTAAAATATATTTCCAGGTGCCTGTAGGTGAAACTGATGAATGTTAGCACTCCATTCTATGATAAAAAAATAGAGGACCCATAAAAATTTCAGCAATTTTCAATCTTTCGTAGTGGTCGAATGTCACATAGAATCATCACATTCTGAAACTGTTGCTGTGCATAGATAATGTAACATATTTTCTGGAATATAAAAAGAAAGAAAAATAAAATCAACAAAATGTTGGTTTCCTTATGCAAAGTACTATGTTTTGTTTCCATAATAACAATTCAGAATTGTTGCATGAATCATTGTAAATAAATTGTGTCATGCAAAGTCCTCAAGAATATTAATGCTCACTTACAGCCAAATTCAAATTACAACTGTTCAGCATCTCTCTCATTCCAATGAGTCAACTCTAAAGCAGATTTTCTCCTGCTACTACATTGCTGAAATATTTGTGAGATAAAATTTCTACTAGCCAACATATTTGAATGTCTCCAGTCACAGAAATGACAGGCATAAGACAATTCTTACTCTTAAATGAATTTGTTAATCTGTTATTGATGAATATTGCTCTCCAAAGACATTTCCCTTTTAAGTTGTTCATCATAAAAGCAAAATTACTCAGAACAAATAACTCTTCCTCTCAATCTTTTAGTGATATTATATTATATGAACTGTATCTTAATTGCCAAACTCATTTTTAATCTTAACCCATCTTTGACTATTTCACGTTCAGTAATACCTAATTGGTATTCTGTTGGCTTCTATTACCACCAAAAAAAAAAAAAAATTGAATCATATCTTTTCATAGTATGTAACTGATTTTTGGCATGTGAAACTCATTTGGATGTTTCTTCATGATACTGATTAGCAGAGAGTATGCTAATCACTTTCTATGAGAACAAAGAGGATATCTGAACTTGTACTGAAAAGGATACACATCAATATGGGAAAACATAAAGATTCCTAGGAATCACAACTGTAAAATACAAGTGTCATTTGTGGAATATCTTAAGTGAGTATTCTCTATGGGGTGTCCCGAACTGATTAGATTGCTCAGGAAGCTAGAGCCATCTTTACAAAGAACAAAAGGTGAAAAAAACACCTTTAAATAACTCCAGTGTAATCTACTTGTTGGGAACATTTAATTATTTTGTGTTCATTTTCTTAGAATAATATTGACCTAAGAAAAAAAGAAACGAAAACAGACTAATAAAAAAAGAAAAAAAGGGGAGAAAAAAGAAACCGTCTGACAGTACTGCAGCATGTTATGATATGATAACATTTGAAAGAAAACTTGAAAAAAAAATCCATAAAACAATCAAACTTTATCAGTTATCTTTGCAAATGTTGAGGATTTCCATCCCATGCCCTATGTTTGCTGCCTCCTGGCCAGTGAAGAGTTCCTCCAGCTCCTGAATTCTAAAGAAGTCTTATCATCTTTTTGATTGAGTTCCATTAAAAAAAAAAAAAAAAAAAAGAGTTTAATTTGCATAGACAAAATCTGAAAATTGTAGCCAACCTAATAATTAATTCTGAATAATTTTCACATTTCACTTAAAAACTATAACAAATGAGCTATACTTACATGAGCACACATGTATATATATTTATATGTCCATTGCAATTGCACTACTTAGATATGGCTGTTCAGATGAATATTTTTTTCCCACATACCCTGTTATTTTTTTTTGTGCTATTTTTTTTCTTCCATAACCACTTCTATTAATTATAAATAACAGTCCTTCACAGGAGATGGAGTTCTGACCCATGTCTATCCATAATTTTGCCAATTAATTTTTTTAAAAGCTAATTGCAACAACATTTCAACAAGACATTAATATTTTTATCAATTTTTTATATGATATCGTCACTGCTATATAACTTTAAAGTCTATAGCACAAATAAATGCCAATTCATTAATTAATTTAGGCTTATCAATTGCAATTTATGTAATTCATGAATTCATTTAATATTATTGCATATACAAGGCTACATTTTGTTTTTATTCAGAAACCTTATTTTAAAACCCCTTTAGTTCTGGCTTTGTTTTATAATGATATTCAAATTCTTAAGCATCAATTGATGTTTCCTAGATATTCTGTAACCACAAAATGCCCCTCTGTAAAGGAATACAAACACATTTTGTATGTCACGTATAGTGCAACTTGTTTTAGATTTCATCTTTGTCCCGTGTATTTCAGAGGAAATGAAAAGAATGAAGTTATTCATTTTTAAAAATATAAATTATGTTCTTAGGTGATATTTCAGATGATAAGCATTTAAATAGTTTCCAACAATTTTTGGATAAAGGCCTAATACTCTTTTTGCTGTGATCAATGAAAAAGTAACCATTCATTTCAATAAGAGCATGACTAACCTAATATTTGTATTACCAGAAAAGAAAATGTGTCAGCAGTAAGAGCATTATATCATCCATTATTTCTAAACAGTCAGCAATATTTTTGCAATATAATTTAGAATTGTTCTGTAGTATTTCAAAACTGAAATGAATGCTTTCCTTATTAAAATAAAATAAAAAAAAAAGATTTCAATTGCAAATAAGAGATAGTAAAAACAATATGATTGAAAACTTTTTTTTACTCACATTATTTCATATTTCCTGAAGAAATATGCTTATATATACTAGGGAAACAGATTCAAACAAATAAAACACATAATTCAGGCTTTAAATGTGATGGAAGGTAACGACACAATTGTCCTATAATTCTTGGCATTAAACTCTCTTCAGAAAACCATGGGGATCATTACAGATACAATAACTCCAGGATGTGCCTTGTTAAGTGGGAAGCTTAATTGGCTCTGAGCAAGGAAGAACCTGGAGAGATATGAAGAATAAAACATATGAGGGATTATTCTTGAAAGTAGCCTCTTATATCTCTCAGCCAGAGATAGAAGGAACTGATTACTTCTTCATGGTCTTGTCTCCAGAAAAAAATTGGCTTTAAGGTTCCAGTTTCTTATGGCTTCTTGATACTCCCTTTTCCTGATGATATTGTAAATGTATGGGGGGGTTTTGAGGATATTTATAACTGAGAGATCATAGTTTTGAATCATGGAATCTCTCTCGTTGGAAGGGACCCATAAGGATCATCAAGTCCAATTCTCTGCTCCTCACAGGACGACCTGAAACAAAACCATATGACTTAGAGCATCTTCCAGATGCTCCTTGAACTCTGACAGGTTTGGTGACATGACCACTTCCCTGGGGAGCCTATTCCAGTATTGTAGGTGATGAAGAAACCATATATTCCCTAACAGAACATCATTTGAAGTCCAGAGACAGTTTAGTTCCTACTTCTTTAAATATAAGTTCTTCTTCCAGGAACTGCTTTTTCCTGGAAGAATGTCTATCAAAGCTAGCAAACAAGGAAACAAACCTCTTAGCTATATCTACAGTTACAATGAAGTCAACATCTTATTGTTCCCTTAAGTAATCTCCATAAATAGAGCTTTTTAAGTGCTTCATTGTAAAGATGATATTCAAGGATTTTAATTGTTCTTGGATTTCCTCTCTGAACTTTTATCAGTTTTTCAGTGTCTTCTCAGAAGTGCAGAAGCACTTCTCATTCCTCAACTATGACCTACATTTTGACTCACACATTTCAAGTGTTATTATATATTTGTCTCTGTGTGTGCAGAAACAGTGAGGATGATAAGCTCAAGTCAATGAATGAGTTTGAGAAAAGTTTAACATTTCCTAACAACTTCCAGTAGCCTTAATTCAGAATGAAAGGAGTCTCATGGTGTTGAACATTTTAGAAAATCTAGCTTCTTTCCTCTTAAATATTAAATGCTTATAGGTTATCAATAGTCTTACAGCTATATCAAATGCAAAAGCTACTGTAAGAACTGTTTCTTCATGTACTTTTACAAATCTTTCAGGAATTTAAGAGATTTCCCTGACTTATGCTGCTTTAAGTCTCTGGATAAAATATCAAATAAAATAGGAAGATACAGTTTATGAAAGATTGAAGAGGGTTATAAAATTTGATTTACTGTAAATAATTCATGATGCCCCTTTGCAGCACTGTGAAATCCTTTTTTCCAGTTCCAGTTTTTGGTTATAAATACACATGCAATGAATACAGAACAGGATTATTTCACACAGACAGAAACTTTGCTAACTGATTGTACATGCGTACCAGTGTTATGTGTATATTAAGAGACATAGCAAACATTACACTGGAAAGTGTTAAAATGAAGTAACTACAAAGTCAGGAAGAAACTGAAAATTATGTCATATCAAGTTCTGTGAACGCCTGTAATTATGAATCAATTGTTATTTCTTAGTTCTGAAAATTCTCAACTATTTTTTACATGACACATATTTGCAAGATTTTTACTTTGTAAATTGATGTTTTGACTAAGAAACTATAATCTTTGCATATTTTTTCCCAAAAAAGGACTTTATAGATAAACAAAACAAAAAAAAAGTCAAAATTTTGTAGTTAATCTTCTAGACATCCAGTGACTGAAAAGTCACAAAATTATTGTAAATCTTGAGAAATAATGTCCTGCTTATGGAAGATACCTACCATATTTTCACACCTTGTGCCATTTTTTGTGAGTTAACATTTATGGTCTGTTGTAACATAAAAGTCTAGTGTTCATAAGAATAATGTAACAAAGCAGGCAAAATAAATCTAGTTTGAATTTCACTGATGGAACTTTATAGCATAACCTTTACACAAATAATGATAGAGATTGGCTCACACTTCTGGAAAGGTGAAGCATAAAGGAGAACCATGAGTAGAATCAAGCAAGCAGGAAATGTCACCTCAAACAGATTTAAATAATTGCAGCTAAGATTAGAGGAAAATACTGTCACAAGTAGCACTTTTCATGTACAGGAAAGTTAAACACAAAAAAAGGAGAGAATGGACTCTTCTTCCCATTTAGAGAGAGATTGAGCACAGGATCATGAAAGGCCATCCAGTGTTTGAGAATCTGACCCTGGTCTTTGTTGCTGGAAGGAGAGATAGAATACATTCTGCATGAAAAAGGTAAGTACCAAGCTGAAGTGTGAGAATAGCAGAATTTGAGATAAGGAATTTTTCCTGTTACTTGTGACTCACACATTCTATTTCCAAAAGGAGAACAAACAAACAAACAAACAAAAATGACAAGATTATCTTTCTCTGCTTCATATATCCACTAAAATTAGATAAAACGGGGAATGAAGATCACATAGGAGAATATATCCACAATAAAAAATGGAGTACAGGAGATTAGTGAACGTGTGATAAGATTAGAGTAGTGGGAAAAGGAAAGCACCAGAAATATGAAAAGGGGCTTTTAAATCCCTCGGGGGTCTATATGAAAAATGCATATGTAAAAAATGTAGTGCTGCATCAAAATATGTGCTATATATATCAATATGGGTACATGTATTTACAATATGTATACCAACAATATGAACTGGAGTATAAAAAAAAAAAAAATTACACTAAAATTCTGTTGCCAGTGCTTGAATTAAACTGTGTGTGAATCCTATTTTCCCCTTTCTTTAATCTTCTGGAAGCTGAGGGATGTGAAGAGTGATTTTCATTCTTAGAACATAGGTCCTCTTGGGAAATTTTTTAGTAACACACAGTATTGCCATGCTCCAAGCAGAATTTTTCAATATAGTATTTAAAATGCGTATTCAAACAATACCCGTATACACTAAAGCTGCCAGCTGAACCAGAACTGGAAGAAGTGTCTAAATCAGTATTAGTACTGATGAAGAAATATTACTATGTACATATTGTAGACCTTCAGGACATACATGGTTTCCTGAAATTTAGATTTTTCAGACAAAACAGAGTTTCACATATAAAAATCTATCTCCAGGAGTGTAATATCAATTTTTAGTTCTTACACAAGGATTTGTGGCTAGATAACAATGAATAGCCTCATTTAGATTCAAAAGTATACATACTTCTTCCATTTATATCAGAAGTATTTTGCCTCAATATTGCTTGTGTTATTTGAAAGGAAGGAGTACATATCTCAAAGAATCACAATTTAAATCTGCAAGGAAAAAATCTATGTAAACAGGAATAAATTACGAAGCCGAGACAATTTACAATTAAATTCACACCATATCAAAACTCAATCCTTGAGATAATGAAAGAAGACACTGCTTTACTTAACCGTTACAAATGAATATAACAGAAGAGAAAACTGTTTACCCAGATTTCCAGAAGTACAGTGAAGTTGCTAGAAGTTATTTAATATGTCCTTCAGCTAGTCTGTATTTTGTGATACTGCATCTTCATTTTAAGCAGCTGGCAAATCTGTCAAAGAGAATGAGTTTAACTTGATATTCACTGAACTAATATGCAAGACTATTAGATGGGAGAATCAAAAATGCTGAAAAAAATTCACTCGTTTGCTTCATAGAGGTTCACATGATTTGAGTAGAGAGAAGTATCCTGACCATTGATTTTACTCTGGGTTCTGAGGTTCTTGGGAGGCTTCCAAAAGGATCAAAAAATGAATTTAGGATCTTGAGGAGAACCTCAATTTCCATGGTTGTTATATGCTTTTGGAGTTTTTTTTGTGAGATAATGTGAATAGAAGCACAAAAAACAATGAGAATGTTTTTCAAATAACATTGAAACAGAAGACTGCACAGCAATTTAGATACACTTCTAGATACATTAGGGATTTCATGAATCAGTAATTTTTTATTTTACTTTAAGTTAAACTTTTTAAATAAGCTGTTTCTGTTCCCTTTTTTCTCATGCATGGATGTGATGATTGTGAAGTAAAACAATGCCAAATTTTCAAAACAGTATTAGATTTACTTGTCATTTCTAGTGTTAAAAAAAAAAAAGGGAGATAGCTAATATGCTAATATGACACAAGAGAAAATGGAAAAGAGTGACAAGATTATAAATACGTCCTCGGGTAGATGAATATACCACATGTCAGATTTACCTATAGAACTGACATAACCCTAGCTGATGTCTACAAAATCTTCTTCCCTTTTGGTCCTCTTCTGCTCCTCATCAAAACCAAGCAAGCCAACTAAAAATGGTTACTGCAGTTAAATCTCAGGCTAAGCTAGGGTAATAGAAGAGTAAACCCATGGTCAAATTTGAATAAGAATATGATCACCTACAGGTGAAAGATGCTATGCAGCTCAAGTCTTTGCTGGTTTGCAAGCATTAAACATTCTGTCCAAAGTGTGAAAAATAATAAAAAGCTGCATTTATATTTAATGATTGCTAATTTAGGCAGATGTTCTGAATCATCCTCTGGAGGATTGTATCATGCTCTGATATCTAAGTTGGGTGCCTGCTGTTTCAGTTATGATTTTTTTCAAAGTCTCAGCTATGTGTGAACAGTAGGAGAGCAGCTGATATGAATGAAAAATGAGGACACTGATCTGCTGAATTATTTCAGAGTGTTTTCTTCACCACCTTACACTTCCCTAGATTCAGCTGTGCTGGAGGCAGTCTCTTAGACCAGTGGTATCCAATTTAATAGAGGTATTGTGATAAATCTAGCATACACCTGCAGCACTGAAGTCTTCATAAGGTGGAGGGTTGGTGCTACCACGACTTGTGATTTGGATGAGAAACAAGAAACTTGTCTGTCATCTCAGTCAGAGGAAGTTCAGTCTTTCCCTGAAGGATTACTGAAGTATCTACTTTACATAAATACAAACATGCACAAATAGGTACATATCCTGGCGTGGATGTTCTCTGTTTCCTGGACATCACAGTAACCCTTTCTGTCTGCAAGCCCTGCTGTAAACCCTGTATGCTTGAGGCTTACCCTTAGTGGCTAGAGCACCGAGAGTCCAAGGACCAGTTCAGATGTAGTTCAGCAGCATAACATTTGCTCCAACTTCTGAGAAGATTGCAAAGCTCTGAAAGCAAGCTGTGAGAAAGAGTTCAGGAGGATAAGAAAGTTAAAATTATGAATAGGGATAGGACTGTTGAAGTGGAGACTGTCATTAGCTCAAGGATTTGAAACAAAGAGGTATCCATATGGAAAAAATATATAATCCTAAAGGAAAGACAAAACAATACCGGGGTACTAGTTAGGGTTTAGCTGGGTGTTTGCTCTTGACAGAGATGGGGGAGGATGGGAACTCAACACCAGTGAGGAATCATTTCAGGGAACTGTGGGGGCTTCCCTCCCAAATGATGCCTGTCTGGACAAGAAATGGTTTTTGTGTACCTCATTAGGGAAAGCAAGTACACAAAAGCTTAGACTAATAGTCCATTAAATCCTAGACATCTTTTTTTGCATTGTAGACAGTTAATAATTGTGCTATATTCTATATCTTCTGCCAGATTTTTGCACCTGGCTGATTATGCCCTGACAAACTGAACTGAAAGAGGGGTGGTAACATTTCAGTGTAGCAAAAATGTAAGATTTATGGGATTGAAGTAGAAAGGGAAAGACACTACAGTTTCTGGAGGCATGGGATCTTTTCCCCCTCTGTTTTAACCATCCCTCTTTATTGTCAGAATAAATTAAAAAAAAAAACAAACAAAAAAAAACCAAAAAACCAACCCAAACCTAATCAAATAAACAGAGAAGTCATTGGAGTAAGGAGCAGTCCCAAGTATTCTTTCCAGGGAAATAATCTATGTAAGCACCTTCTTTCCTCTTCTTCCTATTTTTTTAGAGTTGTTTTTTCATGTCTAGAAATATTTGTGTCTTCTAAATCCAAGATTTAGAAGTCTAGCACAGAAGCCCTATATAATACACAAGAAAGTTTCTGCTGCAAGAACAGAATAATCTGATACTCTGAGCTTTATCTGATCATAATTTCACATTCTTAAAGTGCCATATATTGAGGTGGCATACAAAGGATACCTATTAGTAGCCCTTGTACAGAATTCAAGTTTATGCAAGTATTATTATTTTCCCTTTCTTTTATAAGAAGGAAGTCTGTGTGATGGTGAAATGAATTTTTTTCTTAGTATTTTTGACTCGTTTTCAAATAAGATGCATTTCTGGTGCAAAAAGTGTCACATACAGCACAGTGAAAAAGTAACACAAAATTATGCAATTTGAACTTCAAGTAGACACCTGAATGCAGAGTATTTTTCAAAAGTGTCATAGAAAATGCATTTTAAATAGAATGCACTTTATGGAGGGAAAACGTGTTTTTGTTGTCAAGTTCAATCCTTGTGCCTGGAATTTATTAAGTTTTGTTGTTTCCAAGTGTAACACTTCAGATATTACATACAACTGATGCTCAGTTTCTTAGTAAAATAAGATCTCTGAAAAGCCTAACTTTATATTTGTCATAATCGGAAAGTCAAGATAAGAATAGGAAATGCGAAGTTTTTTTAATGTCTTGGGATCCTTGAAAACTGATGAAAACATCCCAGAGTCATCAAAATCATAAGACAGTTAATAAAAAATCATTAAAAACATGAGTCTTTCACTTAAAAATGGATATAAAAAGAAACATAACTCCTACTTCAAAATTCTGACTAATCACAATGATTTTTTTAATTAGAACAAACTAATGCTAGTTTTAAAGTTTATGTTGTTTCTAATTTCTAATTCTCTCTAAATGAGAGAAATTTTATTTTAAGATAATAAAGGGACTCTTAAAAGAGCAAAATTAAATTATATCCTAATCCTTAACGTTTCAGGGTATGTGCTTCATATAGGAACTGATATTTATCTTTCTGGTAGGAGTATTTCTTTCTCTTTCATATTTCTTGCCTTTTCATATTTAATTCTCCTTCTTTTATGTTGCTTTATTTTTTTTTTTTTAAATAACTGGTAATCAATGACCATTTTAGGATTTAAGCCTAAATACTGTGGATCAAGTTTGCATTTTTCTTCACCTTCGAAGCTAAATTAGGCAGTTTTGATTAATTTGATTAATAATTAATACAAACCCAGACACCTGGAGAATAATAACCCCATGCACCAGTACAAGCTGAAGGTCAAATGGCTGGGAAAGAGCTCTGCAGGGAAAGACCCAGGGGTCTTAGAGGACAATAAGCTGACGGTGTACCAGCAATGTGTCCTTGTACAGAAGTCCACCAGGGTCCTTGGCTGCATTAGCAGAACTATTACCAGTAAGTCAAGGGAGGTGACTTTTGCCTCTGCTCAGCACTGCTGAGCCACAGCTGGAATACCATGCTCAGTTCTGGGCTTCCCAGTCCAAGAGAGACACTGATGTACTGGAGAAAGTCCAGATTAGGGCCACAAAGGTAATTCAAACCTGGAACATCTGACATACAGAAAGATACTCAGAGAGTGGAGACTCTCAGCTGTAAAGTCAACTCCAGGAGTTCATCCCAGAGAGAAGGCTCAGGGGGATCTTATTAGTGGAAGGAATGAATAAGACGGAGCTGGACTCTTCTCTTTCATGCTCCCTGACAGGAAAAGAGGCAACAGGCACAAATTAAAATGCATGAAACTCAACCTAAACACAAGGAAACAGGTTTTTTCCTATTTTCTTGTTTACTGTGAGTGTGATCAAATGCTGGCACAGGATGTCTAGAGAGGCTGTGTAGTCTCCAGTCTTGGAGATATTCCAAACCTGATTGTACACTGTCCTGGAAAAGCTGCTCTACCTGACCCTAAGCTGGTTGGAGTAGATGAACTCCAGAAGTCCCCTCAAACCTCAGTGATTTTGTGCGTCTCTGTGATTTTGGGGTTCTGTAATCTTATGAATGATTTTTAGATTAATGCTTAACTTAAGAGAAATCAGACTTAAAAAAAAGAAAGCCACTTCAAAGCTTGTTACGTAAGAATCATCTAGTCATGCATAGTTGAACGCTTTTTTCCTATTGCATTTTTTTAAAAGTCTGTGATATTACACAGTTTTTCCTCCTATTTTCATAATCCTTGTTACAGAGCATAGTGTGTATTGTATTTTCCCTTTAAATACTTTAAATGATGGCGGTGTTTCTTACTGCATTACAGGAAGAACTAAATGTGTACTGACATATAACACACATTTGACTATAAATACCTGCCTTCCTTACAAGATCAAAATATCATTGTAAAATGTTGTTGGATTAATTGTCTAGAATCCCAAAGTATGCATAATATATTCTTCTCATCAGTCCATTCCTCTAATCATTAAAGAAACAGAGGTACTGAATTCTGGTTTGGTCTAGAAGACAAGAAGAAAATTTTCCACCCAACAGAAGTGTGGTAACCATCAGTCTTGTGGGAATTTTCACAGAAGCCATTCAATGTAAAAAGGTAGAGGCAAGTTCTCAAAGCAAATATTCTCAGAGTGTGATTCTTGCCGTGGTTATGTCTTTGATCTTGGAGACCAAGAAAGTGAAATACTTGTTCTTCAAATAAGCTTGCTCTTCAATAACTTTTCAGTATTCAAGGCCCTGTGCTCATTTTCACTTCAGATTCATATTTACATATGTACAGTATATATGATTCACTGTACATTTAAGTTTAAACTACAGCATAGGCATATCACTATATCACTGTGAGAGCTGATAGCTCCCTCTGAACTGCAATTCAGTATTGGTTGATGAGCTAGTAACATAATACCAAAGCAGTATATTCAAGCAAGAAATGCATTAGAGAGCACTCTAAGACAGATGGATGACCTTTTGCTTAAAGCAACACCCATTTTTTTCCTGTTTCACAAGTCTGAACAGCTATGTCTCTATTTCTTTATATCAACTAAATCGCTGTTTGTATTCAAATAGTATAGTGATCTATGAGAAGGACTTGTTTCCCTAAAAGAGTACACAGGGTAATATTACCTTTATTTTCCTCTAGGGTGGTAGAAGGAACATACGTTTTGCTGCCCAATCTAATCAGTAAGGTGACATGAGGTCTCAAAAATGTCTGTGTTGAATTACATAGCATGCATTTTCCTTATTCTCCCATAACCCTTAAATTCTGGTAGAACCACCTCTTCATCATCTCACCTTTAGGTCTAACAAACTTTCCCATTTGGAGCACAAAATCTCTTTGGAGATAAAGAGAAAGTATCATATGGCATCTGCGCCTGTAGGGCATATTTCATGGATTCTGTTCACTTATATTGCTTTTATATCCATTCACAGAAGATACAGTACCTGTCTCTAAGACTATAGAATGACCACAGCTTATTGCACCCAGAGATGAATGACTACAGAAATACATGCAACACTTTCCAATAATGATATGAGTTACAAGATTTATTTGTAGATTAGGACAAAGTTGGCAACTAGCTCTGGAAAAAGAGAAAAAAAAAAAAAAGCCAACAACCAAACCAAAAATAAAAAAAAGAATAAAAATCAAGTTGAGAAACAACAAGCACAGGATGGAAGTTTTAATACAGAAGGTGAAATGGAAGAAGTTACCAACACTAGTTAACACCTTGGATGTAGCTTCCTTCATTCTAGAAAAATCATGCTATGTAGTGAAAGTGTATCACTGGAAAACAGGTTAATCTGTCTACCAGAATTCTAACTCAAAAGGGAGTCTCAGAACTACCTGCCTGCTCCAGAAAAACAAACAAACAAACAAGCAAACAAGACTTCTCTCTTACTTGTTTTGAAAAATGCTCAGTCCACTAAGATATTTGGGAGAAGATAAAATAGAAGTTACAAGAGATAATGCATATGCACAATATAAGAAGAGTAATTTGTGACAAATTAGAATAGGATTTTCACATGGGACAACTCTGAGACTTTAAATTGCTTTGGAAGAGTCAGCAGTCTATTGTGTTATTTAGAAGTTGTTGAGACATTCGTCTTTAAATAAGAAAAAAATCACACCTATATGTGTTCACATGAATAAGTTTGTTAATGTACCACAAATCACATTTTTATGATAGTACCATCTCCCTCTACAGTTGATAGAACTTCCATCTTTCTAGGACATTCAAATATGGCAACACTTTGAATGAAATTCAAGGAGTGATGCAGGAAAACCTTGCAGCATTAGAAGAAAAGTTATAAATAGACTGAAAGTTCCACGAGACCTTTAATTTCATTTTCTTGCTCCAAATAGCTCTGTCAGTTACAGACTTGCCTTAAAAACAATGGAAAGGTGAGAAATATGCCTCAAAGTCTGGCATCAACTTGAATCAATAATAAATGAACTATTTCCTTTTTCCTTTCCCTTTGATACTCACCTCTAGACTAGATCAGCTGCAGATATGTGCTTCAGTGCAGGTAATCTCTTAATTGCTGTAATTAAGCTAAGTCAAAAAATGTTAACAGGCTAATAAATTCTTGTTAGTCTTAAAAATAGAAAGGACAGGTCCTCACTGCCTTTTAGTTCTTCAATAAATACCAAGTCTTAATTTGGTGATCAAGGATTAAAAATAAAGAGGAAAAATCTATTGTCTATACTTGATTTAAAATTCACAGAAACACAGAATCACAGGATCATTGGGACCTGTGGAATTTGACTAGTCCAACCTGCTCCTGTACAATGCAAAATTAGCTAGAGCAGGTTTTCTGGTACTCTTTAAATTCAAGTTTGGAAGTTTGGAATATTTCCAAAGCAGGAGACTCCACAACCTCCCTGGGAAATCTGTGCCAGTGTTTGATCATGTTCACAGTAACAAAAAAAAAAAAAAGCAAAAACACCCCACAAAACAACAAAAAAACCCAAACCAAACCAAACAAAAAAAGACAACAACAACTACAAAAAACCCCAACAAACAAACAAACAATGAAACAAAAGCATTTTATTGTGTTTAGATGGAATTTCATGTGTTTTCATTTGTGCCCGTTGCCTATTGTGTCCTGTCAGTGGCCACCACTGAGAAGAGTCTGGCTCCATCTTATTTATTCTCTCCCATAAGGTATTTATAAACATTGCTAAGATCCCCTTCTCTAGGCTCAACAGCCCCAGCTGTCTAAGCCTGTCTCCTTATGAGAGATGTTCCAGTGTCTGAATTGTCTTTGCAGCCTTACTCTGAGCTCTCTCCAGTATGTCCATGTCTTTTTTTGGGCTAAGGACCTCAGAACAGGACACAGTATTCTAGGTATGGCCTCACCAGAGGTGAGAGATCACCTGCCTTGTCTTACTGGCAGCACTCCTACTAATCAGCCCCAGAAGGCTGGTGGACTTCTGTGTCATGCAACATAAAAATCATAATAATGCAAATCAGGTGTACTGGGTCTGGTAGAGAAAGGGCTAATTTCTTCCCAGGACCTAGCAGGGACTCAGGTATTCCATCCCATGTG
>JAOQGH010000001.1:168870652-168882284 GCA_025769975.1 Gallinago jamesoni
CGGCGGTTAGCGCCCTGCTCAGTGCACGTGGCTGCCACGTGGTCCTTTGTTGCCGTCTGAGGCTAAACCACGACATCAGGAAATCAGTGAGAACATATTTCAATAGTAGATGAGGTATAGGGTCATGGGTATGTTTTGTTCACTTTTCATATCTTTCCTAATGTTGGCTAACCAATCATGTATTTGAGTTCATTAAGATCTCAGAGGAGATATATTTTTCTGTGTAACTGATTTTTCTTCAGTGAGTTTTTTTTCCTCTAATCTATGGCTTCTATGTAAAAGGATTTAAATTCCATTTAAAGAGATTAGTTTGGTGATTATAGAATTAATATAAGAGGTCACAAACAACTGCGGTATCCATCAAAGCAAATACTGTATGGATACAGAAGAGTCCAACCCAGGAAATTATTCATTTGATTTTGTGAGAAAACTGCTGTTTCTGTAGCTGTATGGGAACTGTATATTTCTTATAACCAAATAATTTTCTAAATGTTCTCTTGGGCCTAAATCAATGACAAATCTGGAATTTGCACTGACTTCCAAAAAAAAAAAAAAATTAGTTCCAAACTGTGTAGAAATAAGAGGCACATTTCAGACTAGAAGTAGTTTTGAAAATTGACAATATTAAGAAAACATATCAACAGATGACTTTTAAGTCATTCAATTAAATCAAAGGTAAGCCAAAAGCTGACACCCAGCTCCTGTATTATTATCTCCTGTGGGTGTCCTTCACAGAATCAGAGCTTCCACCACCCTTTTTGTATCATGAGTGCAAAGAACAATTCAAGATTTGCAGAGAGAAGGAAGAACAAAGCTTTCTGTTGATCTTTAATTGGTAGATGACCTCATGTGAAGCCAGGCATCTAAGAAAAAGCTAAGGAGCACAGACTGGTCATTCTATAGTTATAGTACCTTGTCTGTAAATTGAATGCATCAGACAAAGTTGCACTATATAAATACAACTGTCCCTAACGACATAGCAGTCCATTATTCTTCCAGTAAAATATTTTCTGATCTAAACTCATTTGCTAATTTACTTGCAAAATCTTTCTCACCATAGTCATCTTACTAAAGGATTTTTCACTGAGTTTAGGCTACTTAAGCAGAAGATACATGATTGCAAAAAATGGTCATTAAGTATTCTCTTCAAGTACTACTTCAACTACTATAATGACAGTCACTAAATAAAAGCTGGAATGAAGAAAAAAAGAAAAAAAAATGGAATGGGAAATACAAAGTTAAATGTTTGGAATTTCTGAAGTAGGGCTTAGAATATTTCCTAATAAGCTTCCTCCGACAATAATCTAGTTTGACACCTAAGTTACTGAAATAACAGTGATGTGTAACTGAAGTGCAATTTAATGTGCATTCACAACTGGATTTTTGCTTCAGTTTTTGCATTCTTGTCCATTTATTTTTTTCTCAGAGTATGAACTGCAACATTGTTAAAGCAGTAATGTTGAAATTCTTGTATAATCACATACAGTGTTAAAGATTTTAACTTAGAAAATATGCTTAAAATGTCACAGTTTGAATACAGGTCTTGGCAAGAAATGAAATGTATTTTGTTTTTTATCCTATCGTCAGCTGATAAAAAACAACTAGCGTCCTTTAAGTCTATGAAGATACTCAATTTATACCAGCTAAACCCTCAGTAAGTATTCAGAGTATTTGAAATACCTTACACACTAGTACAATTGTACTAGTAAATTGTCCAATTAAATACTAAAGGAAGTCTACTTTCCTGAGATGTTTGAAGCTTCATAACAATAACATAACGTTATTATGCCACATGACATTAGAAGATGAACTCATATAAAGCAAAAGCAAAAACCTCTGGGGTACCATGTGGATGTATTTTAAGGTACTAAAATTGGATCTATTTTTAAGTAATAAAATATGAAATAATACTGAAAATCACTGCAATGCTTAATAGAGACACTCCTGAAGAGCAGTTCTCATTTGTGCAGAAAGAGAGGGTAGTTCTACTGTAACTTAACCCATCAACAAAATTATAGAGCAAATCACATATTCACTTTTGGCATGGGTTCTTATTTTACACCATTATTTTATAGTAACAAAGTCTCTTTCAGGAGACCATCTTGAGGAAAAAGGAAGGCAGGCTATGGAACTGTAATGCATGAGTCCCCTTGCTTCTTCCCACCTCTGTGAGACATTCATGAACTAAATAAACAAACTGCACCTCCTCATACAAGCTTTTTTCAGCATCCTTTCTAAAACTGCGAGAAGTTGCTTTCTTTTCTTAATCTTTTTTGGGGATTTCACAGAACATGCATGCTGTCTTCAGCTCATTCACAGCTTTAGCAGACTGTCATCTGCTGCTGCAGAAGGCTGGCAAGATGAAACGTTCTTTATAAAAAAGAAAAGTAACTAGAAACTTGCTCTGTTCAGTCAGTTGCTTAAAAGTACAAAGAAATATGCTCTAAGGTTGTTAGGGTACAAATGTAAGCTATTAATTACCTTTTAAATATTACCCACCCTTTAAATATTACCCTTCCTCCTCACAAATCCACAGTAAACAGAGTATTTTGCTCATCTTTCCTTTAATGTGGATCCTAGTTTACTAAAGTAGAAACAAATGAGGCTGAACAAAAGGTGCATTTTTTTTTTTTTTTCTAGGTAGGAGTTGATAATGTCACAGTTTTGTGTTTGTAATACTTAATTATCATGGTATTTTGCCCTTCTCTACAGATGTTGACAACACCAGAGGTGTGATACATTTCTAGAGGACAGGAGACCTAGGTGGAGGTTGCAGACAAAGAAGAATTTCAGAGAGAATTAAAGTGACTGTTATGTCAAAGAAAGATCAAGAAAAAGGTCAAGGAATTGAATAAGAAAATCTGGTAACAGTAGAGATAAAGGGGAAAAAAACTCACAACAGTTAACCATTTTCTATGAAATAAATGTGAGAACTATCAAGAAGCATGCAATTCACTGACTCTGCTGGATTTTTTTCTATTATACAGGTAGGCTAAACTGAAAAAGTGCATGTATCGCCTCTAATGCTTGCATATTGATCATTTGGTGTTCACTATAATAATTTCTAAATCCCTAATACAATCTCATTAAAAAAAAAAAACAAAACAAAACAAAACCAAAAAGAACAAAAGAAAACACCACACAACATAATTAAAACACATTTAGTGGATCTTCATAAAACTGAGCTTCCAGATATCAAGTCGAAAGACAGCAACTCTCAGGTTCCTGGAAACTGTAGAACAATGCTAGAAAGCCTTCATTTCTTATGCATTTATTGGAGGTTTGCCTTATATAAAAGATATGCATAAAGAATAATGCATCACAAGACAGAGAAGAAAATATTTCTTTGAAAATTTTAACAGAAAAGTTGTCAGGTCAGCCACTAGTCAGGAGAGAAAGAAGTGTTTCTAATTAGAAGTAATACTTCAATCTAAAAAGGGATAATCTGATGAGGTTAAAGCAATCCAAATGACCAGACGCATATAAAACAAATTATGGTCATGAAAATGTTTTTAAAAAAATGATTTTTGCTGGGCATGGGGAATATTTTAACACCTGATTCAAATTAGGAACTGCTACATCAGTCCATTGATATCATCCTGCTACAGTAATTAACTTTCAGGAAAAAAGCAGGTGATAGATCTTCAAACCAAAATCAACAAAGACATTATACTATATGTTTTTTTTTATTTGAATACATAATGCAAATAGTAGTTTAGAATCATAGAGTCAAATAATAGTTTTGGTTAGAAGGGACTTTTAAAGGTCATCTAGTCCAGCTCCCCTTCAATGAGCAGGGGTATCTTCAACTAGATGCACATTTACATCTTTTCAGAAGAAGGGTAAATGTTTGTTTCTGTAGGATCTGTAAAGAAATAAGCCCAAAGCATACATAAAATAAAGAAAACATAATAAAATAAAAAAAAATAGTTTTCATTTTTTAAATGTGCTTTTCTTCAGTTAAAAGTCAAATATGTTGAAAGTGAACATACTTCTGCCTTGGTTTATCTCCAAAGTATCTCCTGAAAAATCAATCAGTATTGAATTTTTACTATCACAGTTTGGAGATCTATAGTGGCTGGGGTGATTTTGGTTTGGGGGGGGGGTTGTGGTTTTTTTCTTCTTTTTACTTGTTTGTTGTTTTTTTTTTTTTTTTACCTTGATTGCCTTGAATGTACACCTATAATATTTTTGAAATATCTTCTTTTTTGGGAGTTCAAGTTGCATGTAGAAAAGATAGTGCTGCACCAAGTAGCAATTAATGTGCTTCCCTAACTCGGTAAGTGTTAGTTCTGGACTCTTTCCAAGTTTTTATCCTGAAGAAATTGATATACATATGTGTAACAACAACAACAAAAAAAGATAAATTACTAGGTTTTTCAGTTCCATCTAGTGGTAAGAAGAGGTATATGTTTCAAAGCTCCAAACTGGCAATACTAACAATCATAACAGAAAGGTTAACAAAAATATAACCAAACTGCAGTAAAATACATAAGTTAGATATAAAAAGTTGCAATAATAAAGAAGTCCACCCCCTCTTTTATTAATTTACATATGAGAGAAAATAAGGTTTGCTGTTTAAGACTGCAATTATCTTGCAGGTATGAAATAGCAGGCATTTAAAAGCTTTGCAAGCAGCTACATTATCTTTTATAGTCATGCAGTATATTTGCTCAAAATTTATTTTCTGATAGCAAGCAAACAAACAAAAAAATGAATCCTTCTTTCTGTCTTCACTGGCCTTCAATCACAGTGATGGTATTTAAATTTACATTGTAAGTCCATTTGATTTCACTGGAGAACATGCAGACTAGTCATAATCACAAAGGCACATTAAACTGCAGTTTCTCATTGTGCCTTTTAAACAATTGTATAGCCTTTGCAGTGAATTATTTTTTTTTCTTTCCTATCATTTACCTGGTAAGATGTATTTTTTTTATCTATAAAGGCATTGTGTTGTTATTTGCATTCACTGCTTTTGCCCTCTGAAATTAAAAGCAAACAGATCAAGAAAAATATTGGCCATTATGTTGGCTTCATAGCGCAGATAAGAACAATGTAGGGAGCATATGACAGTGTTAATCATGAGAACAAGCATAGACATAGAGTGATAATTTACTTCCAGAGTAAATGCAAAGCTGAGACTGCAATGGTCAAAAGCACAATATTCTGCTAGAAAAACACTATCCCTTGCTTGGGTGATGTGACAAGTCCACATATTCAGCCATTTTCTGTCTTTCTTGCTCAACTAACCTCCTAAATAAAAAAATCATTAAATCATTCACCAAATCATGGTATTATATAGCTTTATAGGTGTGGTTTTGACAAACAAAGAGTAACACATATACTGTTTTTGTACAATGGTACAGACTTGGGGATAGAGGGCAGGTGAAAAAAACAACAAAAAAAGACAGAAATATAGAATAAAATAGGTGAGTCGTAGTCTTGTAGTACCCTTTCAGACCCTGATTTCCAAAGCTCTCTTCAGCTAGCAGTTCCTTTTATATTTTTTTTTTAAGTTAACACTGTAGAGATGAACTCTTTCAAAGATACAGTCACCTGCAAAAGCAGATCTCTTCTGACATGGGCATGCTGGAGAGAGTCCAGCACAGGTCCACAAAGGTGATTAAGGGTCTCAAGCATCTATCCTATGAGGAAAGGCTAAGAGAGCTGGAACTGTTCAGCCTTGAGTACAAAAAGCTCAGGGGAGTCTTATTGATACTTTTAAATTCCTGAAAGGAGGGTGCAAAGAGAACACAGACATATTCTCCTCAGTGGTGCCCAGTGACAGCACCAGAAGCATTGGGCACAAAATGAAACACAGGAGGCTCTGTCTGAACTTCAGGAAATCCTTTTTTACTGTAAGGGTGACTGAATACGAGCACAGGTTTCCCAGGTAGGTTGTGGAGTCTCCATCCTTGGAGATGTTCAGAAGCTATCTGCACATGGTCCTGGGCAACTAGCTATAGATAGCCCTGATTGAGAAGGGTTTTTGGACCATGTGGGACCTTTGGAGGTCCCTTAAAACCTCGGTCATTCTGTGATTCTTTGAAAAACCGTTTCTGGTCTATGTCTTATTTAAAAACTTAACCTGCAAAAAATATTGAAGTGGGAAAATGGTTGAGAATAAAACTCTGTTATTAGTATCACTGTTTAATTTCTATTTTCCATTCTCTAGACTCACGTTCCATAAACATGAGTTCCAGAAAACAGCACCTAAACCCAATGGTATGCAGTGCTAATCTCAACAAAAGTCTTGCATCAATAACTTTCATCAATAATCACTCAGAATTATTATTTTTGGAGAAATCGTGAACAATGTTAGGAAGCTGCTAAGAGATAACAGTAAATGAAATGGTGAGGATTAGTCTATCTGGAAGTTCATGTGGGACTTCACACACATAGAAGTCTATGAAATATGTGTAGTAGTAAAGAAGAAACCTAGTCTGATGCATGCAATATTTCACACCACTTAGGAAATGAAAAGCTGAATTTTATACTAGCTGTCATTTCCCAGTGAATTTTGAAATATTCTATTCAGGTATTCGATGCTGTAATTCTAATACTCTGCTGAAGTTACTACTGCAGTATAGGTATACCATTGGAAAAATGAATCTAAACAATACTCTAAAATAGAAATATTTTTTCTTTTTTTTTTCTCTCTTTTTTTTTTTTCATTGAAGACAATTGAACAGATCACCTTAACTTCTTTTAGAAATTTCAGTGTTTTGGCATATTTTTCAAAACTTTCTGTAAATAGCATGAATTTGATGATAGAAAAGTAAAACTCTAGACAAATATCAGAAAGCCCTTTCAAGTTCTTGTAGTACAAGAATAGCCACATAGTAATAGATAATGTCATAACCAAATGCCAAAGTGGCAATTATTAAAGTGCCTGAAATTTGTTAAAGTCATCCACTCCATCTGCCTGTTACTAAATCAGCAATATGACTGAGTGTGACAGAACTGAACCTCAAATTAGTTTAATATATTCCATTCAGTATTCAGTTTCTTTGTCTACCTGGATTAGAAAGCAATAGAAGTTTTATCATTAGGAAACATTCCACTGGTTAATATTGCAACAGAAGATCTCTTTTAAATTGTTGTGGGTTTTTTAAATGATTTAATTCCACTCTGTTTCTTTAAGACACACTATTATGATTGAATTTTATTCTTAATTTTTTCTGTATTAATGGTATAAAAACATGTAAATATTGTAATTATGCCCTCTTATTTTTTCTTTAATGAAGAAGTTGTATACCTGTTTAGTTTTTTCTGCAGTTATTTAATCTCTTTTTGGGCATCAATCTATCTAGACTTCTGAAAACTTATTCTGTGCATTATTTCCGGTTTTACTTCATTTTCATCTGACAGTGAGATGTCCAGGAATTAACAAACTAAGCCTAAATTATTTATTGAGTGGCAGTTTGGTTTACTACCTCTTGTTCCCAGTAGTTGAAGACCTAGCACAGTTTGCTTCAGATAGGTACATACCTCCAGAGGTACCTGACTGACTGTATGTAGATAAATGGGCTTAGATAGTTACACATTTCTTCTGTCTGTGTTTTACTTAGGCTTGATAACATCAAACACCAGAAATGAAATGGTGCTGCCATATAAGAGCTCTGTAGGCCTGTGCTAATGAATCCTCTGAAATTGTTCCTGGACACTGGAACCATTTTGTTATGATCCTTCAGCCATTTTGGACAGGCATTAAGATTTATAATTGCAAATGTTTGAAAGTCATCATCAAACCTAAACATCAAAACATCTGTTACCCTTTCTCAAGTTGCAAAAATATTTGTGAAGTGTTGCTGTGTGTAAATAAGTAGGAGTAAAAGATGCACTGAAAATGTTTATGTACATGTGTGCATATGTGTATGTCTATTTGTATGTTTATACATACTTGTATGGTGGTTATGTAGGACTGAATGTAGCATTAAGACAATAAATGAAAGGATGAACCAGTATAGTTCAGAAATTATGTTCCTGAATACAAGTGTTGAACACTGAATGCAATGCTATTCTTGGCTCTATAATAAGGGAGTTAACAAGTTTTATTAAGGTTTTCTCAAGCTGCTTAGATATTTCCATATTTCTTTGCAGCTCTTAACTTTGGCTACTAAATTGTCAGTGGCCTTCAAGAACATTAGGATATCTTTCAGCATACCTTTGGACATCCCTACTATAAAAACTTATTCTTTTTTCAAAACTCTGGCCACATATGAGAGAGAGAATCAAGGTTTCCAATTGTAGCATTTAAACAAATGCTTTGTTAAATTTTAAATATGTTTTTTGTGGTGTCTTCATAATCTGGTTTAAAGTTGAAATGCTTGTCAAGGGTATTAATTCACAATTCATAAAATTCAAATTATCCTCTAAAAACCAGATTTTCAAAGATAGCTAAAGTCCCATTTTTTTCACCTGCATGAAGTTTTCAACTTTTCAGAGGAGTTCAGTAATCTGGGGCAGTTGATCTCATGGTGGCATATGTATCCTGAATATCAAGATACTTGGCTATTCACATAACTGCTTTGATAGGGTCATAGTCTGTTAAATGTCCAGGCACCTAAATGGGAACTGTAAATAGCAGGCTCCTTCAGAAGTACAGTCCATGATTCTTTTCAGACAGATTGATGTTTATATGCTAATCTTTCCCAAGTGTTGCCTATGCTTGTGTCTCCAGCCTTCCTTGTAATAAATTTTCATGGTATTCCTAATCATATCAACATTTCTGTTTTAGTTTTCCTGCTGAAGACAGATTATTTAAGGAAAATTAAAAAGGATCAACATCCAGGCCATTTTTTACTCAGCATTAATTTCAGCTCCTTCATTTATTAACTGACATATTTTCTCTCTGTTACTTCTTTTCTCTCTGAGATATTTCTTTGTTCTTGTTGTCATGTTATCTAACATGCATTTATTCTTTCTTTTCTTTGAATTAAAACCAGACAGAAGTTCTTCCTGAAAGTCATTGTTTTCTTCTGTATCACTGCTTCTATTTTTCTTCAGTGTTAGACACTATTTTTTATAGTATTCCACTAATTTTTCTAGGGGGTTAGTATATGAGAATTTCCTGGTTCTGCATCGTTTATTACTTACTCCTAATTAGTGTCTAATGGCTCCACGAAGGCTTCTCTGTTACTTGAAGTGTAACAATGACTTGTAGATTTGGTGCTTTGCAGCACTGGGAGTGGGGGGGATATCCAAGAAAGATGCAGATGAGCCTAATGTTCTATTGAATAGTAAAAATGTCTGAAACACCCTAGAATTTTTTCATCGGTCTCTGAGGGCTAAATGAAGCAGACTCAACAACTTACTACACATGAGAAAAAAAATTAAAACTCATCTATTTCTCTGGTAAATAATGCAATCATAGCACAGATTTATTTTTTAGCTTCCTTATTTCTACTCCACTTCCCAAGTCAAAATAGGGAGCATCTAGTACAGAACCGGATGGGAGACAAATAGTCACCTTGAAGATAATGTGCTCCAGCCACTAAGGACAAACAAATCTTTCTGAATGGGAAATCTTGATTATTCCAATGGCAGGTCTGACAGGAGGTTATAAAATTTCTGTAAGTATTCAAGAAAGCAGACACCCAGCGCATAATAGCTGAGATTCTCAATATCATTTTGCCCTGGAACAGTATACTTTATATTTAGTTTATATGGAAGGCAATTTCAAAAGGCTCAAACACTAAATTCTAGGACTTTTTTTTCATTTTGAGCTGAGAAGCTGCATGGTTAAAGTTGAGCTGAGTAAGGACTAGAATATGCTCTCGCCATGTCTCATGAACACCATATCCACTAATAGATAACAGATGCTGGAAAGCTTAATAGCAGATGACCAATGTAATGACAATGCAAGCAGAAGAGCTTTGGAATTGCTATTACTTCAGCGTGCTCAGATAAGGCCTCTAAAGATGCCAGAGAGGCAGATAACAAGTGCTGAATACCTGATCAGTTCCTCCCTCCTCTGTTAGTCACCTTGCAGCTCTATCACCCAGCGGAGAGAATTAGACCCTGTCTATCTTCCAGTATGAAACCAATCTGCACCCAGGTATCTTCAGGATTTTTCTTACTATTTATGGATCAAGGAAGGGACATACATTGTGAAAAAGAACAACCATGGGCAACATCTGAAAGGAATAAGACCATATACTTTCCAAAACTCTATTCCTGTTCATGCAGAGACAATTATTTACTAATATCTTCTGTGCTTAACCACTTCTAAAAGGATGCAACAGGGCAACAAGGCGACTAGCCATGGTGAATTTATATGCTGCACCTTTTCCCATAGGTACCAAAGTTCTCCTTGTTTTCCATCATTCTCTAGCAAACCTTATTCTTTCAGCAAAGCATGCTGATTTCACAAGGCGTTGTTTGTAAGAGTGGCTTTAATTGTAAGCAATTTCATATGCCTGAATTTAAAATGCTACTTCTGGATATGAAGTTTATAATAGCAGTTTTGCTTTTGTTTTAATTCAGCAGTTTTTGTTCTAACCACATTAAATACACTTGATGAAATACTCCACAGAATTTTTATAGGTGGGAAATTAGCATGGAAGCCTAATGACTGTAATATATAAAACTCACAATATACAGCAGCATATCAGCATAAACCTAATTTACATGAAATGTTACATACTGTCTCACAACATTCTGTGCAAAAAAATAAAAAAAGTACATGAAGAAACAGAAATAAAGTAAAATAAAAAAGAGATAAACTAATGAAAATGGAGCCCGAAAAGTAAGATTTTCCTCCCATTCAGATACCCTCCCTTGGCAAACGCATACTTGGAGTATTTACCTGTTTGTATTATTTGCTGTTGTTTCACAGTATTTCATTTCAGAATATTTAGGTTTCTTTTATATTTTGTCTGGTTTATTTTCCAGCATATTTTGTATCCAGTTTTGAAACTTTGCCATTTTCAAACTACTGTGGAATATAAATTTTTCACAACATAAAAGAAATTGGAAAAGATAGCAATGAAGTATTTTTCACAGAAATTTGTTGTACTACTTAAGTTTTAGGACCAGTGCATTACCTAAAACATTAATGTTTCTCTAATGCCATCTGCTCATTGGGAGTTTTGCTATTTAGAAAATCTCTTCCTACTAAATACTAGCATGTGAGATCTAAAACAAACACTGACGTGTAAAAAATGCATCCAGGGATGAATGAAACCACAGTCCAGATGTCAGGGCTACACAGCCACCAGGTCCCCACTCCTCCTATGATGTGGACGGTGCATTACTCACTACAGTGTATTAACAAGGTTGGTTTAAACTGGTTACGCTGTTTCCCGTTCTTCATTCGTCTGTGTCTCTAAACATGTTTCTGTATTTTAGAATTGACACTGCAGTTTCAAAATATTATGATATTGTTTTCCTCATATGTTGATCATGATGAGCGACTATAGAACATTTATGAGAAATAAATTATATAGTGTAACAAAGATATTTAATTCTATAGATTATAATTACTCTAGTAGTCTTATTTCCATTAAGATAAGTAATCAACAGAGAGGTTATCCTTTTTTGCAGAATCGCAGAATCACACAGAATCACAGAATCTTAGTGGTTGGAAGGGACCTTTGAGATCATCGAGTCCAACCACATTAAAAAA
>JAOQGH010000001.1:168882384-168902993 GCA_025769975.1 Gallinago jamesoni
TGACCACTCTTTCAGTAAAGTAATTCTTCCTAATATCTAATCTAAACCTCCCCTGCCGCAGCTTCATACCATTAATAGAATTATAGAAACAATTCATTCACTTAGATTTTCTTGCTACAATATGCTCTGAATTAATTTAGGTAGCACTACTACAGCCACCTAAGACTTCTACAGTTTAACCAGACTTAAAATACTTGAGGAATAAAAAAAAATAAAAATATATATATATTAGTGAATAACAGCTGTTTATAGCAATTTCAGCAAGTACTTTACATTTCTTTCCGTGCCCTTCCATATGTCCAAGAGTGGAATTAGACAAAGGGATTTATCTCACACAGCTTTAGGATCTGTGACACACTCCATCGCAGTAATTGAAGAGAAGTAAACATTATGTGGAAACAGTCAACTTGCACGTCTACTTCAGAGTGTAATAAGTCACGTATTGAAAGTATCAATTTCTCTCCAGTAGCTCCAGAGGCAAACTTATTTGCAGTCTGCCCTATAGAGAAGTCTAATTCTACTAAAGAGTTAGACAAAATTAATTCCATCAGGGTGAGGGGTGGGGTCTTTAACTGTCTGCTTTTCTCTGAAAGCCTTATCCTAAGGCATATGTTTACAGTCCAATAGATGTATGTCCATCCTAAGTAAAGTGCTAGTAACAGGAGCTTATTTGCCTGATTAACTCTTTGCAGTTTGTAGTTACAGCTTTTTATAGCCTGCCATCAGTTTCTACCAAGTTTGTGGCAGCACTTTTCAACCTGACTTAAGAGATGTGCCTAAATCGTGCAGGGCTCTGTTCACACACAGAGTGATGCCAGATGCTTTTGTCTAAAGAGCCAATGCTTGGACTGATGCTGCTGTGCCTCACATTGTTTGGTATAGAAAAAAGAATTGTTTAAACTTTAATGAACAGAGTGACAGAAAACAGGAGAAATGGAAAGAGTTTTTTAAAAAAGCACGAACCTTTTACTCTTAGAATGTCAATGATTTCAGTGGAATTAGTTATTATCAGCTGAATCATCTCTCCTCTTTCTGTGTCTCTCTTTAAGAGCAGATTTTCAATTTTACCAAAGCTTGTTTTAACAAGACATTACACCCTTCTCCCCTTCTTTTAATGTCTGTCTTTCATGGGAATTTTCAAAAGCACTATGCATTTTAGGAGCGGAAGTCTCTTGTGACTTCTACATTGTATTAATATGAATATTTTTCTCTGGTATTTTTATGCTCCCAAATCACAAAGCCACCTTCAGAAATCCCTTGCCAGATAAATGACAGCACACTATTTCAATTAGTTTCTTAAAGCGTAGTTGCAAAACCTCTAGTGTACAGAGGAATTAGTACCAAATGGATAGAGACTCATGTGAACAGGTTTTTTTTAGGCCCTGCACAGAATTTTTCCTATCCTAATGACTGAAAAATTGAGACATACTGCTTTATTACTGCTAAAATACAGACAGATAGGAGAGATCCTTGTTCTGCAACCATGAAGAACTTCTAGCTCAGAGTCCAGAGCCCTTGCTGACATTTCATTGATGGACCTCATCTCTCTCCTTGAGAAGCTTTTGCCATGTGTGAGCTGAACCCAAGAACTGAAAATCACTGATTGCTGCAGTTCCTGTCCGGTTTTACAATAATGTGAAAGAGAGAGTGTGTGGGTTGACCCTGGTTGGATGCCACGTGCCCACCAAAACTGCCCTATAACTTCCCATCTTGAGCTGGACAGGAGAGAGAAAATGTAATACAAGGCTTGTGGGTCAGAGACAACTTGGGGAAATTAATTTCATTTATTACCAATCAAATCATAGTAGGGTAATGAGAAAGAAAAACTAAATCTTAAGACACTTCCCCTTCTCCCTTCATTCAGCCTTCTTCCTGGGCTCAACTTCACTCTCAATTTTCTCTGCCTCCTCCCCCTTGAGCAGCACATGGGTACAGGGAATGGGGGTTGTAGTCAGTTCATCACACATTTCTTCTGCTGCTCCTTCCTCGCATCCTTTCCCTGCTCCAACACCTACAAGGTGCATGAAATTCTCCAACGTGAGTCCTTCCCACAGGCTGCAGTTCTTCATGGCCTGCTCCAGCATGGCTCTTTTCCATGAGGTGCACTCTTTTGGGACCAGACTGCTCCAGCCTGGGTCCCTCCCAGGGTCACAAGTCCTGCCAGAAAATCTGCTCCAGGGTGGGCTCCTCTCTTCACAGGTCCACAAGTCCTGCCAGGAGCCTGCTCCAGCACAGGCTTCCTATAGGATCACAATCTCCTTTGGGCATCCACCTGCTCTGGTGTGGGGTCCTCCACAGGATGCAGGTGGATCTCTGCTTCACTGTTAACCTCCATGGGCTGTAGGGGGACAGCCTTCCTAACCATGGTCTTCACCACACGCTGGAGGGGAATCTCAGCTTTGGTGCCTGGAGAACCTCCTTCCCCTCCTTCTTCACCTCACTCCTTCACCTTCTTGGTGTCTTCTGAGTTATTTCTCTCACATACTCTCACTTCCCTCTTCATATGAAATTGCTGTTGTGTTGCAACTTTTTCCCCTTCTTAAATGTGTTATCATAGGGGTGCCATCGCTGTCACTGATGGGCTCGGACTTTGCCAGTGGCAGGTCTGTCATTGGACACGATACTCAAGGTGTGACCTCACCAGTGCTGAGTACAGCTCCCTACTTCTGCTGGTCACGCTAATCTGTTGTCTCTTCCAGAGCCCTCTCTTCTCTTTTTTCCTGTCATTGGTTGACTTTTTTTTTTTAATTATTTTATTCTTGCTATATCTTTATTTCTCTGAGTTTTCTACTCACAAGCATGTCACTGGGGGTAAAAAACCAAACCAAACCAAACCAAACCAAACCAACAAAAGAACCCCAAACAAACAAAAAATTAAACCAACCAACCAACCTGGACGTGTCTCCCCTCACCCCTAATTCTTCTTATCCAACGTTCAATGTGTTAAAACCTTCCCAAATATTTTCAATTTGGCAGCCTATATTCTTTATGGGGACCTTAAGTGTGCTAGTGTTTTTATTGTTTCTGAGTTAGCTTCACTAAACTAAAACCTGTAGTAGAGTTTTCTTGGAGATGTAAAGGTATATAATTACTATTGTGGAGATACTGAAGCTGCTGCAGAAAATAAATGTGCAGTTATCAGTCTTAAAATCAGAAAAAGAGCCCATGGTGACAACATTCCCATGAGTATAAAGCTCATTCTGATCAAGATAAAGAACACCATTTTATTTTGCAGTTGTGGGGGAGACAGTTTCAAGGCATAACTCTGCACAGAATGGAAGGGGCTTTTCCTGATGCCTGTGGATGTCTCCAAAATATGAAAAGTAAATTGGGACATACATTTACGTAATCTCTACAGATTTGTTACCATTACTTCATATACATTGACTTTCTTGTTAGATTTAACAGTATATGCTGGAAATCTTTAGGTTGTTTTTTTATCTCTTCCCTATAGTTTATGTTTTTATTATTTTATTCTTCTATTTCTTGTCAAGATATACAAAAATTAGATTGTATATTAACCTGTTTTTATTTTCTTTTTGAGTGGTACTTTCCTGAAAGACTACTGGTAAATATTTAAACACAAACTGAATTAATATGGTCAGTTGTACTTGTTCATATGCAAGATAGGATGGAGTTAGTGAACCCAATTTGAGTAAAACATGGATAATTACTCGAGTTAGACTTCTTTCTTCCGGTTAGCAGCATCTATTTTTACCTTAATTCCAGTAAGTTTAGTAGCATTTTTTCATTTTTCATTCTTCTGCCTTTAAGGAGGGTGGTGGGCAGATAAAAGAAACAGATAATGTTTCTTCTCAGCCATTTCCATGTGTAGCTGAACTGGCACTGCAGGGGAACTAGTTTCTGTGAGCATGAATGTTTTTACCTGGAATGAAGTGGAAACTTGAAATGAAATCTTAGGTCTTAAGAGCAACTAGAAGGTCTGGTTGCAATTTCAATGTATTCTAGAAATAGGTTCTAATACTGAGCTCAAAACAAAGTTCTATGCTTCCTGATAGAACAGGCTGAACAAACCCAATTGCTGTGTAATCTGCAACATAACCACCATCTTTCTGGTTTGGCTAATCTCTTTTAACTCCTATTGACTGATGTATGTAGCTGTTTGGGTGGTCCGTACCACTGCTATTAGTCCCTTGTTTTGATAGTACAAGTCACAGAACAGCTGGATATGTATATTAATTACATTTTATCTATAACATTTCAGACTGCACTTAAAATCTTTCAAACTGGAGATTCATCCCTGAAAAGTAAAAAGAAATTAATCTTACAATCTAAAAAGAATAACAGTAAAGTAACTTTTTTCTTTCTTTCTTTTTTTAACATTACAGTCTATTTTATTACTGGTAAAATAAATGTCCAGAGCTTCCTGCAAATAAAAAATATAGCAAAGTCACTTGATTTCAATAATATTATGCCAGAGATGAAGTCAATGCTCAAAGTAATTTTTTTCCCTGTACTGCCCACAATAACATTGTTAGCACAAAATAAAAGAAAATTGATGAAAAAGGTAGCATGTACTTGATGTTGATGGAATGCATGTTTGTGCCTAATATACTAGAGAAACTCTCCAATAACAGTTCACCCAAGTGAAAATATTACCCCATTTTGCTCCCAAGGTCAATGTCAATTGACGTTCTTGACTATATAAATGCTAAATACAAAAGTTTGAATTGTCCAAGGCTATACTAACTTGTATACAATACTTTTCAAGGTTCCTCAGTTACATTTACAGTTTACAGTTTGCATTCCTCACTCATTTATGTCTTTTTATCTTTTTGTCCTGGATTGCATTTTGGGGGGTTGGGGGGTTGGGTTGTTTCTTTTTTTGTTTTTTTTTTTTTTTCCCCACAGCCCTTTCATGTTTTAATTCCTAAATGTTAAAGAATGAGTGCCATAGTCATGTAGGGAAGAACATCACATTCAAGAATCAATTTTTGGGTTGTCTGCTAAAAAGCTCATTTCCACACAAACAAGGGAGCCTAGATGAATAGAAGCAGGAGGGAGAGCTGCTGGGCTACAGCCAGACCCACTGTGGGAGTTGTCAACCCATCACAGGCCCATCTGCGCAAGCTCAGAGAAGCATGGGAGCACAATGGCAAGTAGGAAGCCAAGTTAAAGACTTGGAGAAAGGGGTACTCTGTCTGGGCCGTTCCCAGGATTTCCTACACATTATGGGATGCAAGACATAAATTATGTTCTGTAGTAATGTCACCTGTAGGATGATATAATTTACAAATATCTTAAGTCCAAGGCAAATTCCACACTATTGGACAGATGTAACAATTTTTGAAACCCAGCAAAAAAAATAATTGGTTCTTTCAACTGCCACTGCAGTTCTGTACACAGAGCTTTTTTTTGTGATTAAAGTCAGTGAGATACATTTCAAACTGAAAGTGATAATATTTTGAGTGGCTTCAGCCTTCTGATATTTGTGAAAGATTCAGTGCACTTCCCAACTTGCTGATATTTATAGGATTACTCACTGAGTAAAGATTTAATCACTGTGACTAAAGTTGACAGAATTAGGCCCTAATTAATTTGGCTGAGATCTTAGGAGGAGTCAGTCAGCATCAGAACAAAAATAGACTGTGATTCTCACCATGATTCTTACTGCAACACATAATGGTGCCAAACTGGCTGCCTCTCATTTTAATTAAAAAACTTTGTCTTTCTCTTTAGTCACCTCTCCTTATTTCTTGGTCTGTTTGATTCAAAGCTCTTATGCAGACTATATAGTACAATGAACTGCAGAGGCTCCATGAATGGAGCCAAAAAGTGCACAGTACAATTCAAAATATAATCCTATAATCCTGAAGCATGATAGCTACTGTGAGTTCCCAGTAGGGCTGCCTGATCTGACAAAAGATGACCATACCCGCTGTGTTGGGACAAACATCTTTTGATTCTGGGGTTTGTGGCCATTAATTGCTGCAGATAGAGGTACACAGCCAAAGATGCATTAAAAGACTATTTGCAGTCACCATTAGTAGTAACTCAGAATACAAAATTCTGTAGCAGGAATGAGAAGTTGCATTTCAATAATATAATGGCAAAACTTTGTTTGTTTTAAACAAGATAATTCTTTATAAGAGTGAGTTTCCCCAAAGTACTGTATTGTTATGTTACTATGTATCAAAAATACAGTTTAGTTTGGGGTTTTGGTGGGGTTTTTTGTTTGTTTGTTTTAAGTTTGTTTGTTTTTAATCCAATACATAGCTCACATACTCCTGAAAAATTACAGGAAGTATTATTTATTTGAATGTAATCTGCCTAACATTTATCTGTTGAAACCCAGTGACCTATGACGTATGCCTTGCTTACCTTTTGCAGTCACATCAGCGTGGTAGTAGTAGGATGTTACACAAAGTAACATGCAGTTTAGCTTGGATTAATCATTTAAAGTATATACCATGATTCTTGGGAAGATTTGCAGCCTAAGGCAAGAGTCATGGCTGTGGGTGTCATATCAGTTAATTTACAAACCATTATTCTGCAATATTAATGCTGTGCTTTCAATGTCTACAGTGTAGACATACATTGAGATTATTACTAAAGCAGAAAGCAAGACTGTAATATAGATTAAACATGGAGGTGATGCAACGTCTGAAAAAAAAAAGGTAACAATAAAAGAAAAAAAAAAAGAACTTTGTGTATTTCCTATAAATGTTTTCCATATGAATATAGCTATTGACACACCACCAAACGGTAGGGAACCCTTTTTTTCCCCTTCCCTAAGTGTCCAGACTGATCTTTGGCCATGTGAAATAACAATGACTACTATGGAACCACTATTTCTTCCACCCCATGCACCTGGCCTTCTAGAAATGTTATTGTAGGATCTCAAAGAGCAAGACTGAAACAGTAAGGTGGGAAGATATGTTTTCTGAATCAGCATATAAAAAATGCTAGCAGATTCACCAGTAATAGGTACAGTCCTTAGGACCAACAAGAAAATATTTTTCTTTCCTACCAAAACAGTTCAGTATCTTGTGCCAATTGTAGAAATTAGTGGAAATTTTTTGTCATTTGTGTGATAGAAGATCAAAGCAGAAAACATTTTTTTTGGAAAAACATTTCTTGAAAATTTTAAAATCTATGTCTGCTTTTGTTTTACTTTGTGAATCTCTCTATAGTCTGAGAAGATGAAAAGCTAATGATCTTGGTATTTCTCTACAAAGATTTTTGTTGCATCATTTAAAGACTGCATACATGCAGCTCTTCTGTTAGACTTAGACTAATCCTTAGACTTCTTCAGACAAAGGTTGTCACTTAGAGATAGTTGTACCATACCACATAAGAGCTTTTTGGTTTCATTTGCACAAACACTGTATGTGGAAGCTTGCACAAAATTCTGCCTCTTCAAACACCTCTTTCATCTATACAGTTTAGTTTAGCTTTTTTAAGTGAATAAATCTCCAAGTACCTACAGTTATGCTGGAAAATTATATTTGTGAAGTTTAATCAGAATTCTTGTCTCTGTTCTTAACATTTATAGCTTTACCATTTGGTTGTCAGAGTCTTCAGTGACAGGAAAAAAGATCCATCAACATTCAGGTATTCAAGAATTAGCATTAAAATTAATCTGTATATAAAGCCCATATATAATAGCCTTAAGCATAATTACAATGTAATTCAGGGTCTGATCCAGTGAGGCCTACTCAGACTTATATAGATTATAAAAGTTTCAGTTCAAGGACAGTGCCAAGCAGTTCTCAGAATAGTTCACTAATTTCATTTATTTCCTACAGTTCTGTAAAGAGTGGCTATTTGAAAAAGTTAACTGAGTCTGTGTGGTTTTAATGAGATTTACTAAAAAGGTGAAACAAGGAAATATAGTACTCAAATATGTGAAAATAGCTGAAATTGCTCTTACTGCACTAAGCTCATTAAATTCACTTGCTCGAATGCTGGCTATTAGAATTATCAGACCAGAGAATTAATAGGTCTAATGTATCTGTTTGGTGAGGTTCACACATCTCCCTACCTGAAGGTTATTGAGCAAGCACAGCGTATTTCTTTTTGGATAGCTGTGGCATCTACAATGTTGCTGTACTGCAAAGCAAGTGCTGTGTTACTGCCAAGTCTGCTTCGTGCAAAGAAAGCAATTAATGGCAAGCTGTATAGAGGTAAACCTTGATAAAATTCTGGTGGAGGCACATACCATAGTCCCCAGTAGAAAAACCACTTCGAGACTGGGGTCTCAAACTAGGTGACTGACTAAATGGATTTAAGGGTTTAGATCATAGCTGTACCACATAGCCAAGTGTGTGCTATATTCTCCTTCAACAGTTAAGTTAATTATTTCATTTTAGACCTTGATAAGGAGATTGAATGAGCAGGTGACCTTCACATGATGTTAAGAGGATAAAAGAATTGAATGTCTTTATTCTACAGCCTCATTGTTGCACAAGTCACTCCTCAATCCCGGTAGATAATGTTAATGTTAATTTCTCTTTCTCTACCTACAAAGCATAAGAGCTTTGCCATGCATTTTGAGAGTGAATGCAATTATCCAGCAGCCTTACAAACGCAGAAACCGCTTTTATGTAACCAGAGAAATATACAAATGTTATAGATTAGTATGATCTGAAAGGATAATTTCCAGACAATCATATGTTTATTGAGTTTCAGCCTTCTAGGTATGAAACAGGCAGAGCCAGCACTGTGTGTCATTGGTATGTCTAAGCTTGCAGGCATTTCAGGTTCACTGTCTTTGCCTGATATCACCCTAACAAGCTTACAGTGTCTAAAAGAGGCTGATCTGTTCTGGGGCATTCACAGCTACTTTTACCTTATGACACAGTCAGAATGCTGAAAGAAATTAGTAATGATTTTTAAAGAATCATAGAATCTTCTAGGTTGGAAGGGACCTTCAAGATCATCTTGTCCAACCAGCAACCTAACTCTGACAAAAATAAACACAAAAAACACACAACAAACAAAATGCAACACCATCACTAAACCATGTGATGGTGTCAAACTGTCTTTTGAACACCTCCAGGGATGGTGTCTCAACCACTTCCCTGAACAGCCCATTCCAATGTCTGATAACCCTTTCAGTTACAAATTTTTCCTAATCTCCAGCCTGAACCTCTCCTGGCGCAACTTGAGGCCATTTCCTCTAGTCCTGTTGCCTGTGTCTTGGGAGAAGTGACTGACCACCACCTCTCTACACCCCCGCTTCAGGTAGTTGTAGAGAGCACTAAGGTCTCCCCTCAGTCTCCTTTTCTCTATGCTGAATAAACCCTAGTTCCCTCAGCCTCTCCTCATAAAACTCATACGCCAGACCCCTCACCAGCTTTGTTGCTCTTCTCTGGACCCGCTTCAGCACCTCAAAGTCTTTTTTGTGGTCCAAAACTGGACACAGTACTCGAGGTGGGGCCTCACCAGTGTCGAGTACAGGGGGACAATCACCTCCTGAGTCCTAATCATCACGCTGTTCCTGATACAGGCCAGGATGCTGTTGGCCTTCTTGGCCACCTGGGCACACTGCTGGCTCATGTTTAGCCAATAGCCAACCAACACCCCCAGGTCCTTTTCTGCCAGGCAGCTCTCCAGCCACTCTGCCCCAAGCCTGTAGCACTGCATCGGGTTGTTGTGATCCAAGTGGAGGACCCGGCACTTGGCCTTGTTGAACCTCATCCCATTGGTCTCAACCCATCGATCCAGCCTGTCGAGATCTCTCTGCAGAGCCTCTCTACTCTCCAGCAG
This sequence comes from Gallinago jamesoni, assembly GCA_025769975.1. Lineage (NCBI taxonomy): Eukaryota > Metazoa > Chordata > Aves > Charadriiformes > Scolopacidae > Gallinago > Gallinago jamesoni. The sequence goes on from JAOQGH010000001.1 coordinate 168,892,117, forward strand.
ATCAATACTGCCACCCAGCTTGGTGTCGTCTACGAACTTACTGAGGGTGCACTCGATCCCCTCATCCAGATCATTGATAAAGATGTTAAAGAGAATTGGCCCCAGTACAGAGCCCTGTGGGACGCCACTCGTGACTGGATGCCAGCTGGATTTAACTCCATTCACCACCACTCTTTGGGCCCAGCCCTCCAGCCAACAGAGAGTTAACCCAACAGAGAGTACTCCCTTCCAAGCCATGGGCAGCCAGTTTCTCCAGGAGGATACTGTGGGAGACCGTATCAAGGGCTTTACTAAAGTCCGGGTAAACAACATCCACAGCTTTGCCTTTCCATCCACCAAGTGGGTCACTTTGTCATAGAAGGAGATCAGCTTTGTCAAGCAGGACCTGCCCCTCGTGAACCTGTGCTGGCTGGGCCTGATTGTATGGGTGTCCTTCATGCGCTGCATAATGGCACTCAGGATGATCTGTTCCATGACTTTCCCAGGCACCAAGATCAGACTGACAGGCCTGTAGTTCCCTGGATCATCCTTCCCACCCTTCTTGTGGATGGGCGTCACATTTGCTAGACACCAGTCAGCTGGGACCTCCCCAGTTTGCCAGGACTGCTGGTAAATGATGGAGAGTGGTTCCTCAAGCATTTCTGCCAGCTCCCTCAGAGCTCTCGGCTGGATCTCATCGGGTCCTGTAGACTTGTTTGTGTCTAGTTGTTGGAGCAGCTCACTTACCACCTCCTTTGGATTACAGGGTCTTCATTCTGCTCCCTGCCCCTGTCTGCTAGTTCAGGGGTCTGGATACTTAGGGAACACCCTACTCTACTACTAAAGACTGAGGCAAAGAAGGCATTCAGTACCTCAGCCTTCTCCTCATCCTTTGCCACTACTTTACCTTCCTTATCCAATAGAGGATGGAGGTTCTCCCAGGTCCTCTTCTTGCTATTAATATATTTATAGAAGTTCTTTTTATTGTTTTTAACATCCAAGGCCAGGTTGAGTTCTAGCTGGGCTTTGGCCTTTCTAATCTTTTCCTTACATAACTTTACTACACCTTTGTAATCTTCCTGAGTGGCCTGCCCCTTTTCCCAAAGGGCATAAACTTTCCTTTCTCTCTGAGCTGTGACCCTATGACCCCATCTCTTCAGCCAGGCTGGCCTTTTCCCCTGACCGCTCACTGTACAGCACACAAGGATGGCCTGCACCTGGGCTTTTATGACTTCCTCCTTGAAAAACACCCAGCTTTCCTGAACATCTTTGCCCTTCAGGGCTGGCTCCCATGGGACTTTTTCAATCAGTGATCTGATTTTGCTACAAAAAAAAAAAAGAAAAAAGAAAGATACAGCACTCAATCTGTTATTCATAGCATGAAAAAACAAAAAAAAAAATTATATTGAGGAAAAAAGTGGAAAACAGTGCAAGGTAAAATGTTACTCTGTTTTGTGTTTCTACTACTTTCAGCTCAGAAGCATGATCAGGGTAAGATGAAATGGTGGAGGAAGTGAGATGCCAGGTGGGAGGGGCAGTGAGTAGCAGACTAGTAAAGGTGGCATGATCAGGATCCCTACTCTTTATTTACTTGCTTATTTACTCTCCTAGACACTGTCCAAGAAACCTCAGAAGGATACATTGTCTCATTGCCTGAGAAGGGGAAAAAAACAAAATCAAGGACTCCCCAGATCCTCCATCTGTGTTGACCTTTTTAAGGAACAATTCACACTTACCAACTCTGAAGCTTTGGGACTAATTAGATGGTCCATATGCTCTGATTACAATAAACATTATGCACAACTTTTGTAAAGAGCAAGGTCACCGTGATTCCTACATGAAATCTCATCTGGAAAGTCCATTGTCTAGAGAAACTCATGGCTGCAAATAGATTATTTTCTTCTCTTTTTTTCCTAAATAATGCAGCTTGAAGAGCAATATAAATATTCCACAGAATGTTACTTACTAAGTCACAAATTTTCAATCATCACTCAAGAACATTTGAAAAAGAGAAATTTGTTCTGCATTGTCAGAGAATAACTGCTTTATAAAAACAAACCCAAGGAAGATTGTTTAAATTACAATTTTTTTTTGCCTTCAGATGTATTCTAAAGGTTAAAAAGCAGTTAAAATTGTAATATAAGCAGACTAGCTGTTCATTTCATTTATCTTGCCTTTTCCTCCTTTGAATACTTTTTCTTTAAATTGTATTTTCCAGATTTTGCTGTATTTCATTTGTGCTTTCTCTTTCTCTAATATTCTCATTGTAAATACCCCCTTAAAGTGCTTCTCCATGTCTGCCAAATGCCACTGTTTCTCTATATTGACAGAATTATGTTAATTAGCTTTCCTTTTTTAAATGGTTTCAAAATTCATCTTCCTTAATTAAGAACCTGTTTTAAAGAAAGCAGAAATTACAAAGAGGATGCTTTCATTTTCTACTTCTGTTTCTCTAGATGAAGGTGCAAATGTTTCCTGATTGATAGAAATGTTTATTACTGCAGATAGAACATTGCTCTGATACTTATATTTGGTATTAAAAGCTGCTAATCCCTGTTAAATCCTACTATGGGACTATTTCTTCAGTAATAATAGGTGGGTCTTTTTGTTCTCAAAAGTATGACACTAAGTGAAATACCATCAACCTATAGTTACCTTTATACAACTGAAGGGTGGGCATCAATGTGCAGAAAGGGGGACATAGAAAAGTGTAATGAAGATTGTATGTTTTTCTCAATTTGTAAATGACAGGTAATGAGTCAGGTAAAACAGAGAATTCAGATAAGCTAAAATGGTGACATTGTTTGGAGAACAAGTGATGAGCTTCAGGATTAGGCATACTCCTGAAGTGCTGAATATAACCAGAGTCTTCAGAGTTTGAACTATGCCATGCCTAATTATTGCCTTGTATTCAATTTTCCTGCAATAACACACAAGACAGTGCAAAGTTATCTCCAACTGTAGTGTTTGTAGGAGACAACAAAGGTGAAGATGACATATATTGAAAAGAATTCAAAATGTTTGAGACTGGGAGAATGAAATAACTATATTAATTGATCAGCCATTCAGTTGGAGGAGGAAAGAACTGTGTTTTCAGTCCCTGTTTTCTTGGTTGTTTCAGTATGTATGTGTTGGTGAGTAATCTAAATAAATAAATGAAATGAAATGTGATCAAGGACCCGAACTTGTGGGTCTTTTCTTTTCTTTTCAAAGACTTAACTAAATGCCACAGAATTTACATGATTTTATGTGCTGGGCCTTTTCATTTTTCTCCTCTTTTTCTTTTAACTTGTTTTAGGGTGCTTTCATTTATTTCCAATTAGCTGTATTTTGCTCACTAGATCTTTTTTTTTTTTTTTCCCAAATTCCTCTTCCCTTTGCATCATTCAATTGATTATTTTCTTATAATTATTTCATATGTTAACAAGATTTAACAAAATAAGAAATATGTCTTCATAGGATAAAGACACATTTTTGGTAGTTACCATAATGCAGGGGTGAAAGAAATAAAAGTTCTTCAGATAAAGTCAGTTAAATACTCATAATGTGATGATATAGGTGATTGTGATTTTATCTAGAAAGAAGATCTCTGGTGAAGGTAGCTTTCAGACAATTATATTGGTAAAAAAACAGGTAAAAACTGATGAAGTCATTAAATTTTCAAAAGTTACAAATTATCCTGTAAAGCTTCAATGACTGCAAATTAGCCTTTGCTATAGCCCTCTGCTAACAATCTATAGATCATTTTATTATTCATGAATTTTAGTAATTTCAGGACACCACAGGTCATCTTATGCTCATTTATTTGCTAAACACCTTGTGCCAGTATGCCTATGCTGAAAAATTGCTACTATTTACTTCCCACGAGACACACAAGCAACAAAGTGGTGGATTTGGCCCCAGACATCCACTATGCCAGGCAGCATATATATCTTGCTGTCAGGGAAATAAATGAGCCCTTAAATTGGCTGCAAAGCTTTAAGAACTGAAATTTATATGTCTAGTTATCAAACAGAAAGTTCAGAACACCTGCCAATATGAAGCATAATTGTGACAAACTGTTACATTTTACCTTTAACTTTTCAGTGTTAACACCACAACTTCATTACATGAATCTCATCCTCCCTAGCCCTCCTTTCTCCCTTTGTCCAGATCAGGTCCCTTCCTGAAAAACACTACATTTATTTGCAAATGCTGAACAATCATTGATACATTGGGTCATCTTTCAGCAGATGAAAAAAATATCAAACATATTAAAAAAGTTATCACAAATTTTCACAGATTACCACAAAAGGTTAACTATAGTTAGATATCTGATCTTTATAACCTGCTTGGAAGGCTTTCTACAGAAAATCTACAACCATGAACAAATCTTCTGGGTTCTTCATTTTGTTTTACCTTAAAAAATCCAATTACCTCTATCTTCTCTCATTGACCAACTTCACTATCTTTCTTTCTGGGTCCCAGAGCAACACAAGTTTTTGCCACTACAAATCCAGCAATTGCTAAACTATTTAGTCTTTATCTAAATGTTCTATTAAGAGGAAAAAGCAATAACAACAACAAAGGCCGCTCTTCTCTAAATCCACTTTAAACTGTGTACTGTAGGCACCGCAAGTAACTACATATTTTCCCTTTTGTGAATGTATATCTCTGCGTTACCAGCCACTAAGACACATGTGAAAATTAACAATATTTAAAGAGAAGATTTTTTCTTTTGTTCTGTTCTTAATGATCAAGGAGAATATCTAGGTTAAAATGCAATTCTGCAATAAAAAAAAATAAAAATCGATATGGACAGCGTAAAAACTATTAAATCCATTGACCAGCTGCAGCTTTCTGGTCAATAAAGTGAATATGAGCAATCTGAGAAATAAATTAAATATGTTGCACTTAGCTGTCCTTGTTATTTTGACCATGCTATTTCTCTTTTTCCACCTCCTGGACACTGCCTTTCTATTCAGAAAATCTGGTTGTGGATAAAGCAGTCCATTATGATAATTTGTCACATTAACCTGGGTTTCAGTAAATGTATTGGTCTAAACAAATCTTTTTCTAAACAAACCTTTTTTTCTGATGTCTTGGCATCTGTGTGTGTCCTCTGTATGTCTATGTGTCTCTGGGATACGTGCTCAATTTTGCTGCTGGTTGAACCTGCAAAGGGGACAGCAGCAGTTGATTCACACAGCCTGGGCAGAAACCCTGTGTCCCCGGGCATCAGTCGGGGGTCTGGTGGTCAGGCGGGAAGAATCCCCAGACCTGGAGCTGCTGGAGTTGGTGGCTAGTTGTAATGGCCCTTAACATTATGGTTTTGTATCACTGTATTATCAGGGTACTTCTGAAAACTTTATCTTTTTTTCTCACATTGTCCTTCATAGTTAAAAAGGTGTTATATTTATGGAGACATGGACCATAGCAATTAACAATATTATTTTCAAATAAAAAAAATATTTTTCCAGTTTAAGTTGCTTTCAGGGAATTTAAATGTTGTTATATTGTTGTAGATAATAAAGTTAGAGCTCTTTAAGGGCAAGTGAGGCCCTGAGTGCCCTATAAATAAAGGATTCAAAAAAATGATTAATTAAAAACCATATGACATTTTTGAAAATTTGTCTTGTGACACTTTTATATCACACAGCAGACATACCACAGAAAGCACAGCTCACTGGCTGAGGTGAGCTAATGAGCAGAAACCACATGGAGAGATTATAGGTGTAGAAGCAGTTTATTACAAGACAGCTTGTGGAGAAGGTTGTGGAGAAGGTTGTGGAGTTGTGGAGAAGCTAGAAGTTGTGGAGAAGCTGGAGAAAGATATGCTGTAGTTTAACCATCATTTTAAATAAAAAAAAGTAAGCAACTCAAAAAAAAAAAAAGAAAGAGGTGGCGACCACTCCTAAATCTCAAAACAACCCAGTCCTTGGATGTGAGTAATATCATTCACTTTGTGTTTCATTTTCACTGGTTATGAGTTCATGAGGACCTTGTGTATAAGTTTAATTCACAGAAAGACAATACACTCAGTTTTCTCTCTGTTGTTTTTGGTTTTATTTTTGTTTTTTTTTGTTTGTTTGTTTTTGTTTTTGTTTTTGTTTTTTTTCCCCAGGGTTGGCTACATGTTACAGGGTAGCAAAAGAACCTTATGCTATGAAAGTTTCACTGTGTGTGAATATCCAACATTAGTAATTACCATTTCCAGGCGACTTTTGTCACACGATGGGCACAGGAACATCTACTGCAGATCTTTTGTGTATATGCACGTTTTCATTCTTTTTCAAGTATATTTTTCAGATGCTACAAGGAGGATATAACTGATGAAACATAGGTACCTACATACTTCATTTGACTCAGTTTTTCTCATCCCAAAGTTGATATTTAAAACTGTACAAATAAGCATCAGACTAAATTACTCTTGTCTTGTACTGTGTATCGAACGAGCATAAGATGATCAGCTTTGCATAGATATTCACTATGGAGACATCTAAAAATAGGTGAGATAAATTACATAAAATAAGTTTTATCTTTTATTTACCAATACTATCAGAGCAAAATATGTCCACAACTTTCTTAGAAAATTTGAATTTAGTTCTTTAGCTTTGCAATTGTTTTCACAGAAAAAAAAAAAAAAATACAAGCTGAAGTGTATATCTGTGTCAGCATTGGTTAAAAAGCCCAATAAAGTCAGGATATCTTAGATGCCTGTTATGAATAGGTCTTTCAAAGCCATTTTGCATTTTAATCAACTGAATATTTACGTACCACTTAAGAGAGCCCTTTTCTTGATATCATAATCAACTAAATGTTCTTTACAGGTGGAATTCTTAAACACAGCTTTTGCATTAGCAACCTCAAAACTACTCTCACTTAGCTAATTTTCTTATTGATCTCTTCACATTTGTATATAATATAGAACACTCTCTGCTTTTCAATGACTTAAGACAGCAAGCGTTTATATGGCAATGACTTCATGTGGGAGTAAATAGAAACTTTAGATAATGATTTAGCTTAACAGACAGTGTTATGCATTATTACCGTTTGTTCTGTGTTTTGCCCATGGATAGCGATGCAGACAAAAGATACACCAAACTCAAATTCTGCTCATTTCAGGTTGGTCATCATTTTACGTAGAAAGTGTTATATTGAAAGCCTTATCTTCACTGTGACCAGATATTTGTTTGGCTTATGACAGCATAATTTAAAGTAGATGTTGAGAAGTAGCAACAGCATATATATCCATATGTATTCCTGTGTATTAAATACACTCGCTTTCTGAATTTCACAACCCTACATAAGTCAAGAGTAGTAAATGAGGAGAATTATAGTGTGATATTTCCAGCTAAAGAACTTAATCAGGCATCCTAGAACTGTGGTCAATAATAATTCACTTGAATATGTTTGAGCTCTGGAAATTTTTTGTACTAGTCTCATTTCAACTATTATCTCCTGACTGAAGAAATTAGCTAGAGATGTTAGTGGTTATATGCAAGGAACTCATCAGCTCACAGTATGACCAAATAGGTCTTCAGATCTATTCAATTCCATTTTGTCTATTTCAAATTATTGTTCATATGTGAAAAAATGACTGGTGACTTCACAATTCTATATAAAAGCCTTTAGGTCTGTAAGAAAAGATCAAAAGACACACTGTACTATAGCTATAGTATAGTAGATCAAGAGCTCTGAAAGGGTCAAGTACATAGAGTTTGTTTGTTACCTGAATTAACTAAAACTCCAAGAGGATCCTGAGAAGAATGGCAAGTTCACAGAGCCCACTAACCTCATTTATAATGATATGTACTTGCTGGTTCAAAACGTTTCCACCACCTTAGTGTTGGAATTGTTAACAGGGCACAGCAGTCCAGTGAACAATTATTTGTAAGCAAGAGAATCAATGAACATAGTTATGGTTAACCTATAATTCATCATGGCAGAGGTACATGATAGAATCTGTCTTAGAAGAGGTACGTCTGTCTATAGATATGACTAATCTCTAACGCTTTTGAGGAAAATACCCCACCACCTCCACCCCCATTTACATGCAGAAATCAAATTCTGCATTAGAGAGAAATCAAACCACAATCTTCCCTGCAGCAGGGAATATAGTTTGGTGTCAACAGTCCCTCTCAGCACATTCTTGTATGTACCAAAGAACTTGACTTGTTCTGCTTAGCCAAAATAAAGTTAAGGGAGGATTTAATGAACCCTTTACAAATAAATTTGAGGTAAACCTACAAAAGTGAGAAAAATTATTTAAATTAAATGATAATATCTGCACAAACTGACATAAGTATATGTTGACCATGAATAAGTTTTGATCTGAAATTAGAACAAAGTTCTTGAAGACATAGCGAGTAAACACTTTGAAGGATATTCTAAATGGTGTAGTAGAATAAATGGAAACCAAATGATTTAAGTATTTCAATGGGAGTATGTAAGTAAATAAGACTATATCTAGAAATGGGAAATTGAGAAAATACAGTGTTATACCCATTTTTTATATCCTCTTTTATTGTCTTAATTATTTATTTATTTTTAATGGCTATTGGCTTTGTCAATATGCAAATAAGAACACATTTGAGCAAACACATATCAAACCATGTTTATTCAGGGGCAGTTTCTGTCTGCAGTTAGCACTCCAGACAGCAGATATAGTGGGTTTCCTCTGATTCTTATGACTATAATGCTGTGATTATTATTCAGTTATTTAAGTAGTTCCTTAACCTGGTATAGCCACTTCCTCAAAAGTACTTCAGCTTTTTAATGAGTGATTCACCTGATAATATGATAAAATGACAGGATTCTATGAAAATAGTATTCTGTATATGAACTTTTTTTTATCAGAGCCTATGTTGTTTGGCTTCAATGAACACATTTAGAATCTTTGCCTAAGGGCCAAAATTATCCCTAAAGAACACTTGTTCCTGACAGGTTATTTTCTTAACCAAGAGATATTGTTAAGGCACTTTGTACAAGTATGAAGGAATTATACTCAAATACAACTTCATCAAGGACAACATAATTAAAATGTGTATCTAATCTAATTAAAATGTGAATTTAACAATGTTTCATTAGTGATGGTCTCCACAACTCACTGGTAACCAACAGTTTTAGATAATTCTATCTGTTTTATCTCTGTTTAATTACACAATACAAAATACATCAAAATGTTGTTAAAACCACACGTATTATTCATGTTTACTCCATATGTTCACAACTCTTTACATCAGCAAAGACTATTTATCATGTTGTCTGCTGACACTGTGAAGTAAACTCCTCCTAAATGTCATCGCTGGATTCCTTCACCAGTTCTAGTTTCAACATAAAATGTATTTATATATGTAAACTCATAAATCTCCCATTGTATTGCCTGGACTTATCTTTGGTTTGCTTCTTAGAAAACACATAGTTAACATGATTAAGAAGAAACTTAACAGGAAGATTCTTATGACTTCTTTTCCTCATAAAAGAGGTGACTGAGTGATCTTAATGATATGGATTAATTAATCTTTCAGCAAGCTCTTCCAGCCTATACTCTTGCTCATCTTCCCTCATTGAGTTCGCCTTCAATGTTTTTAATAAATAATAAAATACTACATGGACTCCATTTCTTTTTCTCTTGTCCATGCCATGCAATGTAGTTATTTAGCATTTTACTGTTAGTCATATTTTCTCAACCTGTAATCACCATTTCCTTTCCTTTCTTCAAAGGTCCCCTCACTTGGTTCACATCCTACGTGACGTATAATGCAAAACACACACTGTGTTACCCAATCTACCACTCCTTGGTTCACTCTATTGACAGTATAGGCAGGTGATGCCATTCTACCTCTTTAGATCCTCTCTTAGATTTTTATCAAAGGAATAAAGAATTATTTTTTTTTTTTTTAGAAAAAAAAAAATATCAAAATGAGCATTGTAATTCTGTAATTAAGCAGGTTTTTCTGAGAAGATCTGAAAGTTCCTGATTGGAGAGTTCCCAGGAGTCTGGTCATAAAAAAAAAATGACTAAAGGTTTGGTTTGGCTTGGTTTTGGGTGTACTGCAGCAGCAGCAAAGGGACTGATGTTTTTACTAGATATTATCACAGAATCCTAAGAAACACATTGTTACATTCAAAGAGTGTTTTCATTCAACAGTTATTCATCTAGTTATTTTACAAAATGCTACAGAACATTATGGCTCTTGAAAATACAAAATGCTATGGGACACTGACTCCTGAAAATACCTTCCAAATCAGACATTTGAAAAACTCAACAAAACCAGGTGTCCACCTTAATTCTACTTAGAACCCTGGATGCTTAAATTGCGCCACCACCTCTAATAGCAAGCCAGAAAAATTACTCCTCAGTACCATCTGAAACTCATATGCGCTAATGATATCATAATCATATAATATATCATGTGAATTTCAGATTATATAGAAGGTAACTTCATAAAGAATTCTATGTCCTTTTGTGATAAGGTTACATGTAACTAATCTGTAAACTGAAATTGACATGTACTAGGTCACATTCTTGAGTAGAAAGAGTGGAAAGTCACCTAAATCCTTCCTAAAGTTCATTGTTATTCAGATATTGCTGGAGAATTTCTAAAACACTCAGTTTTCAGAAGCATCTGAGAAGTTCATGGATTCATGGATTTGAAAGAGTTGGAAGTCACCTCTAGAGATCATCTAGTGCAACTCCCCTGCTAAGCAGGATTGCCTAGAGCGCATTACTCAGGACTGCATTGAGGCGGGTCTTGAAAATCTCCAAAGGGGACTCCATGACCTCTCTCGGCAGCCTGCTCCAGTGCTCTGTCACCTTCACCGTAAAGAAGTTCTTCTTCATATTTGAGTGGAACTTCCTATGTTCCAGCTTGAGCCCGTTGCCCCTTGTCCTGTTGCTGGAAACCACTGAAAAG
>JAOQGH010000001.1:168903093-168917242 GCA_025769975.1 Gallinago jamesoni
CCAGGACTCCCAGATCCTTTTCCTCAGTAGTACTTTCCAGAAGATCCACCCCTAACCTATATTGGTGCCTGGGGTTCATCCTCCCCAGTTGCACGACCTTACATTTGTCCTTGTTGAATCTCATTAGGTTCTTCTCTGCCCTGATCTCCAGCCTGTCCAGGTCACGTTGGATGGCAGCACAACCCTCTGGAGTGTCAGCCAGCCCTCTCAGTTTGGTATCATTAGCGAACTTACTGAGGACATACTCTGTCCCCTCATTCAGGTCATTGATGAGTATGTTGAACAGGACTGGGCTGAGTATTGACCCCTGGGGGACACTGCTAGTTACAGGTCTCCAGCTTGATGCTGCTCCATCAATGACAACCCTCTGAGTTCTCTCACACAACCAGGACTCAATCCACCACACTGCCCCCTCATCTAGTCCACACTTCCTTAATTTTCTAATGAGGATGTTACGGGAGACAGTGTCAAAAACCTTGCTGAAGTCATGATAGATGACATCTGCTGCTCTAACCTCATCCAGCCATCTAATTATAACATCATAGAAGGCTATCAGATTGGTCAAGCATGATTTACCCTTGGTAATTCCATGTTGACCACTTCTAATAATTTCTTTATTTTCAGTGCATTTGTAGATGACATCCAGAACAAGTCCTTCCATTATTTTCCCCGGGACAGAGGTGAGACTAATTGGCCTGTAGTTCCCTGGGTCATCCTTCTTGCCCTTCTTGTAGACTGGTGTGATATTCGCCTTCCAGTCCTCAGGCACTTCTCCTGTTCTCCAAGACCTCTCATAAATGACAGAGAGTGGCTCAGTGATAACATCTGCCAGCTCTTTCAGCACTCGTGGGTGCATCCCATCAGGGCCCATAAACTTATGGGTATCTAGTTTGGCCAAGTGGTCTCTAACCCAGTCCTCTCCAACAGAGGGGAAGTCTTCCTCTCTCCAGACCCTCTCCCTTGTCTCCAGGGTCTGGGATTTATGAGGGGCAGCTTTGGCAGTGAAGACCGAAGCAAAGAAGACATTCAGCAGCTCCGCCATACCCACCTTATTCATCAGTGGGCCTACGTTTTCCCTAGCCTGACTTTTTTTACTGATATACTGAAAAAAACTCTTCTTGTTGTCTTTAACTGTGATAACCAAGTTAAGTTCTGCTTGGGCTTTCGCCCTTCTAATTTTTCCCCTACATACCTTCACTACACCTTGATACTGCTTATGAATAACCAACCCCTTTTTCCAGAGGTTGTACACTTTTCTTTTCTCCCTGAGGTCCAGAAGTTAGATGTGAAATTTTGTCTAACATCTTCAGGATTCATTCTACAGTGAATACAGCCATAAATTGTTCTACAATAAGCTGACAGTTTCAAAAGGAATTCAACATTTGTCCTAGGCCATTCTCAGTTTGCCAAGAAAAACGACAACAATGTCTAAATTCTAAAAGAGCACCCTAATTACCATAGTGAAAACAGCACCACTTGAAGTCAAGACCATAAGTGAAAATAAGAGAGCAAGTTTGATAAGAGTGTTTCTTAGAATTTCTGTCCTTATTCCTAGTTTTTAACTGGTGCAATAAAAAAAATAATAATTAATTGCCTGACTTAGAGCTATGCTGCCTGATATAGGCAGTCTGTGTTACACACCTGATGACCACAAACTACTTATTAGGCATATCAATACCAAGACTGGTAGTTAATTTTTTCAGAGGTGCGTTTGGGTTTATATCTAAATAGATTTCCATGAGATATGTAATTCTTATTAATTGGCATAGGTTTCTTCCTTATTTACAGTCTTGCTCTTCTAGTTAGTATGACTAGCAGAATGTCAAAGTTTTTCATCAAAGAAACATACACAGTTCAGTGACTGATGAATTTAAACTTCGTAGGTCATAGTCTCAACCATAAACATATATAAGAGATACTGTTCATTGTTATCACTATTTCTGTAAAACTGTTCTGAAAAGATCAATTTATGCTCCAAATTAAAAAAAAAAAATCTTTGAAAAAATACAGAAAGGTAACCACAAACCATCAAATTCCAACACTTGACCATCTCAAGCTTCTTTACTGCAAAACACAGAAAAGAGAAACCTCTTCAACCTTTTATATCGCAGAAAGCAAAACTATGATCTAATGAAGAATGTTGTCAATAAATACATCTTAGGGGTTATATCTTGCTCCTTAAATATAACAGATCAACAGATGACACAAAATTTCTTAGTGCACTGCTATACAAAATGTTACTTGGGAGAAGAGACCAATTCTCACCTTGCTACAACCTCCTTTCAGGTAGTTTAAGAATGATAAGAATGATAACCCCCAGCCTCCTCCATGGTAAACAGCTCCAGTTCCCTCAGTTGCTCTTCATAAGACTTGTGCTCTAGACCCCTCACCAGCTTTTTTGTCCTTCTAACTTACTTCTACACTGCCCCTCCTGTAGTGAGGGGCCCAAAACTGAACACAGTATTTGAGATGCAAAAGTAGTAGTGTTGAGTACAGAGATACAATCACTTCCCTCATCCTGATGGCCCCCCTTTTTCTGATACAAGCCAGGATGCTGTTGGCCTTCCTGGCCACCTGGGCACACTGCTGGCTCGTCCTCAGACTCTGTTGACCAACACCTCCAGGTCCTTTTCTGCTGGGTATTTTTCCAGCAACTCTTCCCCAAGCTTGTAGGGCCGCATGGGGTTGTTGTGACCCAAATGCAGGACCCAGCACTTAGCCTTGTTGGGAGAGAAAATAAAGGAGAAACATATGGGTTGCAAAGAAAACTAAAACTACTTTAATGAAATATTAATAATAATAAAGAAAAGATAATAATATATATAAGAAAAAAACAACAATGAAATATATATAATATATATAAAATCAGTGTTAAGCTCTCAGGATGATGATCACATCACCAGCAGGCACTAGGAAAGTCCGAGACTGGACTCAGCAATGGATAGGAACTGGATTTGGGAACTGGATTCAGGGACTGGATTCAGTAAAACATGGATTAGAATCAAAGGCAGACAAACAGAGTTGTCTTTGGATGTCAGCCACTGAAGAAAAAGGCTGACCTCTTTTATCCCCCAGTTTTTATACTGAGCATGATGCAGATGAAATGGAATGCCCTCTTGGTAAGTTTGGGGCCACCTGTCCTGCCTGCTCCTCCCCACAGTTACAATCCCTTTATGCTCTTCTGCTTCTGACTTTCCAGTTTGCTACATACCAAAGGTTGTTGACCTTGATTGGTACAGTAATGAGTATAGGCAAGACCCTTTCTGCATATCATTCCTTGGTACTAACTATAAACGTCAGGCCTTATCACTCTGGTAGCAGGCACTGTCTGAAGAATATGCCTTGTAGAGAATTAAGTGCAAAGTAAAATTACTGAAAAGAAAATTGGTGCTGTTTTACCTCAAACAAGGACAGTGGGCAAAAAAAAGGACAGAAAAAGTTATGTCTAACCATTTGGGACAAATTAAGGCTTTTTAAATCACCAAATGACCATGATTGTTAGTGAGAAAAATGAATACTTGTATAAATAACAACATCCAGACCTTTTGGACTGAATGCTAGAAGGATATTTGCATGTGTCTTCATATGATTAATATAATTTATTTATGTCATTGTGTCTAACCCTATTAGTAAACATTTTTTATGTAGTACAAAATTAAAAAAAAAATAAAATTACTTTATTTGCTCCCTGGTTACACATTATTCAGCTAGGGAAAGATAAGAATAGTTCTTACAAAAATATAATCTTCTTGTCCTGGTGAGACTGATGTAAATGAAATCTGTAGTGTGTCAGCGCATATAGTTAATTAGCAATACGAATCATGATTTTATTTTTTCTGTTTATTTCATACTCTATTAGTATAAAGCAGATGCATCAGAAATGAACATTCCTGCAGTGAATGCATTAATCCCCAAGAAATAGCAGGACCTCAAACTTTAAGTGAAACAGAAGTTGTGTTGCTTAATTCCAGAAGAAACATTTAATTATATTGGCTTTGGTGGATGCATGGTACTGAAGATGAATAGCTCTGAAAAAAAACTTTCACTAAATATTATACACAAATGCTTTCTAATATATATGCCTTGGCAATGTACAGATCAGTAATAACTGTGCATGTATAGATTCACATAAAATCCAACAAAAACTTAAAGGAAGTATACATTCCCAGTATACTCCCCAATTCTCAATTGTCAGTAAAATAAAATGATGAACCTTATGAAGTTTTTTAGCAATAGAATATGATATGTGCTGTGTATTACCCATTCCATGACATAAGTTCAGAATTAATATGAAGATTTTGTATAATTTCCCTGCATAAATAGTTGTTATAACCAACTGGATAGTCTGGTGTACACAAAACCTAACACAGAGACCTAACAAGGGTTCAGAGGGTCCATAAAGTCTGGTTGGGGGCTGGTAACTAGTGGTGTAATCCAGGGGTCAATAATGGGTCTAATCCTATTCAGCATCATTGTTAATGATCTGGATGAAGGGGCAGAGTGTACCCTCTGCGAGTTTGCTGATGACACCAAACTAGGAGGAGTGTCTGATGCACAAAAGGGTCGTGCTCTCAGCCAGAGCAACCTCAATAGGCTGAAGAAATGGGCTGACAGGAACCTCATGAAATTCAACAAGGAGAAGTGCAATGTCTGTACATGGAAGAACAACTCCATTCACCACAATATGCTGTGAGCCACCCAGCTGGAAGGCAGCTATGCAAAAAAGGACCTGGGGTCCCAGTCACAAGACAACAAGAAGTTGAATATAAATCAGCAATGTGCCCTTGCTACAAAGAAAGCTAACAATGTTGCATTAGAAGGAGGTATCTGATCCTTTCCCTACACTCAGCACTGGTGAGGACACACCTGGAGTGCTGGGTCTAGTTCTAGGTTCCTTAGTGTAAAAGAGACATGGACATAGCGCAGAGTCCAACAAAGGGCCACCAAAATCACTAAGGGACTGAAGCATCTCTCCAATGAGGAGATGCTCAGAGAACTAGAACTGTTCATCCTAGAGAAGAGAAGGCCCAGGAGGGATTTTATAAATACATATAAATGCATGAAGGGTGTGTGCAAAGAGGATGGAACCAGGCTCTTTACAATAATGCTTATTGATAGAACCAGAGGTCCCAATCTCTCTCATAATCTCTGCCCTATCTCTGCCCTAGATCCCACTATCTACTGGGATCTTTTACTTGGACATTCATATAATCATACCAGATAATAAATGGAAGTAAATATTAATACTGGACGTCATCACTGATCTCATTCAAAAGTGCTATCTTATATATATCAAAGTGATCAACACAGAAGATTAGTTCAAAACTTAGTCAGATTCCTTAGTTGCAAATTATTTGATTCAAAGTATTTGAAATGAGTATTAAGTTAGAATCCATTTTAGAGTATATAAAAAAAAATATATATAATTTGCGTATCAGCTAAATTGCAAAATCATACCATGCAAAAGAGTAGGGGAGGCATTTTTAAAGGCATTTCCTTTGTAGAACTGAATTCACTGAATTGAACCTTCAAAAATTACCGCAAATTTACAACAGTGTTGCATGAGAAAATGTAGCCCAGGCAGGTTGCACTACGTTATTGAAACCAAAACCCAAGGGGAAACATTTTACTAAAACCTCCCAGGTAAATAAGTGCGTGTGAGGGGAAAAAAAGAATAACACTTGCTCAACTTAATAACAAGAAATGAACAGCTATAGTTTTTGCTCTTCAAGCAGAAAAAAAAAAGTCTTAAAAATACTTGTGTCTTCTTTTGTATTTTCAGTCTCTTATCTATTTATGAGCTACTCCGGGGGGGGGGGGGGGACCCACTTAAAAATGGATTTTTAAAGAATCAATAACATGTCCACTTCCTTCCTTTTTCAGGTTATTCTGAGATTAAGGAAAAAATTTCTGAGGAGCAATTAGAGACACCTTTCTGTCTTTCTGATGTGCAAGCCACAACTCATACAACAGAGAAACACTGTGTCAAAACCTTTCTAAATATTAGTTCATCTTGATCTTATATGAGAAACAGTTTAAAAATATTTTCCTAAAGCTCTGGAAGTTATACTTCCTCAGTTGTATAGAAATCCATGCACTGATTTCAAGTTGTAGTCAAAAAATAAGGGACTAGCGGGTTCTAAAGGATAGTGGAGCCTCATGTGTAGAAGGAGATTGCACATTGCAGTTTTGTCAATTTATTTTTTTTTACATGTGCCAAATTCACAGGACTGTGACAATTCACAGAGGGCCTGCTACAAAACTTCCAATGAGCTATCCTTTTGTCATTGAGAGAAGTGTTCCTACCTGCTCACTGTGGATTCCAAAATTAATTTCTACTCAATTCACATTTGTTTTCCTCTGTTTTGTTTCATCCTGGCCTAATTTAAGTGATGTTTCTTTAAGGGAGTGTCACCAGGGAAGAACTTTTCTGTTTTTAAGCTACAGCAGCTATGGTGCAAGTTTAGTATCCAAACTGTATAATAATGACAACTGCTCTCACTGTAGGACAAAAATGCAACAGCAGTCTGTATGCTGTGCAGATCAAATATAAAAGTTAAACAAGGATCTGGATTTCTGAATGTTGCAAAGGTGTCCAAGACACCAATTTAGTTTTCAGACTGAGTGTATTTCTAAAGCCTCTTCAGCCAAAAGATAATCCATTATAAACTATTTTTCATTACGAAATTCCTGATGGATGAAAGGGAAGGTAGGCAAGCTGTTTATCAGAAGGGAATGAAATCTTTATAAAAAAGTAAAATAAATTCTTCTATGAGTAGAGAAACCACTGGAGTTAAATTTCCTGTGAATGTCTTTTCTTTGTGCCCCAACTTCTAAATAACCATGCTGAGGCAGCATGGCATCTGACTGCCTTTTAGTTACATGTAGCTGAAGGACATCAATGGTTCTGTAGAGAACATTAGAGCATCTTCTGTTTGGTTGGAGTTTTTTTTTTTTTTCTTTTTTGTTATGTTTGCTTCGGTTTAATGTAGTTTCCATGTGTTTTTTAGTATCTATATTTTTGCTTTACCCAGGTAGCCTTAGATTCTTATTAGGCTGATAGATTTTCATAAGAGATCTGAAAAAGCAGAATAAATCTATCACAAAACCACAGAATGGTAGGGATTGGAAGAGAGTTCAGAGATCATCTAGTTCAACCTCCCTGCCAAAGTAGGTTCACCTAGAGCAGGCTGGACAGGAACACATCCAGGCAGGTTTTGAATATCTCCAGAGAAGGAAACTCCATAACCTCTCTGGGCAGCCTGTTCCAGTGCTCCATCACCCTCAAAATAAAGAAGTTTTTCCTCATGTTGAGACAGAATTTCCTGTGTTCCACTTTGTGTCCATTGCCCCTTGTTCTGTTGCTGGTCACCACTGAAAAGAATCTAGCCCCATCCTTAATACTCACCCTTTAGATATTTGTGTCTGTGCAATTAACCTAAGCAATTTAGTAATGCTCAGCAGTTTCCAAGTCCAGCATACACTCACTACACGACTTTAATCCAGCTTTTGAGAGACAAAACGTGGATCATCAATTGGAAGATAATCCAAAATCATCTCACCTGAATCAGGGTAATCTTTGCCTTCTCTCCTTCCTTCTCCATACACAGCAAATTTATGTACAACCTGAATATAAAACACCTAGCAAACTTGAATTTAGATGCCTATAACACCAATACGTGCATTCACCAGAGAAAATGAATGAAGATTCACATACCCCACATAAGAAAAAGTAAAATCATACACTGTTCTTGATGCAGTTCTTCACATCTTCTTTGAAAGACTGAAATGACTAACCCCATCTCTGTTTTCATACTCATGTCGTAATTAAAAATTTCTATAATTAAAAAGATTTTTTTAATTGAAAAGTTTTTATTATGTAAGTATTTAGATTCAACTTTAAATGTTCTTTAATGTTTAAATTAGATTTTATTGCTATTTCTGCAAAACTGGCTGTAAGTAATGGTCTCGGCTTCATAAAAGCTTTTTGACTTTGTATTTAACCCATTTCTTATCCTTCCCTGTGTTTACTAGATTATTTTTTTTCTTTAAAAAAAGAAAAGATAAAAAAAAAGCAGAAAAACATTAAGCATTGTGGAGCATTTTATTTTATTGTAAAACTCGGGAAAAAGAAAATAATCAGCTTAATTTGGTTTGCTTTGCTATTTTGCTAAGAATAAATAGTATTCAAAGAGAAATTAATAACTGATATTATATGATGATTAAATCTAAGATGTAATCATCTAGATAATTACAATATTCAAGATGAAATGACAAATAACCAATGATTTTTCCTCTGGAACAAAATCAAGACCAAAAAGATCTCTAATTTGTACCATCTGATATTGCTATAGACTTTGGTTCATGGAGGCACATTTTGGTTCTTCTCTTGGTACAAGTACATTAAAATCCCAGTTTGGCTACTTAAGTTAATTAGACTTGTCTCCATGATATTTAAAGAGCTGGCCAAAGAATGTTAGCTTACAAACCTGGAGTGATGTTAAAGCATTCTACATGCTTAATCCCAGAATCATTGGGGTTTTATTTTTAACTTTTTTTTTTTACTTAATTAATTCACTATGAAAAACAGAAGTCAGTTCTCTCCCATACTGCTTAATTATTAAATTTGCAGTTATTAGGAGGCATCATACAATGTTATGGTCCTGTTTAAAAAAAAAAAACAAAAAAACCAAAACAAACAAAAAACCCCAAACAAACAAACAATCAAACAAACAACAAAAAACCCCACAAAACACAAAACTCTTTTATGCATGGTTATTTATTTCCCTTTTTCAGATTATGCTGTGTAAACTCTTTTTTTTTTTTTTTTCTCTACTTTTTTAGTTCATGTGCACTTTAAAGTTTTTACTATGTCCAGAAATAAAAATGCTGAGGTGGTTAGAAACTACAGTCTTCAGAAAGTATGACAAAAAATCTGCAATGCATTCAACAAGTTATCAACCTCAATTGGCCCTCCATAACATTTGGATTGCATCTCTCAGTAAATAGAATAGCTATTTGTTTCTAATAGAGCCCATGCTGCTCAGAAATTTCTGAGTGTTTCGGTTAACGAAATTACCACAGATACTTTGTTTCTCACAAAGGTGAGATAGGTTACATATTAAATAGGTGATAAAGTTACATATTAAATAAATAAATAATTATAATAAAAGGGGAAGGGCGGGACATCCCTGACCTCTACTGTTGACTGTAGCCAGTGCAATATATATTACTGAAGATTAGAGGCATTTATACATAAATGTGAAGAGATGTCATCAATCCATTAAGTCAGGCAGTCTCAGAGTTTCACGAATAGCAGTAAGAAGAATGAGTTGCCTGTGGTACGCATTAGTAATCTTCAGTGCTTATGTTCTTTTTTTTCCCTCAAGAATTCCTAAACCTCTAAAAAATTACTGTCACAGCAAAACATGAAAGTGACAATGTTTCCTTTGGTTTCCTTCTGTTAAATATATGTTACTGTCTATTTATTTCTGAGAATTAAAATGTCAGTGTTGCAAGCGATAACGTGCTAGTTCAAAAAAATAAACTGCTAGACTACCACAGCCACAGTTCATAAACTGCAAAACGGAGCAGACATAAATAGAGATATAAGAATTATTTTCTCACTTTTCTAATAATATTATACTCTTTTCTGCTACTGTTATAGGTTCTCTGCAAGAAATTCTACTCACACATAGGAACATAAAATTGAGTTAAGTTATCGAAGGCAAAGCCTAAGAACAGAGAAAGAAAACAAAAACATATTTGACAACCTTAGAGCTACTGATAATTTATGCATTAATTCTGTATTCCCCTTTCTGAACTCTAAACACTTTTTTACCAAGCTGAAAGATAGGATAAAGATGAAGCTGATCAGTACACCTTGTAAGCGTCACTTCCAGCTTGCATGCTGGTGATCTACTGATTCATAGGCATGCTGGCTGAAGCAGAAGGTCAGATGTGAAACTGCAAGGGTTATACAGTAAGAGTGGCTCTGGTGTAGCAATTGCTAGCAACAGAAGAGAGTAGATGGGTTTGATCTTCTGTCAATCTCAAATGCTTCTGTATCAATTTACTGCTTTCTGTGTTAGCTCAGGAGTGGCGATACCTGTGATAGACTTAGAATGGGAACGCACAATCATGCAGTTCTCCTTCCAGGCATAACACTACAGCTGCCTTCTGTGGTCAGCTGTCAGTAACTAAAAGGAGATGGGAAGAGCTGGTGACTCTTGATAATCCTGCTCTGGTAAGTATATCCAATGTACTAACTTCCTGGAGCCTTGTTTTGTATCCCAGAAGCAGCCATATGCTATTCCCCATACTCAGCTTAGGTTTAACAGCAATCTTCTATTCTTTGCTGGTACTGTCCAAAACAGAGCTTTTAAAAGCCCCTTTTTGTTAACCTATGTAAATCTGAAAGGATCCATGAAAACCAATGTAAGTTTTTCTTCATATAAATATGGAGTTTGTGCACATGAGAAAAGAGGAGAGACAGAGAGGAAAAGAAGAAAGGATGGAAAGCAAGCAGATCCAAGTCCAGCACTAGGGACCTTGATTCCACTCACCACAGAACTTAAAGACAGGTGTAATCTTTATGTTATTCATATGAAAAAGGCAATAACCCATTGCCACCCTTTCTCTCACTCTCTCTCACACACATACACTCTTTTTTTTTCTCTTCTAAGAGACTTCTGTCTTTAGTCAGTCATCTTTGCTGTAATTTTCTCTAAATCCATCAGTCTCTGAAGATTGTGAGACACTGGAAGAGGTTTCCCAGAGAAGTTGTGGATGCCCCATCCCTGGAAGTGTTCAAGACCAGGCTAAATGGGAATTTGAGCAACCTGCTCTAGTGGGAGGTGTCCCTGCCCATGGTGGAAGGGTTGGAACTAAATGGTATTTAAGGTCCCTTTTAATTCTACCTATTCTATATTCTATGAAATTGTAACTGGATGATCTCCCAGTTCTGGGGAATCCCTTTGTCAGAGGACTCCCTGCAGATGTCATTCCTGTCTGATGAAATTGAGAGTTGCTTCATTAACAAAGGGCTGACTAAAGCTATAATTCTTTTTTTTGTAGTACAAATCCTATTTTACTAGAAACTATTTTTAAGCAACCCTATCACAAAAACATATTCCTGTATTCTATTTTCTGGTAAATTAGACTCTAAATTTATGAATAACATGTTGTGTGTGTCTTTAGATCTTAGCCAGCACGCTTGCCACCCTCAACATTAGAGATCTCAAATGTGTAGACAGCATTTGAACTAATTTCTACAAATCAGTTTCATTTCTGCACTCTCTCTGAGTGTACATGTGGCTCTTAGTCACATGCAAAAGTCATACATAATGATTTCAACACTTACTAATAGCATGCATCACATTGTCTTTCTTAAATGTTTAACAGAAAAGCTCAACAAAAATGTCAGGCAAAAATAAACCTTTGCCTTTGTATTTTCATGAGAACCCTTTTAAAGAGTCCTTCCTTTAACCGGCAACATGACTGATAGGTGCTGACTAAGGAATACATGAAGTGTAGGAAGAAATATATGATGACAAGCATTGTTTGCACCCTTCTTCGCTGCATTCTCATTATCACCTACAGCTAAATACATTTACCAGCTAAAGGCAGCTAGTCAAGAGACTTGTGAAAGGCCCTTGATTCTGGAACTCAGAAAGAACAATGTGTGTGTGTGTTATTAGGAAGAGGGATTTTTATCAGTAATTGCTCTTCTTTATTGAGCAGTGAGTAATTGCTGCAGAAACAATCTCAGAGGCCAGCCATGGCTCAGGCAGTCACGTTTCAGTGGAATTCTGTAATTATTTTTAAATGTTCATATTTGCCAATTATAAAAGGGTACTGATAACTTGATTTTTCTTTCTTTCTTTATTTTTTTCTTTTTCCGGAGGATTATTTTTAAAAGAAATGTTTCTTCATATAAGTGCTCATTGTAAGAGTGTTCAGGAACTTGTTACAAAGTTGTTCAGTAGCAAAAATGTTCTAATGCTTATGGCCTTGTATATTTGAAAGAGAGTGTCCAGATAACACAGGTCACTGCACAAGCCTGCTGAAAGTAAAGTGCTTCCACCTGCCACTGAACTGCTGTTTGCTCAACTGCTCTGGGCAGCCCCAGTACCACCCTGCCTTTTGTTTGTGGGGACTTCCAAAAAAGAATGCAGTCAGACTAAAACAGTTTTCTTATCCATTCACTGTTATGCAATAAAAGCTTTGTCCACCTGAGTTGCATCTTGATCTAAAACCTTAAAGGAAAGAAATATAATTTTGAAAACTACTTTAAGACATGCCCTCCATAAAGGCTATGTTTCCTCTCTGGTGCTATAGTGGGATCTTTTTTGTTGGTTTTTTTTTGTTTTGTTTTGTTTTGTTTTTTTGTTAATACATCTGCAGCAAAATATATTCATGATAGACTAAATTAAAAAACAAACAAACAAACAAAACAACAGAAAACCTTACAATTGGGCAAAACCTTACAATTGGGTATCTTCATATACCTTTTTAGTAGAACTCCCTACATTTTATACTGCTGAAGTATTAAGCTTGAAGGTAGTTAGGGACCAGAAACTTGAGAAAAATCCAAATTGAGGTAATCTTATTTGCTAACCCCTTTCTACTACAACTCTTTTGAAATTCTCATATTTTTTTTTCTCATGTTCATCATAATAGTGAATACAAAAAGTAGTAGTCACTGAGGTTGTTTGCAACAGGAAGAAAAAGCACAAAGCACTGAAAACAGAATGAAGTAATTCAGCGCCAAAGTTAAGTGTTACTGGCTGCATCACTGACGTTGCAAAGTAATTTTGTACAATCTGCTCAACATGCTGTATTTTGTGAGGAATCGAATATTACCTTGGATGTAAAGTCCATCCTCTCCAGTGATTTCTGACTACTTCCATTTTTAATTGTTATAGTCAGATGTATAGAGGTGTCATTACATTTAATAAAAGCTATTTGTTTGCCCTCTGCAATGTGTGGCTATAATAAATTAGTAACCTAGCAATGATAAAATGCGTGCCAATGTTATCTGGTAAACTTCAAGTTATTGCTTGTTCTTTTTATGTATTTTTATATAGCAAAGGACCTTCAGAGATCATTTGCTCCAGCCTCCGTGCTCTGTGTAGATACATCTCGCACTAGATCATGTTGCTCAAAGTTCTGTCTAACCTGACTGTGAACACTCCAAGTGACTGGGTGTGCACAACTTCCCTGGGCAACCTGTTCCAGTGTGTTACCACCCTCATTATATAAAATTACTTCCTTATGTCCAATGTAAATCTAGTTTCCTTCAGTTCAAACTGTTTACGCTTGTCCTATCACTGCAGGTCTGGTAAAAATTCTCTCTCCATTTTTCTTACAAGTCCCCTTTAAGTATTCAAAGGCTGCAGTAAGGTCTCCCTGGAGCCTTCTCTTCTCTAGTCTGAACAACCCCAACTTTCTCAGCCTTTATTCACATGGGAGGGGTTCCATCCCTCTGACCCTTTTTGTGGCCCTCCTCTGGACCCACTCTAACAGGTCTATGTCTTTCTTGTGCTGGGGACCCCGGAGCTGAATTCAGTAATCCAGGTGGGGTATCACAAGAGCAGAGGGAAAGAATCACCTCCTTTGACCGGTTGGCCACACTTCTTTTCATGCAGCGCAGGATACGATTGGCTTTCTCGACTGCAAGCACACATTGCTGGCTCATATTAATTTTTTCATCCCCCAATGTCTCCGAGTTCTTCTCCACAGGGCTGTTCTCAATCCATTCATCCCCTAGTCTGCACCGATAACAGGGTATGCCCTGACTCAGGTGCAGAAGCTTGCCCTTGGCACTTGATTAACTTCATGGGGTTCACAAGCACCTACTCTTGAAGCCTATGGATTGTATCTCTTTCCTTAAGCACAGCTTAGCTTGATGTCATCTGCTGAGGACATATCACATTTAACTGTACAATATACAGAAATTATAGTGGCAGTTTCTCTTGACCACTAGCAGTGTGCCTAGGTGGCCAAAAAGGCCAACAGCATCCTGGCTTGTATCAGGAACAGTGTGGTAAGTAGGACCTGGGAAGTGATCGTCCCCCTGTACTCAGCACTGGTGAGACCCCACCTTGAGTACTGTGTCCAGTTTTGGGCCCCTTACCACAAAAAAGAC
>JAOQGH010000001.1:168917342-168942481 GCA_025769975.1 Gallinago jamesoni
TCAAGGCCAGGCTGGATGGGGCTTGGAGCAACCTGCTCTGGTGGGAGGTGTCCCTGCCCAGGGCAGGGGGGTTGGAATTGGATGATCTTTAAGGTCCCTTCCAACTCTAATCATTCTACAATTCTATGTTCAACCTTCTGGCAGGGACACGAGCAGTTATGGGATGTGATAGAAACGAGAGGAGGGTTCAACCAGGAGCCTACTGCCGAGCCTGGGATTTTTCAGGCTGAGCTATTTGGACCTTGTAGAGGTGGGACCACTGACACAAGCTATTTGGACCTTGTAGAGGTGGGACACTGACAGCTGCAAGTCCTGGCCATGCAAGGAAGATTCAAGGTGCTGCTCTGGATAAATGAACGACTTTGCTTCCCAGGACTACCAAGCTGCAGTTGCCAAGCTCGCGGTTCCTGCAAGGGAGGCCACGGTTTTGGGGGACTCCCTCTGACCCTGAATGTTTTGGTAAATCTCCTAGTTTTCTTGGAGGCCTTTGTGGGCTCAGCAAGCCAGGCAGACAAGATACTCCAAACCTCAAACTCCAAACCTCAAGTAACAGCTGGGAAATTGGAGCAGGGCCCCAAATCAAACACATTTGGAGATCTGGGAAACAGAGCCACTCCTTCAACAGCTGACCAGGAGAAAGCAGAGGGGACTGCAGCGCTGAGAGGAAGGTGACCCGCAAATTTCCCATTCAAAAAATCCTCTAGAAAGCACTTTTAGCCCTTTGAACAACGCTCCTTTGATGATGGGCACCAACATATTGCTGCACCTCAGCTTCCTATCACATTCCCCAAAGGTTTAAAAAAAATTTATTTATCTGGAAATCTATTTATTTCATCCCTTTAATCTCTTCAAAGTATATATTCTGTGGTCGTTATTTAGTTCTGACCTTTAGATCTATGGGATTAAATTTGTATTGTAGAAAAGTCCGGAGCGGTGCTTTTCTGTTGTATTCTATTGGGGAAAAAAAAACACCAAAAAAACCCCAACCAACCAACCAACCAAAAAAAACAACCAAAAACCCACCTAATTTTAAACTAGTAAAATAAATATCAAACGACCCAAGCAGCAGTTCGCCGAGTTCACACCACTACAAGTTGGAGCAGGCTATGGGTTTACAAAGCATGAACCATGAGAACAATTGCAACGTGGATCCAGAGAGAACTCCATCGAGTCCCACGCGGCCGTTTCAGGCCGGCTGCATCCATCTTCCCCGCAACGCCTGCTTTGATCCTTTTCCCACAATGGCATTTCATTTCACATTTTGTGACCCTCCTCCCGCCTTCTTTGTTGCCTCCCTCCTTGAATGCCTGGTTATTCCTCTCGTGCTCCACGCAAGAGGAGGCTGGGGTGGCTGTGGAAAGTCAGTGAACTGAAACGGCTCTGCTGCCCGTGGGACATTCGCTTTGTATAGGAGCAATCAAGTCTCTCTGTAGTTCCAGGAGGCCAAGAAAAAAAAAGGAAAAAAAAGAGAAAAAAAAGAAAAAAAAAAAGAAAAAAAAAAGAAAGAGTAGTTCTTGCTGGGTGGTTTTCTGGTCTCTCCCACCCCGCTCCCTTGCCTTTTAAATCAATTTACAATATGCTTCATGGCCCAAGCCCCAGAAATAGCTTTACTGCTTGCAATTTAGGGAGCAGCATGGGGGAAAGCTGTGGCCTTCGTGGTCAAAGTACAGAGCAGAGGGAGCTGGGACATGACATTTCTTTTTCGGCTACCAGGGAACAAAAAGATAGCTGTCCTGATTTTAGCGTGAGTATGTTCTGTAGGTTCAGATTCATAGACAGTACATATTACATTGGCAAGAATTTAAAAAAAAAAATCCCATATCCAAAAAAGGATATTCCTTAATATCAGAGAAGGGCGATTTGTCTCTACAAAAGATCAATTTTTATGAGGCTGCATGCAAATAAGACTCACCTCAGCATTTTTCTGTGAGTAAATTCGGGATAACCCATTGGAAATATGAGAGGGAAGGTGCTTGGTGAGGTTTATTCCCGGTTGTTCTGTCTCGGCAGCGGGCATTTCCCACTTGGCAAAGCCAAGAGATACAAGGTTTAACCATGTATTTTGAGGGTAATCAGTTACCAGCCCAGCTCACCCAAGGTAACTCATTTAGCCACGAAAATCACCTCCGCTGCCTCACCCCAGGGCCTGATGTCACCCACCTTACTCATATCCCACCAGGACCTCATACCTACCACCCTCTCATCCTTCCCTCCTGTGGTTCCCTCTGCCTAAGCATAGCTAGAGGCAAAAGAGGACATGGTGGGAATGGTGGTGACCTTCCCAGTCCCTTTTCTAAGCAGTAAGTCAACAATTTGAGAGAACCAGGGTCGGTCCCTTCTCCATCAGAAGAGTTGTGAGGCTGCGTCTCCCCTGACCAAGGGAAATGTTTGACTCCAGACCTGAATGCTGGGTCCCTCACTCTTCCTTGCTGGAGAGGGTTAGAGATGGATCCGACAACGAACTGCAGAGTAAGCAGGTGACTGTGACAGGGTCTGCCTCACGTGAGACAGCTCTTACTACATTTATTTCCAGAGTTTGCTTCACCTACTTTCAAAAGCTTAATAACTACGCTAACAAGTGTTGGGTTCTTTTTCTTTGATTTTTTTTTTTTTGGTTTGTTTTTTTTAAAAAAAGCGATGCTCCAAGTAAGCAACAAAGCAGTAAGTAGTGTCATGAATAGTCACCTCCGAACAGGACAAGGTTTAGTCTAATTTACACAGCGTAACTCATCACAGGTTGTGTGAGGAGCATTATTCATCCGTAGCATTTTCATCTACGACTCTGAACGCGTGTTGAAATTAGCCCTGGCAGCTTGACTAGAAGAAGAAGAAGAAAAAGAGGCCTTTTAAAAACTGCCCTGAAAGACGTCAGATACTCAGTAAACACAGATGTGTGTTTTGACAATTGTAGTTACGCGATTTAACTTCAAACACTAACAGCACTTCAAGGAGCAGCCCCCTCCACCCTCCTTTATTTTTTTTTTCCCTCTTTTCCTCCTCAAAAGTACAAGGATGTTGGGCAGCAATTATTAAGATCAGAGCCTCAAAACATAGTAAAACCTGATGAACTTCAGCAAAGGCAAGTGTCGAGTGCTGCACCTGGGGAGGAATAAACCCCTGGACCAGAATGGGTTGGGGGTGACCTGCTGGAGAGCAGCTCTGAGGAAGAAGACCTGGGAGTCCTAGGGGTACAACAGGATGCCCATGAGCCAGCAATGGGCCCTTGTGGCCAAGAAGGCCAAAGGCATCCTGGAGGGCATCAGGAAGAGTGTGGCCAGCAGGTGGAGGGAGGTCATCCTGCCCCTCTGCTCTGCCCTGGGGAGGCTCCATCTGGAGCACTGGGTCCAGTTCTGGGCTCCCCAGTTCCACAAGGACAGGGAACTGCTGGAGAGGGTCCAGCAGAGGGCTACAAAGATGATGAGGGGCCTCCTCCTCTTAGGAGGAAAGGCTGAGGGACTTGGGTCTTTTGAGTCTGGAGAAGAGAAGGCTGAGGGGGAATCTGATCAATGCCTATAAATACTTCAAGGCTGGGTGTCAGGAGGATGGGGCCAGTCTTCTTCTAGTGGTGCCCAGTGACAGGACAAGAGCATAAGAAGTTCCACCTAAACACGAGGAGGACCTTCTTTCCTGTGAGGGTGGCAGAGCCCTGGAAGAGGCTCCCCAGGGAGGTGGTAGAGTCTCCTTCTCTGGAGACATTCTAAACCTGCCTGGACAAGTTCCTGTGAAACCTGCTCTGGGTGGAGCTGCTTTGACAGGGGGTTGGACTAGATGGTCCCTTCCAACCTCATATCATTCTGTGATTCCGTAAAACACCCCTGCTCTTCTTAAAATCCAGCCATTCCAGACAATGCTGAACAAACCTCATTCTCATCAACAGCAAGGATAGATGAAGAACAGGTGAGAAGCAAGGGAGACAAAGAACACCTTTCAGCTGGATTTAAACCTGTCACTAAGTCTGAAAGCCCCAATAGTGCCAACATGTCTCTGAGAAGGAAGCAGGGCTGGCAGCAGAGCAGAGGACACCTTGCAGATGTCCAAAGTGGGCAGCTCCACTGCCGTGACAGGATGAGTACAGTCTCTCAGATGGATCCCGGCTCAAAGGCAGTCTCAAAATCCTCAAATGAAGCCTGCAGAGATGGGCAGGGTGAGAAGAACAAGTATATTTGCCTCTGTGAAAGACACAGCCTGTTTCTCGGCTCAGCTACGGAGAGGTACAGGGAGCTGCTACCGCTGTCTTGGCTGCCCAAGGGGAGGAGAGAGAAATAGCGGGACACGGAGGTTAGGAACCATTCTGGAAAATGGTAAAGCCCATAGTTGACACTGCAATAGCGTGTCCTCACTGTGTGCAGAAGCATCAGCTAATCTGGGTGACAACCCCCCCTACTACTGCATTTCACACTCACACCCCTCAACCCTGTTCTCCAAACATCTCCCAGCCTCATGGCACCATACTTTTCAGAGTAGGACCTGCACTGCCTTCTGGCTCCTGTGTCCTCGACAGCACTATTTTCCCAGCTGGTGACGACTACACCTGGACACATGGAGGACCACTGCGGTTGGAAGCTTGTCTGCTGCCCTCTCTGAAGTGCTGCACAAGCCCTTGAAGGACAGTGATGCCAGTCATTGTACTAAGAACAGCTGACACGAGGTTGAGGAGAGGATGGGGACACCACTGCCTCCAACACTGCACACGGGAGGCCATCAGAGAACCTCCATAATGAGGACGACGAGCCGAGACTTCTTGACGTGTCCATCACAACAACCTCCTAAACAGACTGAAGTGGATGCTCTCAGTCTCTACTGGGAGCTGGAGAAGGAATGGTGGAACAGATGCAAAACTGGCAAACCTGGAAGAACGTACAAGTGCTGGAAGTTCAGGGAGAAACACGGCTGTGGGGAGGGAGTTGCTTGATCTTCAAACACCACCGACTTTCTATACGTTATTTATCCTCAGTGAAGCCCTCCCTGGCAACCAGTAATGTTATGGGACAATGAGACGAAGTAGAAAATGATACGTTTTAGAGCATTTTTTTGAAAAAAGGGATTGAAGAAGCAACTGTAGTTCCCAGACAAATTGTTCAGTCTTTTTTTTTTTTTTTGGTCAGAATGTGACTCCAAGGTGTTTGGCTGCATTTAGGGCTGTGGGGTTTTACCCTTCAGTGCTGCCCTGAAAAAAAATAAAGTCAAAAATCTTATCGAGAAGCGAACCTTACCATTTGGACTGGCCCAGCTCCTCCTGCTTTCCAGAAAGCAGTAAGTGCACACACAGCTTGTTCTACTTAGCTTCAGATGTCCCCCCATGGGAACCAATGCTTCTCGTTTCAGTGGACAGAGCTGAAGCTGAGAAAACGAAGCCTATTGTTACTTCAGCTCAAGTTTTATAAGTTTGGCTTAGCAGATGAGAATCTTTCCTACCCTCACCGTCCACTGGGACCAGCTGAGCTACAGGCTTAGGCTTTGATAACGTGGAGAAATATTTCTTTCACAACTGCAAGGGCACCACCCTTCTCCAAACGCCTCCATCCACTGAGCAGAGCTCCTTGGCAGCTCCGTCGGTGCAATTACGGTCCATTTCAGGCACTGAATATACCATGTGTCCTGGATTTCCCTTAGATCTTCAATTCAGATTGGGTATAAATGAGCCATAACTACATCTCAGCTGGGAAATAAGGTTTCTAACCAGCTGAGCAGATTGGATCTGGAACAGTCACGCCACTGGGAGAAGTGAATACAAAAGGTTTAATTATTTTTGAGACAGAGCTTGATCTAGCGTTCTGTAGAATTAGAAAGAAAAGAGTCATGGACTCATAGAATAGTTTGGGTCGGGAGGGACCTTTACAGGTCATCTAGTTCAACCCCCTGGCAATGAAAAGGGACATCTCCAACTAGATCAGAATCCCCACAATAAGGTCTCCCCAGAGCCTTCTCTTCTCCAGGCTGAACAACCCCAGCTCTCTCAGCCTGTCCTCACAGGAGAGGTGCTCCATCCCCCTGATAATTTTTCTGGCCCTCCTCTGGACCCGTTCCAACAGGTCCATGTCCTTCCTGTGCTGAGGACTCCAGAGCTGGACACAGAGCTCCAGGTGGGGTCTCACCAGAGCAGAGCAGAGGGGCAGAATCACCTCCCTTAACCTGCTGGCCACGCTTCTTTTGATGCAGCTCAAGATACGGTTGGCTTTCTGGGCTGCAAGTGCACATGGCCAACTCGTGTCCAGCTTTTCATCCACCAAGTCCTTCTCAGCAGGGCTGCTCTCAATCCCTTCATGTATTGATATCAGGGGTTGCCTCAACCCAGATGTAGCATCCCTATACTCTTCCTAGGATACCTGTCCCCACTTCCACTGCCTGTGCATTTCTTTCTTGCCCTTTAGTTTGACCAGCAGGTCTCAACCAGGTCTCTTGCCTTCCTTTCCTCATTTCTTACACCTGGGGATCCAGACCTCTTGCTCTCTGTGGAAAGCATCCTTAAAGATATGCCAACTCTTTTCTGCTCCCTTGTCCCTGATGGCAGTTTCCCAGGGGTTCCAATATTGACTAACTCCTTGAAGACCTGCAAGTTTGCTTTCCGAAAATTCAGGCTCCTGGCTTTACTCTTTGCCTGATCCATATCCCTCAGGACTGCAACCACCACCAATACAATATTGCTGCAGCCCAGGCTGGCTCCAATCTTGACATCACCAACTAGCTCACGTGGGTTGGTGACCAACAGGTCCAGTATCGCATCCCCTCTGGTGGGTCTGTCTATTACCTGGCCTAAGAAGTTATCCTCAACACACTCCAGGAATCTCTTAGATTGCCTACAGCTCCCCGTGTTACTTTTCCAGCAGGTGTTGGAGTGGCTGAAGTCCCCCAGCAGGACAAGAGCCTGCAAGCGCAATGCCTACTGGAGCTGGAATAAAAAGGCTTCATCAATAGTCTCCCCTTGGATTGGGTGGCCTGTAGTAGACACCAACCACAAGGCTCCCACAAGCTGCCCACGCAACCATGAGGTTGCTGCTCATGACACCACTTCTAGCCCCATGGTACATCGAAGAGTTTGCCCAAAGCTAGGCATGAAAGTAGGCCACCAGGCTGATGTGCTACACACACAGCTCGTTTGCACTCACCACGGCCCTATTCCCATTTCTTAACCAGCTTTGCACTGACTGGAGAGCTGGAATACATACACCTTCTTAATGCTGTGGAAACTTCATGGGCATCTCGGAGAGTACAGGATTCCACAAGACACGTTGCTCAAGTCCGAGTTTGCCAGAGAGATGCCAAATAGCTTTGATCGGGGACCTTTATCTTGGCATAAACCAAGCTACCATGAAGCTGCAGGACGCCCTCAGTAGTTCACAGAACATACTTGGAGAAACTAGGGGTGGAATGGATGGGACACAGAACCTTCAAACCTAGAACCATTTCTCACATTACTGTGAGTCAGTCACCTCTGAATAACAAAGCACTGGTGACCCACCTCTCTCACGATGGACCTAGTGTGGCTTTCCACCAAAGGTTTCGGATGCTGTGTTCTACCTCCTAAAGGCTCGATAACTTTGACACACAAAAACGTTTAAGGAAGTTGAATGAGAAGGATACGGGCCTTTCTTAGCTCTAGAAATGGCAAAGAATTAGTGATTCTTGTGTGTGCACCACCACAAGCAAAACGCTGAAAACAGGCCCTAACGTGGAACGTCTACTCCCGGTGCAGAAAGGCACTATTTTGAAAGCTTTCTACAATTGTAAGCAATGAAATTTTTCAAAATGTTGCTCAGGAAATATATCCTGCCAAGAAAGCCCTAACTTAGGGATTTTGCAAAACATTTCTCTGCACATGGTGAACTTTGGATTTCTGACAGCTCGTACATCAAGCAATTCAAAGCCTAGAGGTCCGCCTCGTATGAATTGTTTTTGTTCCCTTTTTTGGCTTTATTATCTGGCTTCTCACATGAGATTTGTGATTTTAAACAAGCCTTTCTTTCAAAACAAGACATTTTTCCTGCTGGAATTCAAACAACAGTCCTACAGCGCTACATGAATTATCCCCTTAGACAAATGTCAAAATTTATAGCAACTCAAAACAAAACAGTGTCTACTGTCTTCAGTTCAGGCTTACAAGCAATAAAAACTGAGGAGATTACGGAAAAGGACCTTACTGTGTATTTTATATGGGATGGCAGAAATACTTAGGCACCAGAAGTCCAGTGCAGAGCCAAAAAGAGTACTTCTGTGGTCTTTTATAGAGATCAGGCAAACGGGCATATGTCGATGAGAGAGTAGGCTTATTTGCCATGAAGAATCTGGCAAAACTGGAATCATTTTCTTTTAAAGCTTTTAAGATTAAATGTCTTTAAAACGTACCTATATGGTTTTTGTCAAAAAGCAAAATGTTTAGGTTTTGAAAGGCTTTTTGAAAGGTTCTTTTCTTCACAAAGAAGCAAGAAGCGAATCTTTATCAAAACAATTACTCACTGAGATTGTTTTCTTCTTTTTTTTTTTCTTTTCTTCTTTTGTGAAAACGACAGCCGCGAGAAAAGTCAAGCTTCTGTATTTGGTGGTTTGCATTATTATTCCAGGTTCCCTATAGCTTCCAGAGCAGTATGGGTTATAGGATTAGAATTATAAGTGTCACTGAGCAAGTACATTCCCCCCAAAACTACTGAGATTTAGATAGAAATTGAGGAAAAACGCCTTTCAGTATATAAATCAGAGGCGGGCAGGCAAGGAAGGAAAAGTATTAAGCTCGCCCACCGATTTCAGCGAGTGGCTCAGCATTTTTGAAAGCCCAGCTACTATTTTGTGAACTGATTTTTGACATCTAGCTTTGAATACCCAGGCTTTACTTCCCGTGGTTACATGATGTAAGTCTGTACATTTGATTTTATTTTTTGTTGTGGTGGTGAAGCTTTTGTATAGCTTACGTGAGCGTACAGAAAAGGGTATCTTCAACGTGACCACAGAAATGGAAGGTACATTTGCCTTTTCCAGACGCTGTAAGCTCAGAGCATCATCACTGAAGATAAAACTCTTCATCAGCTCGTTTCAGAGCAGCTACAAAGCGCGGCTTGGTCCCCTCTCTCCTAAGGGGTTTGCAAAATGGCCCTGCCTTGCGCTACATCTTCCCCCTAATGCACTTACAATTACTTTCTGGCTCCGATTCGGTCCTTTGAAACTAAGCAGATGGTCCCGGCCACCCCACCGTCCCCTTCTCAACGAAGCACTCGTGATGTTGGCAAAGGGAGTTCTTTGTAGACGGAGCCCAAGACGGGGCACTCGCAGTGACAGCTGTGGGACCAGATAACCCTTGACTAATGGGGCATCTGTGATGGCTCTGGTTTCTGAAGGCATTGACAGGCTTGGAAACACACTGACGTCCCTGGAGGAAGGTCTGGTACTCACACACACACACACACTGGCCAGTGCATCATTTACATTTGGAGGCTCTGCATGGATGCAGACGAGCTGGGCTCTCCCCAACCATATTTTGAGCCTTCTCAGTGCTCGGCGGTGCAGGTGCAACCCCTCTACATACCTTAAAAAGAAGCAAAGCCAACAACACCAGGCTTGATAATGGAGGCCAGAAGCAACAAAGTCACAGCGATTGAAAAGCGACTCTGAAAATAATGTTCTGGGATGCTGTAGTTCTGAGACAACAAAGTTTGCAAGCAGCCCCTCTTTCTTCTGGCTGCCAGGTCTCTGAAGCGCCGTCCAAGACCCGGGTCCTTCTGCCTGGCCACCTGTCACGAGGTGCTGCAGACTGAGCGGTGGCCTCAGAAGACCTCGTGTTCCGTCACCGGTTTTGTAGATCCGCCACGTGGAGCTGGTTAGGGTTTGGTGATCACCAGATCCCTAAGAGAGCTGCCTTTCTTGTCAGCAGGTAGGACAGAAAGAAGCTTTGTCAAACTAAAGGATACTATTTCAAAATAGGCAGTACCTCAGAGGAGGACCTGTTCTTTCAGCTCTGCCTAAGGGGATTTTGACACCTGTGGTGGAGAGAGAACCTGGAGGTCTCTCATCTTTAAGCAAGCTGTCCCAGGTGTTGCTAAGCCTCGTTTCCTGATCCCAGGTGCCTACCATTTGACGTTTACTACACCATTTGTTTTCAGCGTTGCACCAGAAACTGAGACAATGTCCTTGTTCCAAGGGGAAGCGTGGCCTCTGAAATTCTGCCCACCTGCAGACACCCACCTTGAGCAAGTTTGTGCAGTCAACGTTGTACAGCTGTGCACAGCAGCCAACAAAAACTTCACACGTTTCAAATGCTATTCCTACGTGGAGTCACTCCGTAGTTGAGAGCAGACCTGTCTCATCTCTCTCCCAGGTCACAGATGATGGGACAAGGGGTAATGGCTTCAAGTTGAGCCAGGGGAGGTCCAGGTTAGATGTCAGGAAATATTTCTTTCCTGAAAGGGTTGTCAGGCATTGGAATGGGCTGCCCAGGGAGGTGGTTGAGGCACCATCCCTGGAGGTGTTCAAGAGACGAGTTGACATGGTGCTCGGGGACATGGATTAGTGTTGGGTTGGTGTTGTTTTGTGTGTGGTTTGTGTGGTTTCAGTGGTTTGTTTTTTGTTTTTTTTTTTTTTTCCATTGGTTGGACTAGATGATCTTAAAAGGTCCCTTCCAACCTAGGTGATTCTGTGATTTGGTGATTCTGTGACTGTACTTAACTAACTTTTATTTGAAATAACCTGCTTGAAAAAAACTGTCTTTTTTATATATACTACAAATAGTTCATACTAATGATCAGTAACATTTGATCTTCTACATTTTAGATACTCGACCTGAAGAACTTGTATATCTTGTCTTGCAAAGAAGTAATGAAGAAGGATAGTTTGAAACATGCAAAAAAAGGAGGATGAAATCTGTTGGCCTCATAGACATATAATAACAATGATAAAACAAAAGAAATTACTTTTTAAATATATTATTTAAACAAGCAAGCAAACAAAACCAAAACCAGATGAACTAGATATTGTATCTTCTTTATAAGAATCCAGTACTTTAGTGACTATTAGTAACAATTATGACACTTTAACTATTCTTCATAATCCATTTACATAAGGTATACAAAAAAATTATGAGGTTACAGGCATAACTCATAACTTTATTTGAAGTCTAAATAGCAATGATAAAGATAATTCTCCCAATTAATGGGAAAAAATCCTCAGTCACAGAAATTTGGGCACAGAGGATGCAGCTCAAAGGATGGTAAATTATCTTAGAATGACCAACTGACACTCCTAAACTGGAATTAGGTCTACTGTTTATACAAATAGAATGATGGCACATAATTAGAAATAAAACTCATTAATTTTTTTCAAATTCTAGGTCTCTGACACTTAAATATCATCCTTGATTGGATATTACTGTCAAATAGTATATTGTTTTGTGTACCTTGACAGCCATTCTCTGTTCTTCTGACTTCAGTGGAAGCAGGAATAGAATTTGTGCATTTTATGTCCAGTTCTTAAACTTCACATAGGAAAAAAAAAAAGCTTCATTGCAAAAATAATTGTTTTTTTTTTTTAATATGTGAGACACTCTAAGTTTCCAAATGTCTACTGAAACTGTAAAAGCCAAACGTAATCATCATCCTCACCACGAGTCATTCCCATGGTCCAGTGGATACATTATTAACATCGATTCAGGGAATTATGCTAATAAGACATTTTGGAGACATGTAGGAGAATGAATTTTAAGGTCTTTTGTGGGGACTTTTTCACTAAAGATTTTTTAGGCATAGGAAGAATATAAAACAGTGGCTCTGAACTGTATCACACCATGACAGAAATTAAGATATTTCATTCAGATTTGTGTTGATTTACTCAGCACTGAATTTACCTATCATACGTCATGTATTGTATCACAGTATTTTCTATACTATAGTATATTCTAATGGGACCAAGATTTATACTCAGATTTTTCTGAACTTAATTTTGTAGCTGGTTCCCCTTGTTTCATGCATGTGAAACTAACAATTTATAGGTGTATTGCAAATCTCAACTTAAAACAAAACCCAAACCTAATACAGCTTTTTAGATATTGAGAATATTTGGCCAAATAGCCAATGTATTACAAAAATATATGATGTCTGGAAGATAAGCTAATCAATATATTTGATTTCATTTCTAGTTATGCTAACAGAACCAGCTGATCTCAGCAGAGATTAATATCTTTTACAAGTTCAAGAACACTCTTGTTATGTCCTTTACTTACATAATGTTTTAGCTAATATTCAGACAGATATATAAAATCTTCTAAAATGACTTTGCTTCTGTCATAGTAGATGACGAAAAATCATTTACTTCAATTTTTTGTTTAAAGGCAACCAAGTGATTGGTTAAACTGTGCATCTGATCGTAAGTGAAACCAGTGATACAAAAAAAGAAACAAGTAAACTTATCCATAACCTTTTAAAATACCAAGAGGTATTGAAACAAACAAAAACCCTACATAAAGTAGTGAGATACATGGCTGCAAAGTGGACGGAAACCTCTGTGTGATAGAGTGAAAGGGCTAAACGAGCTTTATTCCAAACGGATCCAGACACTAATGTAGATAAAGGATATTCTGATAAATCCAGTAACAAGTAAAACAAAAGGAATTGAAATGATGAAAAACAATATTTTCCATTGACCAAAAAGAAAATAAAATCACAAAATAACATGATAAATTAAAAGTCTTTAATACCAAAAAAACCCCAACCCCAAACAAAAAAAAAAACCAAACAATAAACCCCCCCGATTTTTTTCTATGAATGTAAGTATTCATTAGATATGTCCTACATTTAATTTCTTGGCCATTGGCAGTGGGTTCAGAACTCAAATGCATGGCACCAGTATCAGTGGTACAGAAGAATTTTCATAGACAGGTTAAACAGAGTAGTATTTACAATGCAAAGACTTTGTTTCTCTCAGAAAAATTTTCTCTGAAGATTCTAGTTGGTGTTAAAGGCATTTGGAACTACTAGCACAAATTGTAGCAGGCAGACTTTCTTTAATAACTAATAAAATTGTGTTCTTTCATGGATTGGGATAATCTTGAACCCAAATCAATAGAAAGCAAGTTAATTTCTCCTGACATCTGATGGAACTTCCTGGAAGCTCCTGCAAGCCAGAATTCTCAAAACCCATACCAGGGAGGGAAGGCAACAGCATTTAAGTTAGAGACTCATTTAATGTTCAATATAACTATGTCTAGTCTATTGTAACTAGAATGTTTCTGAGTTTGATGCAGATTTCTGCACAGCCAAACTATCTCAGTAGTCAGCCTTGCAGGATCCCATGTGACTAAGAAACATCCCAGAAGGTAAATGAAAAAGCAGCCTATAAAAAGACTCCAACAGTAAAAAGTCAACACAGAAATATCTTAACTAACGTGTTATTTGCCTGTCTAATTATTCACTTTGGAAGAAATTGGAATTTCAGGTTACTACAAAATAAGTTCCTTATTAGAAACAATAAAGAATGCACCAATTCTAGCTTTTTTCCAGTATATAAAATAACTGTTTAATATTTGTTTAACAAGGTTCCTTTGCTTCAAGTGACACTGAACTCAGTAGGTCTTCACTGAGATTTATCTGTTTATTTACCTATCTTAGATAAATCTAACCAACTAGCTCCCCCCAAACTTCAGCAAGGCCTTATCATATGACCGTGAAAGAAGCTTCTGCTTTATGAAAAAATTAACTGAAAACCAAGAAAACTGCTACAGTATAATAAGTCATAAAATTTTCAGACAGTTTATACATATGAATTTTTATCAGTGTTATTTTATATTCAACATAATAAAAGTAGGGTAGATGTATTTGCTTAAACAATTATAGTTTATAGTTAACAAATTTAATTAGGCAGGATTATTTGCACAGCAGTTCATTTACATAATGTAATCTATTTTATACCAGTCCAAATTCCCTTGGTATAAAACAGAACAGAAAATTCTTTTTTTTTTATTACAGTATTTTTGATCAGTTAATCAAGACAATGTTCCAGTTATAAGAAAGCAAGCAAATGCCCATGCAAAACTAATTTTCCAGTGTAACATATTTTAAAAAAATAACCTGAAAAGATGCAGTGGGATCAGTCTTGTCTCCAACAATAGCAGCAATAATTATAACATTTATGCCTCTATGCCTCCATGTTCTGTGATAGAATACTATCACCTTCATTCAAAGTCACCTTTGTAATATATGTCCCTCATTAAAAGAATCAGTGACTTCTTTCAACATCATTCCTTTTGCAAAACATATGAATTAAATCCCACACCTCTGCTATATAGATGTTCTTCAATAATTATGACAATAACAGAATCACAGAATCACAGTGTGATTGAGTGGTTGAGTTTGGAAGGTACCACTGGAGGTCACCTTGTCCAACTCAGATAAGATAAGCTCAGATAAGGTCACCTCTAGCTGTTTTTCCAAGACCATGTCCAGACAGATTTTGAATATCTCCAAGGGTGGAGACTCCACAACTTCCCTGGGTAACGTGCACCATTGCTTAGTCACCCTCACAATAGAAAAGAAATATTTCCTGATGTTCAGAGTCTCTTGTGTTTAGGTTTGTGCCCATTACCTCCAGTCCTGCCACTGGGCACCACTGAAAAGAGTCTGTCTCTGTCCTCTTTATACCCTCCCATCAGATAGCTATACACTTGGATGACATATTTCTAGGCCTTCTCTTCTTTAGGCTAAACAGTCCTAGCTCTCTTAGCCTTTCCTCAAAGTGAGGTGCCCCAGCCTCTTAATCATCTCAGTGGCCCTTTGCTTCATATCTGTCTTGTACAGAGGAACCCAGTGAAAGAAACAAATCTGAGACTTATCCTAACAGTTATTCAGAATAACTACAATAAATTATTGAAGGAGGATAGAATCTCATAGGCTTAAGTAAAGAGTAAACAAGATAGCAGATGAAAGTAGAATTTCAGTGTAATTCAGGGATAGAAATTTCTCTCAAAAATCTACAAGCGTAGTATGAGGCAGCATTTCCAATGGTGTCAGGAACTTCTTCAGCACAGTAATGAAGCTAGACCATAACACAACATATCCCTTTCTGTTGGGATTTCTATCTCAGTGGGAATTATTACTTTTGGAGTCCAAAGACCATTTTTCTACCCTTGCTTTTTCCACCCTTTCCACTACTTTATGATGTGAGGCAAGTAGCTACTGCAAGGTCTACTGCCATAGAGATGAAAGTGGGGCTACTCTGTCTTCAGAAATTTTCTTACTCAACATAAAGATATCATACTTACTTGTTATTAATTTCAAAAGTTACGCTTATGACTGGGAAGACTTGCCCAATAGTGATACACTTTGAGAGGATATTTCAAAGACTGGAATTTCATATAACAACTATATATATAATATATAATATAAAATATAATAATTTTGTGATGTGTAGTAAACAGAAGGAAAGCAACCTTTTTTATCTCTAATCTTACTGTTCTTTATTATGTGATATATGCCTTCTTTTGTATTAGAACACGAAAGGGATTGGTTTATCAGCAGTACAATTCAGTTTTGTTATGTATACCTGATAGCTAACTTCCAAACTCCCAAACTCCCAAAGTACCTTTTTTTCTTGCTGTTGATTTGGGGTTTCTTTGTTCATTCATGTGTTTGATTTCCCAGACTGCTCCAAGCATGGCAAGCTCTTGCTACTGGTTGAAGTCCTTAAGGAAATTTAACATCTTATAAAGGCAAACCCCACAAATATGTTGAGGGTATTTTGTAGTCACATTTCTTAACTTTTAAACTGTGTATATTCAATATTTTTGTCTGGATATTAAAATGAGATTTGGAGTCATTTTACATTTCTTCCCCTTGCACTTTTAAGGTTGCTTTTATCAAGATGAGTGAGTCAAGCTAATGTTCTCTGCTACTGCAATGGAAGAAGTTCAACACCTCTGTTGCTTCTTACCCCTCTGCATTGATGGGTGTCTATTTTTGCTGGAGCTGACATGTTCTTGACCACATAGCAAGTTGATCAGCTCACTAGCATGTCAGTAAATTATCTTCTGTTTCCCTTGCTGGATTAGCTTTCCGCCAAACTAGTAAATTGAAATGACGTAGTGTGTGGTCAGGTCAGAAGGACAGAAGAGACCCAAGTCAGAGCCTTAGGGTAGAGCAGAACATCCCTTTCTCAGATCATAGAGTCCCTCTGTCAACTCAGCCCATCTCATGTAAGTCCATTCTGTTTCCCGCCATCTACTGTCCTCCTTACAAACAGAGACCAGCTTTCAAACTTCCTGGGGTCTGGGGGACCTGCTTCTTTCCTTAAATTCTCTGTTGCACGGACAATTCATTGTTCTTATTCGGAGTTTACTGATTTGTAGATGAATATTTTCAATGGACTCCTACTCATTGTCATTACTAGCACTTCTCTCAGATACCATATACCCTGGCATAAACAACTGCTGTTATCAGCAGACTATTGAGTTAGGATTTAACTTATTTTCAGGACAATTTGACAGACTCCAGCCAACAGGGAGTTCAAAATAAAAGGTGGAGCTCATCAAGACAGTTATAATCAAAAGTATTAATGAAATATGAAGAACTCTGTTTGGACTAAATTCCTAACTAACATATAATGATTCAATCAGCTACCCTTTATGAGAAGGAATAGAGACATTTTCTTCTCTTAATACTGTTAGAACTCCTTTTCTGACTATATGCTAATGTCATGCATGTCCCATTTATTCTTTACCTTTGGTCTTAGCCCTTCCTACCTTCTGTCTATATTAGATGAATGCAGTAAGTACCTACAAATATCTGAATTATTGCTTAACATTATAGCCCTGCACTTCTTGGGCCTCCAGAACAGTGTACATAAGGTAAATATGATCCTATTGAAATTATACTTTATTAAATTGAAAATAAAATAAATAAAACTGCACTTATTAAATTGAAAAGAGTCTTCCCAAAACACATAAGCATTCTGAAAATGACAAACAACAATATTAAAATTACAGTGGAGATCCAACTGATGAACACTTGTGAAAGTTTTAAAAACAATTAGGGGTGGAAAGGACATCACTGAGAAGTTTAAATATCAACCTTGTGTTCCACAAGGCCACAGAACTATTCTTTATCTTGCTCCCGGTAAATATTTCAGCAAGT
Source organism: Gallinago jamesoni (assembly GCA_025769975.1). Classification (NCBI taxonomy): domain Eukaryota; kingdom Metazoa; phylum Chordata; class Aves; order Charadriiformes; family Scolopacidae; genus Gallinago; species Gallinago jamesoni. The sequence goes on from JAOQGH010000001.1 coordinate 168,934,442, forward strand.
AGAAGGAAAAGTTCCAGTGTAACTAGTTATAAAGTCTTTTCTCTCACTCATTCAGCGTCTCAAAAGTTATCCAGTTGCTTCCTCCTCTTGACATTTTAGTGTTCCTCTAATACTGATATACAAATAGCATCTAAAACAAGAGTAAAAATTATTCACATTGACATTTGCATAATGAACCATTATGAAAAAAGTGATAGACAAATTACCATCTCACTTGCTCAGATTCCTGGGTTTTAACACTTAACAAGATACCGCTACTCAGTATTTGTCCACAGTAAATTTTTGCTGTGATATTAATTTCTCTGCACTAGGAGGACTTTTTACATCTATTTTTTTCAAAATAATTGTTTTCAGAAGTACCATGGATTAAGAGTGCCCACTAGTGTCAGTTTCTGTGTCTTAAAGCTTTTTTATTCTTTTTCAGTAACTGACTACAAAAAAATATTGCACTGGTACAGAAAACATTGATAAGAACAAAAGCAGAAAGACTGTCTTCATTAGAGTTTGAGCAAAATATGGTTTTAAATTAAAGCCACTGGTATTCACTTACATAGATAATGTCAACCTATGGAAGAAGAGTATGCACTTCGAATAATGAGTAAGTCTGTAAATCTCTGCCTAATAATTGCTTTCACGCCTTTTGGCATCTGAGGATAAATTAAATTGTGATTTATGGCTGATACTTTACATGTACGGATATCCAAAACATCAAATCTCGTTTAGATGCATAACAAAAATTTCTCAGAATAACTTAAATGGGATATTTTCATATGTACATTAGTTGATATCATGAGTTTTGGAAAGAAAAGAAATGAGTCTTGCAATTCTCTTTATTCTCATTTCCATTTTGTTAACAAGAAACAAAGCACATTGGTGCATACAATATATTACTGTGATTTGAAAAGCATCATTTAGTACTTGTGTTACAAAAATGTAACATTTATATAAATCATGATGTATGAAGTTAGCCTCTAAAGGAGTGAGGAAGAATGAACTACCAGGGAATCAAGTTAAATAATCATTCCACGGCAACAAATAAAAATGACAGCCCTTCTTTTTTTTTTAAAAAAAAGGCAAATATTGTCTATTGAATGTGCTTGTCTGAACATACCATATTAAATTTTTTGCTCTCCAAACTGCAGATTTAAAAAGTAAGGAAATTTATGTCATGCCAAATGATATGTGTGTGCCACTCTCAATTATATCAACTGGAAAAATACCAGAATATTTGTTAGGAACTAGCCCTGCATTGTAGAATTTACCTGACCTGGTTATGCACATTAGGAAAAGTACTTGTTTAAGAGAAATTCACTTTGATGGACATAGGACTGGGCATGACTAATTTAACTACTTAGAAATGGAGCACTATATCATATCATTCTAGACAAGTTTTGTGGAATTCTGACAAGAAAAAAAAAAAGGGAGCACACTCAGTATTTCTGACATTGATGAGATGTAGCAAGGCAAACAATGAGAACTCCACCACTGTTAAAAAAATGAATGCTATCATTCTCCACAAAAGGAAGAAAACAGCAACTATGACTGGTGGATAGAAAATATTTCATAATAATTAAACAAATGCCTACTAAGGGTCTGGCAATGCACCTCTTTAGATTTTTGAATTTTTAAAAAATTCTCATTCTTAGAATGGATCAGATTATTTGTATGTGGATAGGAGTGATTGCCTGGAAAATGTATTTGCTATTTGGAAGTACCTTTAGCCTTCTTTTTGTCATTTGCTTAGACCTAATGAACCTAGGTCATTATCAGATGCCTTTCATTTGTCTTGGAATTTGTCCTCAGGTGCTTGATCATTTGATCTTCAGCCTGGATGTTGTCAACAAGACATCATGAAGAGATTGAATATCTTCCCGATGTGCTTTTAAGGAGAGCAGCAAAAATCTTTAGTAAAATGAGTGAAGTTCACAAAAGGACATGCAAGATGCACATTGTAAACATGAATCAAGTGATTGACCAGTAGTGATCTAATAGTCATGATATAAGTACTGTGTTCATAGAAGACTTTGTTTTCCTATCATCATCTTTTTAAAAGATAAGATAATTCAGCTTAAGTAGCTAGATTTAAAGAGAGTGGTTTTTAAAATTAATGTATAAGACAAAGTGAAATCTTTCGGAGATATAAATGATGATTTTGTGCAGTCAATGTGTAAGTTAGTAGTATCACTCAATGGAAATAATATATGTATACCAGAAGTTTTTTCTTCAAGGTGTGTCTAAAAAAAAGTAAAATGATAAAGTTCTGAAGTTTAGGATTCAACCCAGTTTTAAAATCTCTGCCTGGAATCATGCACTTTCAGAAACTTCTCAAAGGTCACTTTACAGATCTCCTCTGAACTAGAAATGAAGGACAAAGGACAAAAGTGCATTACAGCTACTATGGCTGGTAGAACGTTATAATCAGTAGATGAAGCTCTATCTATCTTAGCCTCTAGAGAAGTGCAACAGGAGTGGGTCTGTAGAGTGAAAAAGGTGATGCTTTGGGCATGCAACCTATATAATGTCTGTTTTATGAATTTACTTTGGATAAATTCTATTCTGAACTCATTAATTTAACATTATCTAATTTGATGCAAAAAACCCACCACCTAGAATTCTTACAAAGTAAAGAGAAGTAGAAAATTAGAGGAAACATATTGTTCTGACCTTATTTTTAAATATATCAGATCACCTTTAATTCTGCAAATGTTAGCCTCAGGACTGTCCCAGAGCACTCAGTAACTTGCAAAGGTTACATAGATATGCCTCAATTTGATTAACTAATTAGGTGAAGAAAGTGGACAAAAGCAGATATTGCAATATTATATACATCTCGGCCTTAAACGATTGATTTCTTTCATTTTTTTTAAATAAAATTATGTACACAGTGAAAATATTTAAAGAGCAGACAAGTAAACGCAAACAGCATGATAAGTGAATATATATACTAGTGTCAAGACAAACTTTAGACATTTTGAAATATATTTCAACTAGTTAGGAGGGGTTCTTTCCAATCCACTACTTTTCTGAATTATTTCAAATGAATCCTCCTGCTTTCTTTCAAATATGGCATCCCTCTTGTGATCTCCAAAGAGTTGCTGCATTCCAGTGTTTGATGGTACGCATGTTCACAAATATTTCACTCTGCACCTGACACTGACACAGGTCCTCCTCAAACTGCACATATTCTCCATACACCATGCTTTCTTATTGTCTCACAATAAGCTGCTCAGATACTGTCTTCTCCAATAGCTGAACTCAGCACAATACATGTCATTGGTCTGTACTCAAGTTTTCTCAGTGCAGCGACTGGAATTAAAATTGCAGTCCGAATGCCAGGCATAGAGCTATCTATCCTTCAATGAATTGCAGGTCTGTTAGGAACCTTAACAATGCAGGGTTAATAAAAACTTTTGCACTCAGAGAGGAAAGAAGCAAAGGAAATCACTTCTACCTGTGACAACTTGTGGTTCCCAGAGCTATGAGCTCAAGAAGTCTCATCGCCCAGAAGGAACTCCTACATCATCTGTCTGTACATGGTATCATTCTGGTCCCCCTGGTTGTAGGACACACTTTCCTAATCTAATGACCTGGAAATATATTTTAGCAGAAAGCTTAACTAGAAAGTGCCAGAATATTCATCACATCCACAGAAATAATATAACCTATAGTTAGTTCCACCTAGCAGAAAACTGGATTATAGAATCACAGCAAAAGACAGGTGATCCTTTATATTCTGTATTCAAATCTACTTTGAACGATGAGAAATGTATCCTCTTCCTTCATTGGAACATGCTGTCCTAAGTAGTTCCCTATCCCATTTCTCTGGGATTTAAGCCGGACTCAATCCTCTCACAGCTTTTGCATGAGGCATGTTTGTATATAGTGGCCAAAATTTGATATTTCATTTCAGATTCCTATGAGAAGGCAAAATGCAATTATAGGAATAGTTTGCATTGTATTAATACAGTATTGTGACTTTTCAATAGCATGTCAAAGCAATCTAGATACTATCTGATGACAGAAAAAACTCAATTTTCTTTCTGTATATACCCTAAAAATATTTTGCCCTCGTGTTGTCATTGATGCTGTCCTTTTTAAAAATGTCAGTATTCTGTGCTGATTCAACCTAACTGAAACAAGTTAGTAAGTGTTTGGGTCCTAGTTGGGTGGATGAGGTGAATGCAGCTAATACAATCACAACAAACAGCTCTCTATATTTTACTATATCAGAATAGGACAAATGCCTGCTTTCAGGCTGTCCTAAGTTAATTAAGACATCAGATAGCTTAGACACAAGGCTTTATTTTAGAAGGAAAACATAAGCTACTGCATTTAAGGCACTTAAAATCATGAAACCTTTCATTTGCCCAATGTAAACTTGGATAAAATCCAAAGCGTCAGGAAATCTGGAGTTTTGTGCCACTTGGATGCACACAAGTCTATGGGACTGGATAAGCTACACCCAAGAGTGCTGAAAGAGTTGGCAGATGTGCTTGCCAAACCACTTTCCATCATTTACATGAAGTCGTGGTTAACTGGAGAGGTCCCGATGGACTGGAAGGTGGCAAATGTAACACCCATCTCCAAGAAAGTCAAAAAGGAAGATCCAGGAAACTATAGACCTGTCAGTCTGACCTTGATACCAGGGAAACTTTCACAGAAAGAGTGGTTGGGCATTGGAAAAGGCTGCCCAGGGAGGTGGTTGAGTCACCATCCCTGGACGTGTTTAAGATTCGTTTAGATGTGGTGTTGGGGAATATGGTGTAGGAGAGAACTTTGTAGAGTAGGGTTGATGGTTGCACTCGATGATCCCAAGGGTCTTCTCCAACTGAAATGATTCTATGATTCTATGATTCTATGAAAACCCTGAATGTTATTGTACCTTCTAGTACAATATGTCTATCTTGTAGGTCCCATTTCCTTCCCGAGGAAAATTTTTTCTGGTATAGATGATGGTATAAATTCTGTAATCAAACAGAAATATATGTATATTTTAACATACATCTGGGAGAGACTGCTGAGTTGATACCTGTAATGAAACATTAGTTGCCTTATTAAAAACAGACTCCTCTGGAAAAAAAAAAAATCTAAATTGCCACCCTGGATAAATTACAACCATCTTTTGTGACAAATTTTGGCAATAATTTATTCCTTTCTGGCTTATAGGTTCTTTTTTTTTCCCAAAAGAGATTCATGCTATCATCTTAAATAATAATTAATCTATTAACTGCTATTTAATGATCAGATTATTGCAGAAGTGCTTGATGCAGTGAATACCAATATTTTAAAAAGACCCAGGCTCATTTTCCCTCCAGGGCCAATGGAGCAATGCGGAAAATTATACTGTATACAAATAGTTATAAAGATTATGCATAAAGTTGAGGAAATTTATTCCTTAATGGTATCTTTTTAGGAGCTATGATAGCTTGATATCATAATAACTTCATTTTTAATTTTTAACATTCTGAATCATAAAATAAAATTCTTCTTTACTGGGTTAAAAGAAGTGTTAGCTGGTCATAGGCCTTGGCAAATGTAGTGAAATGTGGGAGTTTAAAACCTTCATCAAAAACAATATTCAATTTGAGAGGACAGATTCTTGAGAATAACCTGGGTGAAATACCTATCATTACAATGGCAAATATTGATATTTGAGGTTCTTCTTTGTCACATGACTACCTTTGCTAAAGAATTATTTTTCTGATCAAGGGTTTGGTCCCCAGATTATATGTGACCAGTTGCTTTGGAGAAGCTAGTGTTGTAGACATGCCATTCTCTCCAAGAATATTCTATAGTTCTATAGTACTGTTTAAATTTCAAAGATGGATGTGCACCTCTTTTCCCAGCCGTTCCCTTTGACATTGGCAGGAATTTCCCAATGTGGAGTTATCTGTAAGGAATAGCTATATTGTTCTTGTTCACTCACACATCCTGGTCTCTTGGTTGCTTAAATATTAATTGCCTCTGAACTGTTTTGGGGAATTACACAACTATTTCCTACATGTATTTTGGATAACAGTTCACGCCAGTCATAACACCCATTAACCAGTATGAATACGATGGCAACCAGTTTGGCTCCTTCCAGACTATTAATTTCTCAAGCAATCTTGAAACATTCTTGGTGTGTTCAAATATCTTGCACGACTCAATGTTATTTCCTGTTTCAAAAACACCGTGAAGCTTCCAAAGACCTTCCTTCATTCCAAAGCTTGGAACTAAACCATCCCACAAAAATGAGAATTGTTTTAATGATATAAAGCAGGGGCAATATATAGGGTATTTCAAGTAGTAGCATGCAACCAGTCGAATCTAGAGAGGCTGTGAACAATGTCGACACACCATTTGGATACTCCCAGAAATGCAGCTATAGATCCTTACTATATGTTATGAATAGCTAAAAAATTAATAATAGTTTTCATAGCAGCACAGTTTATTACATAAATATGGTCCTAGAGATACCTTTTTATGAAAGTCTAGATCTTAATATATTTTTTCCCTTCTGTGAATGCAAAAGTTTTGAGCTTGAAACATAAATCAATATTTGTTTTTTTTTTCTACTATAGCAGACTGTGCTACCCAAGGGGAATTGTCTTTCACCTTTCCAAAGATTTTATTGAAATATTTAATGAAGCTCTATGATGTATCTTCTTTATTATATTAATTCCTACAAGGAGTACTTTTGTACCCTGCAGTTCCTGTTTAGTTGTTTTGATCTGTGTCAGGCTGGTTTCAGTAGATCAAAAGATTATAAATTGCTAACTCCTGAGTTGATTGAAACATAGCATCACTATAAATCCTTGTGATTGATAGATTTTCTTGCATCAAAATTAGGTCAACTTTATTACTTTAAGATTGTTTCTTTTTGTATGAAGTGGTAATCACAAAAAAGCAAGTTAGTTTACACAGTCTAGTATAAAATCCTCATATACTTCATCAAGCCCTGGTACTAGATATATTAATGGTATTTTATCAGAGTGTACTACGTGTATGTGACATCCTCTTTCAGAAGCTATCCTCCAAGCAAAACCATTAATACTAACTTAAATCATAGCACAGAGATTACACATGTTAACATTAAACAGAGATTTATAGTTATTTCTTTCAGAAGAAAAGCTGGGGTAAAGTTCTGAAAGTTATTTTTCTGGCAGAAAAAAAATCAAAGCAAAGAAAATAATAAAAAATGAATATTGTTTGAATGTCTCTCTGGCCAGAATTATAGAATTGAACGTATAAGCATTTCCAGATACTAGCTTAAAGTTTACACTCACTACTTTTGAATTACTATATCTTATAAAAGAAAATTGAGTATATCTAGCTTCTAACCATCTTTACCCTTCAGTTGACAACTTGTTCCTGACCCGCCCCTACTCATGTAATTGTATCTCTATCCATGCCTAAAAGTACATAGGAAAATAATTCACATTAAATGTTATCTGGAACGCAAAATTGCATTTATAACACAGGCTTGGCAGTATGGCTGGGGCATAAATAGATGTGCGGTTTAGAACCTGAAACTGCTTGGCCCTGCTTTATCACTTTGAAAAATGTCTGCTGAATGATGACATATGAAACATATCTAATATGAGAGTGAAAATGAAAAGCAGTAAGAGCTTTCCAGTGTTTTTGAACATTATTGTTGCTTCTGTTTCTGCTCTGATCTCAGTTTCCACACTAGTTGCCTTGCCTTGCCTTGCCTTGCCTTGGCATGCCTCACCTTGCCTCTCCTCTCCAATAATTAAATTCCTCAGTTTTACGCCAATGCAGTAACCTGACCATTTCCCGCACTTAGAAGGAGCTGCAAACCATCCTTCATCCTAGAGAAAATTCCCTTCTCAATGTATTATGTGACTGGTTGTGACGAAACGGGGAGAAAGGACTTCACTGTGAGGTTCAAATTAATTTATTTGAACTTCACTCACAGGTCCAATACGTCACTATTGCAGGTCCTATGTGTACAATGACAATTACACTATTGCAATTAAAAAGCAATCCGCGGAATACACTGTTGCAGCCTACAAGTGATCCCGACAAGTAACACCA
>JAOQGH010000001.1:168942581-168955415 GCA_025769975.1 Gallinago jamesoni
CATCTCTGCATAGAGGAGGCAAGGCAGAGATGAAGCTGAGTTGCATGACAACTCCCTGCATCTCACCTATTGTGCTCTGAAACCGGTTCGGCTGGATGCTCCCATACACTGGTGGAGACTCAAAAAATGTTAAATGGTTCTTCTAAACTTGAAAATTCTTATGGTATAGTTGTCTAAAACAATGAAAGTCCATCTCTGAATTTGTTAGAAATAATTTATGGCGCTACCATAACTTTGTCTTTAAAATAACAGCTCATACTCCAAGATAAAGGAGTGTTTACTTTGGTGCTATGTGTAAAAATATTTCCACTTTAAATGGAATCAATCTGAAATGTAGAAATCACTAAGGATAACAATATATATTACATCTTACTGAAGAAAACCAGATAGAATTGATTTTTGTTAGTGATCTTATAGTTCAACAACAGCCCATCACTAGTTTCCTTCAGTGTATATATTAGGTTTGCTTGGGAATGTTTTGGTAGTGGGAAATTTGATAATGGGAATGTTTGGGTACATGGATAGTTTCTGTGAGAAGCTGCTAGAAGCTTCGCCTATATCCAATAGAGCCAATGACAGCCAGCTCCAAGACAGACTCACCACTAGCCCAAGGCTGAGCCAATCAAGAATGGTGGTAGTGCCTCTGGGACAACATACATAAGAAGGGCAACAGCAGCCAGAGAGAGGAGTGAGAATGTGTGAGAGGAAAAACTCCACAGACACAAAGGACAATAAAGAAGAAGGGGGAGGAGGTGCTCCAGGCACCAAAGCTGATATTCCCCTCCAGCTCATGGTGAAGACCACGGCAAGGCAGGCTGTCCCTTTGCAGCCTATGGAGGTTAATGTTAGAACAGGAAGACCCCACACCAAAGCAGCTGGATTACCAAAGAAAGCTGTGACCCTGTATGCTTGAGGAGACTCCTGGCAGGATGGGTGAATCGCGGACAGAGGAGCCCATGCTGGAGCAGGTTTGCTGGCAAGACTTGTGACTTCACTGGAGACCCAAGCTGGAGCAGTCTGTTCTTGAAGGACTGCACCCTGTGGAAAGGACCAATTCTGGAGCAGTTCATGGAGAACTGCAGCCTGTGGGAAGGACTCACATTGGAGAAGTTTGTGGAGAACTGTCTCCTGTGGGAAGGACTCCATGTTGGAGCAGGGGAAGTGTCTGATGAGTCTTCCCCCTGAGGAGGAAGGAGCAGCAGAAATAATGTGTGATGAACTGACCACAGCCCCTATTCCCTGTCCCCCTGCACCACTTGGGTAGGAAGGAGATGGTAGAGAAAATTGAGAGTGAAGTTGAGCCTGGGAAGAAAGGAGCAGGGGGAGGGGAACGTGTTTTAAGATTTAGTTTTGTTTCTCATTATCCTACTTGGATTTAATTTCTAATACGATAAATTAATTTCCCCAGGTTGTCTCTGTTTTGCCAATGATGGTAACTGGTGAGTGATCTCTCCCTATCCTTATCTTGCCCCATGAGCCTTTCCTTATATTTTTCTCTCCCCTGTCCATTTGAGGAGAGGGAGTGATACAGTGGCTTTTGTGGGCACCCGGAGTCCAGCTAGGGTCAAGCCACTGTGGTGTATTAATCTGCTTCTGTAACTTAAAGTGTCATCCTAGTTATAAAACCCAACTGAGACTTTCTATTAATCATTTTCTTGCAATACAAAGATAACTTCTGGTTATTTTACCTTTATCTAGATTTCCTTTCATGTTCTTTTTTTTTTTTTTTTTTACTTTCTATTCTGCTATATTATTTCTTGCTATGCTTTTAAAAACTGTTTATTCTTTCTCTTGCAAGGAAGGAGTGGCTCTTTCCTCCTTCTTTAATGTCCCTGAGAACTTTTTCTAGAAGTCACCTACATATGACCCAATGTTAGCTAATGATTTTAATAAAGGGACAAATCTGAAACTCCCTACTTCTAATCATATGATAGATTTTTCCTCAGTATAGAGTTAGGTGAGACAAATTTGACCTAAGGCACCTCAGCATTTACTGTTTCTGAATTGTTCTGAAATTTATACATAGTTTTAAAGAGTCTACCTCAAAACATCTTATAAAATTTGATAGACTAAACAATTCAGCTTTCAAACAAAACTTTTCAGAATTCTTTTGTCTAAAAAGATGTTTTAGTAACAGGAGTGCTAACCACCATTAAATAAGCTCTGGTCCTTTACAATGACCCAAACAAGTTAATTGCAACAAAGTGCAGTGCAATCCAACTTTTAAAACTACTGAAACTGAGTTCACTCTGCTCACTCAGAGCTAATGCTTTCCTTTTACCTTGTAACTACACTACTGGTACCCCCAGAACTAGAAGATCAACACAGCATCATGATGTTTTTAATCTAAAAGTCTTCAGGACTGAAGCATTTTCAACATGTGAAAATAATATCAGTGTCCTAATATAATTTTTTTTAATCTTACATTTCTTCAATTTATAATCACACATATCCCACATATATTTCAAGGCTCTAATAAACACATTCCACTAAATAAAACTATGGGCAATGGGCATCACAAGTGAAAAATATTTTTATTTAATTATTAACTGTGATTCTTTTCAGTAGACAAATGCATCTGTAGCAGTCACAGACACACAGAATTCTTGATGTTGGAGGGAACTTTGGATATTATTTTATTCAGTCCCCCTACCCAATCAGGGCGGCCTATAGCCAGTTGCCCAGGAACATATAATCTATCCACGGGTCCTGAGGGAGCTGGCGGACAAAGTTGCTAAGCCCCTTTCCATCATATTTGAGGAATTGTGGCAGTCTGGTGAAGTTCCCACTGACTGGAAGAAGGGGAACATAACTCCAATATTCAAAAAGGAAACAAAGAAGACCCAGGGAACTATAGGCCAGTCAGCATCACCTCTGTGCCTGGCAAGATCATGGAGCAGATCCTCCTGGAATCTCTGCTAAGGCACATGGAAAAAAAGGAGGTGATTGGAGACAGCCAACATGGCTTCACCAAGGGCAAATTGTGCCTAACAAATTTGGTGGCCTTTTACGATACTGCCACAGATTTGGTGGACAAGGGCAGAGCAACAGATGTCATCTACCTGGACTTCTGCAAAGCATTTGACACTGTCCTGCATGACTTCCTGGTCTCAAAATTGGAAAGTCATGGGTTCGATGGATGGACCACTTGGTGGATAAGGAACTGGCTGGATGGCCACACTCAAAGGGTTGTGGTCAATGGCTCGATGTCCAAGTGGAGGCCAGTGACAAGTGGTGTTCCTCAGGGGTCTGAACTGGGACCAGTACTATTTAACATCTTTGTTGGTGACATGGACAGTGGGATAGAATGCATCTTCAGTATGTTTGCTGACGACACCAAGCTCGGTGGCACAGTTGACACGCTGGAGGGAAGGGGTACCATCTAGAGGGACCTGGACAGGCTGGAGAGGTGGGCTCGTGCAAATCACATGAAGTTTAACTAATCCAAGTGCAGGGTCCTGCACCTGGGACATGGTAATCCCAGGCACAAACACAGGTTTGGCAGAGAACGGCTAGAAAGCAGCCCTGAGGAGAAGGACTTAGGGGTGTTGGTGGATGAGAAGCTCAACATGAGCCAGCAATGTGCACTGTCAGCCCAGAAAGCCAACCACATCCTGGGTTGCATCAGGAGAAGTGTGGCCAGCAGGTCTTGGGAGGTGATTCTACCCCTCTACTCTGCTCTTGTGAGCCTCCACCTGCAGTACTGCTTCCAGCCTTGGAATCCTCAACACAGGAAGGACATGGACCTGTTGGAACAGTCACAGGCCCTGTGGAGGGCCACAAAGATGATCAGAGGGACGGAGCACCTCCCCTATGAGAACAGGCTGAGAGAGCTGAGGTTGTTCAGCCTGGAGAAGAGAAGACTCTGGGAAGACCTCCTAGCAGCCTACCAATATCTGAAGGGTGCCTATAGGAGAACTGGAGAGGGACTCTTTGTCAGGAAGTGTAATGAAAGGACAAGGGGTAACAGTTTTAAAATGGAAGAAGGGAGATTTAGGTTAGACACCGTAAAAAAATTCTTCACAGTGAGGGTTGTGAAGCACTGGAACAGGTTGCCTAGGGAAGTCGTGGATGCCCCATCCCTGGAAATGTTCAAAGCCAATCCAGTTGTTCAAGGCAACCTGCTTTAGTGGGAGGTGTCCCTGCCCATGGCAGGGGGTTTGGAACTCGATGATCTTTAAGGCCCCTTCCAACTCAAATTATTCTATGATTCTATGATTCTATATCCAGACAACTTTTAAATATATGTTAAGACGGAGACTCTGCAACTTCTCTGGGCAACTTGTGCCAATGGTCAGTCACCCTCACACTGAAAAAGTGTTTTCCAATGTTCATATGGAATCCCCTGTGTTTCACTTTGTGCCCATTTCTTCCCATCCTGTCAACTGGGCACCACTGAAAAGATCCTGGTTCCACCCTCTTTGCATTCTCCCTTCTCGTGTTTATAGATATTGAAATATACCACCCGAGCCTTCCCTTTTCCAGGTTAAAAAGCTCTTTCAGGCTTTCCTCATAGTAGAGATGCTTCAAACTCTTCATCATCTTCAGTGACCCCCTGTTGGACTCTTTCTAGTAGGTCCATGTCTCTCTTTTACTGAGGAGCCCAGAACTTGACACAAGACTCCAGATGTGTCCTCACCAGTGCTGAGTAGAGGGGAAGGATTACCTCCTTTTAACAGCTGGCGATACTCTAGACTAATGCATCTCAGAATACCATTAGCTTCTTTGTCACAAGGGCAGATGACTGGGTCACCATCAGTTTGTTGCCTACCAGGACTCCGATGTCCCTGTCTACAGAGCTGTTTCCCGGTCAGTCAACATCAATCTTTAATTCTTCATTGGAAGAATCCTTAAATATCCATCCATCTTAGAAAAAGAAAGTGAAACAACTTGACTTTAGATCCCCTTTTGTATCACTAGCTCAGGATCTTCACTGGTATACTGTATGTCTATAGTGAAAAATAAAAGAGGAACCTTGGTGATCCTGAACTTGCACAATGAGTACATAGTTCCAGTCAACCATTCTGCTTAACCGTAAGTTCATGCCATGTCTCTTCTTCAAAGGACTCCAACTAGATCTCTCCAAAGCAATCCAGCATATAAGTGGCTAGCTCTCAGCACCCAGAGCCACTGGGAACTGAGGCCAGAAGTCATTCACTGACTTTTTCTATTTAGCAATATTGACATAACCATAAAAATTGGTTCATGTTATCACAGTGGGTGTTATTATTTTACAGAATGATCCTGATATCCAGATTAAATTCTTTGATTCTTTGGTTGAACACGCTGCAGTATGTTAATATTGTATACCTACTCTATTACCAGAGAGTATAACATCATAAAATGCATAACCAAATTTTTACCACTTCAGGGACAAATAGAGCACCTTATCTAAAAATGTGTTTAGAGGCAAATTTCAGCTGAGACATAGGACTTTGAACTGAAACAGTTGAAGTTTTGGCAGACATTCTCTTCTCCTTTTTCTTGATCCTGATTTTCTGAGGACCAGCATAAGATGGGATCCTAACTTGGCCAGCTTTGTTAGGTGGATCTCCTTGTACTTCCTTTCTTAGACTAAGCATTATCAGCCAATGTATGTCCCAATAGGAGAGGATGCGTAAGGAGAAATAATTGATTCTGATGACTCAGACATTAAACACTTCTTTTGTAACAGAGTAATTCTAGGTGGATGCCATGGACTAGGTGGCCATTAGCAATACAACACATTAAGAGCACTCCAAGAGAGCATCTTTTGCTTAGTTTTCATTCAAATGAAGTCCTCTTTATGTTGTCTAAGACTGTTTTATGATGTGGACCAAATATAGCGAGGGGAAATATTGGAAGATTTGCTTCAAAAAGCAACCTACAATCTGAATTAAAAAGCTAATAAACATTTACTACAAAAGGATCAGAATGACCTTTGACCTCCTAATGCTAGGTTTTATTTATACAAAAACTAGGGCAATGAGAAAATTCAGACCCATGTAATAAGACAATATGAGGATTAAAGAGTTTATTAACAAATCTCTGCTTACTGTCCTGTCATGCTGAATGTTTTCTTCCAGTCTTGCTCTAAGACAACTTTTATTGGCTTTGTGGTTTCAATACACTTTGCACAGTACAATCAAGGTTTTTTCAGGAAGGGACTAGTCCATCTGTTTTCTCATTGATCTCGTCAGTAGTGAAACTGCTATAAATTCCTCCTCTGTCTCTCTGTATCAGCCTGAAAATACTTCTTTATCTCAGTGACACATAATGTTTTGTTATTTGCAGGCACTTCTACCTGACCTGGAAAGCAACAGGAAAAAACAAACACAAAACCTTCCTCTCTGCTGTCCATCCTTATCCTTTAAAAAGAACAAAATACATATTTATTGTGAACAATTATAACAAATGTTACCTAATATACCACTGTAATTAAAAAAAAAAAAAAAAAAAACAACAACCAAAACCATCACAAACTTACAGGACAGGATAAATCTGTTTATCATGCCTAAAACACCAACAGCTTCCATTATAAGCCTATGTTGATAGAGCAACGTTTAAACACCCAGTCTTTAAAACCCAGAGGTTTAACACAGAATTACCCAGAGATATACTTCCCATTCGTCTGCAAAATGCTAAATACCACCAGATTACTGTTAAGTCACATGGAATCAATCTATAAAGTGAATGAAGACATGCAGAAGTTACATTGGGCTTGTTTGTTTGTTTGTAATAGGATTAATTTTACCGCGCTTACTTTGCTCAGCTGAGGAATAAGAATATGAATTGACTTTAGAACACAACAGTCAGTTAGATTTTTATTTCCAAGGGATAGTTTACTTCTTGTTACTTGGAGATTATTTTCTTCACCATATTAAAAAATCAGTAGCTGAACTATGCAAAGCAAACTAAAACCCCAACCAATAATAAAAATTATACATAGATAAATGTGAGGTACTCAAGTGGCAGCTCAGAGATTTAGTAAAATAAATTCTCCTACATGGCAGTTGTGTGGCTGACTCATCATGGATTCAATGAAAAGTACTTCATAATTTAAAGAAGTTAAATGCTTAATTAAAATCTGTTCACTTTTGTAACATTTTTGACAGAGCAATTTTTATCAAACATGGCTTTTAACACTATTTTTAACACTACTTTTTAACACTATTGGAAAAAATACTGCATTGACTCCACTGCAAAAATGAATGTTTTGGCTTTTTTTGCCTGTTTTTTCTTTTTCATGGTCTACCTAGATTCCCTTTTTTTTTTTTTTTATTCCTCATAATTCCCCTTTTTTCTTAAATGATGTTCTTAGTGGGTCTTCTAGGCTACTCTTGTTGTCAGGATATCTGTCACCTGCTACAGTGAGGATCAGGCTGTGCACAGAAATTCATTTTTAGTGGATACAGGGACAGGATGTTTTGGCAGTAATGCTAGGAGGCATCTAACATAAGAAGTGTCATCAAGCTATAAGAAATGGGCTCCAGGTAAGGCAACATTTACCGTGTCTGAAGCCTGAGCTTGAGAGCTGTATTTGTCCTTTCATTCTTTTGTTGAAATTCCTTCTTTCTTTCCTTCCTTGTTTCCTTCCTCCCTTCTTTCCTCCCTCTTCCCCCCTTCTCCTTCTCTTCCTCCCTCTCTCTCTCTCATAGTTATTAGTTTCATTCTTTTATACAATTAACAGGTTTTTTTTTCTTTTCCACACACTGTATAATTCTGGTATAGTTTTGGAATTGGCTTTCCCAGGAAGAAAAAGTAAAAGATACAAAGAGCCACCAGGCTCTTTGTTACCCCACCAGGCTAGCAATTAGCTCAAGTGCATACAGACAGGTAACACAACAATTCCCAAAATGTTAACTTACTTACCCTATTGTTTCTGCTATCTCCAAAACTCAGCTTTCTGTTAACATAGAGTGAAAATCAGTGGCTAGTTTAAAGAAGATTCAAAAAGTGTGTATGAAAATAGTCTAAAATAACTGTCAGTACATATATATTACAAAAGATCTATATATTTCAGAGTTCTTTGGAAAACAGTTTAGTATAATGATAATACCTGTGTCTTGCCTCCATAAAGGAGGAAGCATTCACAATGGAATGAATATTCCATTTTTATCTTATGACAGGATTCTAAGCTTCAAGCAGACATCCTAATGAGAGTGCATGCTGTGACAATCTGCTGGGTAAGCTACTATATGCAGGGCAATTTCATTATTTTTAATATACGTCGTCTGCCTATGAATACTTGATCTTTCTTTTTACTCCTGTCTTATCAAATGCAGGTAAAGATCCATGAAAAGGCAACTATTAAAAAAAAATACCTGAGTGATATAAACTCCTTCTTAGCTTTGCATTTATAAGCCATTTTTTGTTAGTGTAATTGAATTTGCTGATAAGCACCTGGGACATTTTTTGTGTTGTTGTCCTTAGATTAGTAATGCCTTCTCCTAACCTAATGTACAACAGCAACTTGTGTCTATTCACTCTTCCTTAGCTAATAAAATTATTTCTACATAAGATATCTTTGCTGTGGAGTTCATGTAGGCATGATGTTTTGAAACAGTAAGAATGAAGATCTGAAAGGAGAAAAAAAAAATACCTTTTTCTACCCATTGTTCCATTCTACACATGATATACTTCAATACCAATAGTTTATCATAAACAAGAACATATTATAATTCAGCAGCAGTAAAACATTAGAACTTTAAGGTAATAAGTAATTATTTGATTTCCTTCTTTATTTTAATGAGTTCAGTTTCTTATGTCTTCCTTGGCATGTGTAGAACAGGTAGGGAAGAAAAAAATATTGAAGAGGATATATCCCCACTGCATGAGAACTGTAACTTCTTACTGCAGTCACGCAGAGTACAGTGTCCCTCATACTTTTATTTAGATTATTCCAGACAACTGCATTATGCAGTCAGCACAAGTCAAAATGGAGCGGTATGCTCCATCTCTCCTACTGAAACTGTAATAACTATTTTTAGTCAGTCTATCATCACAAATACTTTGCTGCAACTATTCTCCTGATCACAAGAGCAATTTCAAACACCTCAAGAACAGAAGTGGGTGCTTGCTGAGCTTTCTTTAATTTAAAGATTATTTGACCAAAGTTATTTTGGTCATGAAGACGACTTTGTACATCTTCACAATTCAAAATATTTACCTAATTGAATATATGACTGACTGGAAGTCAAAGGTTATCAGAATAATTATAAATATTACCTGACTTTTAAAAAACTACACAATGTTATTTTGTAGAAGACATCTGAATATGCACTTAAAATTACTTTAAAGCATTGGATTTCTAAATTTTATTGCAGAACAGTTTACCTAAACCTTTGATTCAAATTGAAATAAAGATGAGACTTCCATTATCTCTTAACCAAAAGTTACTGTTTTAAATTTGTACCACCATTGTCATATTTTTATAGTTCTTCACTCCAAATTAATTTTGGTTATCAATGACAAAACCAAAACTCATGCTGTTTACTTTTATAAATTAGTTTGAGACGAGTATTATATTGAAAAAAGTTGAACCAGTGGCCAAAATCATATTCAGCTGAAATTTTCCCCGGAGAAAATGTTTTCCTTAGAATATTGATTTCTTCTTCAATACCAGCTCTGTCTTCCTCTTTTTCCCCCTCTTTTGTTAAGGAGATGATTTAAGTGGTTCAGAATGATAGAATCAGGTGTAAATGATTACAGCAGAATGGCATTCAAAGGAAATTAAATTAGGTTTCAGAGGAAACTGGTAACTGAAAATTTCAGAACAAAAAAGAAAGGACACACTTGTGTATACAACACAAAGTTAATTCATTAATATCCTAGCCATGAGGTATTATGAAGACTAAAATTCCACAGGGACATAAGAAAGGGTATGGAAAATTAGCAGAAAATCACTGAAAAACAAAGTGGCCCCCCAGGGCCAGTACTGGATCCAGTCTTGTGCAACATATGCACCAGTGACCTGGATGAAGGTACAGGGTGTACCCTCAGCAAGTTTTCTGATGGTACAAAACTGGGAGAAGTGACTGACACACCAGAAGTCTCTGCTGCTACTCAGCGACGACTGAACGGTCTAAAGACTTAGGTAGAGAAGAACCTAATGAAATTCAAAGGCAAGTGTAGCATCCTCAACCTAGGTAGGAACAACCCCATGCACCAGTACAGGCTAGGTATTGATTTTCTGGAAAGCAGCTCTGTAGGGAGGGACCTGGAGCAACAGGTCCTGGTGGACAACAGGTTGACAAGGAGCCAGCAGTGTGTCCTTGGTAAAAAAAAGCCTAATGGTACCCTTGGATGCATTAAAAAGTGTGTGGCCAACAAGACAAAGGAGGTCATCACTCTGCTCTACTCTGCCCTAGTGAGGCCACATCAGGACTACTGTGTCCAGTTCTGAGGTCCATGGTTCAAGAACTATAAGGAACTACTGAAGAAAGTCCAGTGGAGGACTACAATGATGATTAAGGGAATGGAACATCTCTGTTCTGTGGAAAGGCTGAGAGACCTAGAATTGTTTAGCCTGGAGAAGAGAAGACTGAGAAGCGATCTCATAAATGCTTACAGATATCTAAAGGGTGGATGTCAAGAGGATGGAGCCAGATTCTTCTCAGTGGTGCCCAGCTATAGGAGAAGAGGCAATAGGCACAAACTGGAACACACGAAGATCCATCTGAACATAAGAAAAAACTTCTTTACTTTGAGGGTGGAAGAGCACTGGAACAGGCTGTCCAGGAAGTGGTGGAGTCTCCTTCTCTGGAGATATTCAAAACCTGCCTGGATGCGTTCCTGTCCAGCCTGCTCTAGGTGAATTTGGTTTGGAAAGGGTGTTGGACTAGGTGATCTCTGAAGGTCCCTTTCAACCTCTATCATTCTGTGATTCTGTGATTCTGAAATCAGAGATACTTTTAATTTAGGGAGTCCCTAAACTATAAACTGTTGAAAGTAGGAAAAGTTTTTAGGGATGCATTGTTTTCTATGTCCTTATACTCTTCCCTAGTCAATCCTGGATCTAGGTGGGCCTTTGGCTAGAACTAGAACGATGTTATTATTTCAAGAAATAATAGTAGGAAATTATTTCAAGAGCTGTCAATTTTTGTACTTCATATACAAAAAAATGTTTCAAGTTATTCAATTTGATTTTTATTTTGATTTTCATAAAAAGTATTCTTTAGATATCTGCAATCTGAATGCTTGCAATCAAAAGCTTCTAAGTGGAAGCAAAAAGGCAGACTGGCACATCAGAGTGCTTATTATAGATATGATGTATAATATGTTAGGACACCTTAGTTAAATAAGATGCAACACCATCTGCGAGTCAGAAAAGAAAAGATTTGGAGACTTTAATGTCTTCACTAACCTATTAGTTTCCTGATAACCCCTACCACACCCAGTGATATCCCAGCTCTCATCTGAACCACAAAGTTTGATTTCTTCTCCACAGAAAGCGGGTATTGGGTGGATATGGAGGATTCTTCTGCATGTTTAGAACTGTCTGAAGTACAGTTGCTTCCCACCAGGCCATATATCTAGGCCTAGGGATTCAGAAGCATGCTGTCTCACCATAAATTTGAATTATGAATTTACCTCCTGATAATTTCTGTACAAGCATGAGTAATTGAGCATACAAAGCATTCCCTGTGCAATGAATGTAGGTAAAACAGAAGAAATCCAAGTCTGTGGTTTAGATAAATCCAGAACTGTACAATTTAATTTGCATATAATAAAGCCGTACCATCAGGTAATATATTCACCACAACAGGATTTTATTTCATTGCATACAATTAAAGCACCACAATTATAGGGAAAGTCAATATAAAAATGTATTGTACCTCATTATGATTTCCAACTTACGTGGTGTATATTTAGTGTGTATACATACATATATACATTTATATTTATATATACATACGTATAAATACACACAATATTTAACTGGAAGTGTTCAGCATTTTGTAAAACAGAAAAATATAAACTATTTATTTCTTTGTAATTCACATTAAAATAAGGGTAAGCATGCTTAACAAATAAAAGTAAGTATGCAATAATTCTTCTGCTATTTGAACCAGAGAAAATATCACCTAGAAATGCTAATAAGTATGGAGAAATTGCAAGGAAAGATACAATGTTAGTTTATTTTTTTTCATTTTTTTCCCCCCCAAGACAATTATGAATCCCCAGAGACGACTCATATACATAATGTATTCATACACATTGTATATGTATTTTGTATTTGTAGAAGCTCATTGCCTACCATAACCATTTTCAGCTCTCTGTTTCTGTGGTTAAAATGTCACAACAGAAGAAGCTCACACACTTAAATAAGAAAAAAAGTTTATTATTGTGCATTTATGCATCTATGTGTTTTCCCATTTATTTTTTCCTGAAGAAATAATTTATTTTGTCAAAAAGCTAAAAGTAAAACAAATGTAATTTGTATGAAATGTTAAGCTCAGAGTAGGAATGGAAATAAAATACTGATGATCTTCAGTTCAAGTGGGGTACCATAGCGGTCCATCCTAATACCTGTCCTTTTTAACACTGGTGTCCAAAACCTGGAGGAGGAAATGGAGTGCACTCACATCAAGTTTGCAGATGACACCAAGCTGTAAGTTACGAGACAACACATTGAGGGGCAGATTTGGCATCTGAAGGAACCTTAAAAGGCTAGAAAGTTAGATTGATGGGAAGCATATGAGAGGGCAAATGCAAAGTCCAGCACCTAGGATGAGATACGATGCAATGAAAAAATTTCATTTAAATATTTTGAAGCTTTAACAAATATCCAGTTGTTTTGGTTTTTTTTTTTTTGGGGGGGGGGTTGGTTTTTGGTTTTGGGGTGTTTTTTTT
>JAOQGH010000001.1:168958518-168976832 GCA_025769975.1 Gallinago jamesoni
GTTAAGGGAGATAAGGCATTCGGTTTCGGTTCTTATTGTGATGCATTCTTGAGACAACCCCGGGCTGAGCCGTTTTGTCAGTGGAACTTGAGGAGTAAGGGAAAAATGAGCACGTCTTCTTACTTGTTCATTTTATGTATAGGAATTTTAATATGAATTCTCTGTTCTTTCTTTATCAAAGGCACATGGTGGAGAGGACTTTCAGCCTTGACCTTTTATAGGAAAGGTTGGTGGGATTTTGCCACAGACTCACACAGGTAGAAGATGAGATTACAAACAAGGCAGTTACTGGAAGAAATGTAACATCAGTTGTGCTGGTGTCTTTGGTGCTGGTTTTTTTTTTTTTTTTTTTAATTTGGTTTTGTTTTTTTCCCCCAAATCTTGCCTCTTGATAGTTTTCAGAATTATTTTGTTTGCATTTACAATGTGAGACTGAAAGAGCAGAGTCTTCTCTGAAAAGAATATTTGCAGTATGAATGCTTTGTATAATCAGTCAAAAACTTAAGGTGCTTTTTTTTTTTTTTGTTAGATATATTGTAGAAGATCAGCTCTGAAGCCAGAAGTGTTTAATGCTCTGTAAGCTCAGTCTTTCTGAATTGAAAATATAATTTTCTCCAGACTTGAAAGAAAGATGAAATGACACAGACATTACCTGAGGTGACCAACCCAAACATACTAAAATGTGTCATGCTGCATACCCCAAAGTAGATCAGATTCAGATGGGAGGAAACCCTAGCTAGGTTTCAAGGGCAGAGTATTTTTTTTGTACCTTGCCTTCCAAATGAAATTGGGCTACATTGGATCAATTCAGGCTCCCAAAAGATCCTTTGATATCTAATATCATTGCTTTTTTGGTTTACATTTCTGTAATAGTTCTCAGTATGCATGTGCATGTGTACAGATAGATTGCCTTGAAGGAGTCCTACTGAAGGAGCATCTATCTTACCATAGAAAATGGTAATATTCACTGATTGTAGTCACATTAAACATCACTAAATAATTAAACACTAATTGAACGGCCTTGTTTGTTTGACTGTGATTAGGACTCTGTTGCTTTTTCTCCCCCGCTTTAATTTATGGGAAGGCATTGGAAAAATTTCTGTCTTGGAAGAAAAGATTGCAAACACTTCACTTGAGAGTAATAACCATTTTACACTGGCATTCTTAAATATTCTGCTGAAGTAAAAGCAGTATGCATATGATAAAATGAATATTCATGCTCACTGGTATATTTAATGTATTATTTACCTATGGTACTAAAGTAATACTTAGTTTCACTGTCTCTCTAAAGTGGAATAGAATCATGCTCTAATATTTCAATTTTATGAGCTCAGCTAGTCAACAAAATTGAAAATAAAATAAAACAAAGAGAAAAAAAAAAGGAAAAATATCATTCAGGATATTATTTTATTTTTAAATTCTTGTCATATAACACCTGGCACTGTGACCTCATGCTCATCCTGTTTGTGTTGCCTGCAGCTTGAAAGACTTCTCTGAATCTGACAGACTTACAGAGTTTGTTTCCACTCACTGTAATTGGGCTTAAAAATATGTCTTATTTTAAGACCTAGTTTGTTGTGTAATGGTCCCTTAGGGAAAAAAAATATCTTTTTTCATCAGGGAGGTTTTTGTTTTTTTATGGAGGTTTTTATTGACCATATATAAAAGATCATGTTTCTAATTTCTGATGTTGTAAGTCTCTGATATTGAAAAATCTGTTTTCGTTTCTTTATCTAGCATTATTTTTATTTGGATTTAAAGGTTTTAGAAAATTCTAAAATATTTATTATGTCTTCTTAAGTGCCTTGAAATGAAGAATAGCCTTTAGTTTCCCCTTTTTTAATGAAGTTTACTAAAGAACAGTTTCAGGTTAAACTAGTCTCCAGCTTCTGAAAAAGAGGTCTTCTGAAAAGCTTAGGAAGCTTAGGACTTTTTTACATGTAAAATTTATTTCTGCCAAACTGGCATATATGGTTTATTATTTTTTTTTTCCATTATATTTCTCTGTCTCATGTATGCTATTACTGAAAAGTAGACTTTAAGATATACTGTCACTTCAATGAGTAATAACTCATTCTAGTGACTTTCAATATGTCAAGACAAGAATAAAGCTTGGTAGAGAGGGAAGAGGGACTGGGAATAGGCAATCCAATTGCAGAATAGTTCAGCCTCATTTATGTAAGTAGTCTATAAAATTAACAGGAAATCGCTGAGTCTTCAAATTTTATTTTGATACACTTTTTGTTGGTTTTAATCATCACTTATGTCTAAAAGTTTTCATGAAAATTCCCTCTTGAATTTACACTAATAAATATGCTATGGCGCGCTTATGACTAAATAACCATATTTTACACAGCTGTATTTCACATCGTTAAATAGAAGAGAAATTTATTATCAGAAATCACATCTGACTGTAAGAAGACCAGCTGTCCTGTAACAGTGACTTCTGTTGGCTGCTTGATCAATGCTACCATCACAGCTTTTCAGAATAACAATTCACTGTTGTATTGGTTCTGACTGGGATAGAGTTCATTTTCTTCATAGTAGCTTGTATGTCTTTATGTTTTGGGTTTGTGCTGAAAACAGTGTTGATAATGCAGAGTTGTTTTTCTTATTGCTGAGCAGTGCTTACACAGAGTCAAGGACTTTTCTGCTCCTCAGGCCACCACACCAGAGAGTAGGCTGAAGGTGCACAAGAAGTTGTGAGGGGACACAGCTGGGACAGTTGACCAAAATCTGACCAAAGGGATATCCCATACCATATGACACCATGGCTAACAATAAAAGCTAGGAGATGAAGGAGGAAGGGGAAGACATTTGGAGTTACTGTGTTTGTCTTCCCAAGTCACCATTTTGCATGATAGAACTCTGATTTTCTGGAGATGGCTGAACACCTGCCTGTTGATAGGCAGTAGGGAATGAATTCCTTATGTTGCTTTGTTTGCATATGCAGCTTTTGCTTTGCCTATTAGACTGTCTTTATGTCAACCCAAAACTTTTCTCACTTTTACGTTTCTGATTTTCTCCCCCATCCTACTCGGGAGGAGTGAAGAAGATGCTAGTTAACCCATGATAATAGTGTAAAATGCAAAGGATTTCAGGAAAAAAACGTGCAAAATGTGAAGGTTGATCACATGCAGGATACCCTCTTAAAGTTGATATAACTTTAAAATATTGTGATAATAAAACAGGAGGCTCAACAGAGCACTCTGCTCCCCTACTTAGAAAAATCACTTATGCAGTTCCGTGTGAAGCCTTGAGAGTGGGAAGATGAGCTCTGTTCTCACTTGTCCTCTCTAGAGTGCTTCAAGCTCAAGGTATCACTGTCACCTCCATTTGTAGTTCCATTCAAATCTCCTCCAAATGATTTTGTTTGACTTTCAGAAGCACAGCAAAGTTAATTAAAAAAATATAATCATATAAACACTGAGAATTTGAACTACCATGACTCATAATGTTTAAAAAGCAACCAGTGTAAAAACACAAGATTCCTTATACACATACAATAAAGACAAGTTTCAGGTCAAGAAAATGAATCCCTTTTTAAGTATTAAATCTCTGAAAAAAAGAAAGACTTCAAGCTCATACCTCCCTTATTGTCTTCCACTGACTATTTTTAGTTTTTATCCTCTTTATGTCTTACCTTTATGGATCCCATTCTCTGGCACATAACTCACCCTATACATCCTGCTTAGCAATTACCTTACTTATCTTACTCTCAAAGAGGGTTTCTAGAGTTAGATATAGTAATAAACACTAACAATTTACTTGAATCACTTTGGCCATGTGTGTTAGGGTTTTGGCTCAAAGTGATATTCTGGTTTCTACTGAAACTCTGAACAGACCTGCTTCTGGCATGCTGACTCCATTTGCAGAATTTTTTTGGAGCCTCGATTTGTTTGGAAGAAAGTAAACTGGAGTTTCTACTCTAGGCATGCAGAGAAGGCACACCAGCTACTGGTGCTGGCATCAGAATCTGAACCATGTCAACTCCAAAATACATTGCCATTTAGTTCTGGAAACCAAATAAAATCTCATCAGAAATAACATTCAGGGAGTATCAATGCCAGGACATTAGCCCTAGCTGCTTAATCTGCTGACCCCTATTCAATGCTCCTAATAACTTGTTATTGTAGAAGTACTTTTTGTTGATTTTTAGAATTCATGGATATGAAAAACTCCTTTCCTTAGTTTTCTCCTCAGCTAATGGTAAAAACAGTTACTGGAAAGCCGTAACTTATTAGGAGAAAAACCTAAAAGATTCTAAGAAGTCATTTCACTACTGGAAATACATGTTACATGATGTAGGAATACTTGGACTCATATTCTGGTTTATAAACCCTATAATTAAATTGAGATACATTCTCAGGCTCTTCTCATACTCTAAGAACTAAGGAATTGTTGTTTGTGGTGGGTTAACCTTGGCTGGCCACCAGGTGTCCACCAAGATGCTCTCTCTCACTTCCCCTCCTCAGTAGTTTAGGGGAGGAACTAAGATAAAAAAATCCCCAAACTCATGGGGTGATAAAAAGGCAGTTCAGTAAGAAAAAAAATATAAAAAGAAAAAAACAAACAAACAAAACAAAACAAAAACCAAACAAACAAAAAGCAAAACCAAATGAGATTTATTCCCTACTTCCCATCAGCAGGCAATGTCCAGACACTTCCTGGGAAGCAGGGCCTCAGTGCACACAATAGTTACTTTGGAAGACAAATGTCATAATAATGAATTCCTATCCTCCTCTTTTCTTGTAGCTTTAATTGCTGAACATGACATCATATGGTACGAAATATCTCTTTTGTCAGTACAAAGCTGTCAGCTGTCCCAGTTGTGTCTTCTCCCAGCTTCTTGTCCACCCCCAGCTTAGCGGCCTTTGGTGGGAAATTGAATAGAAAGCCTTGATGCTTTGTGAGCAAAGCCAAGCAGCAGCGAAAACATTGGTGCGTTATCAACACCGTTCTAGCCACAAGTGCAAAGCACAGCATGGGGTGCTATCAGGAAAGTCAATTCTGTCCCAGCCACAGTCTAACTAAAAGATAATTGATATATCACAAATCCCTTATTAAGAATATCATAGCTTCTTTCTGTTCAGAATAATCATGGTGTATAATTATAGAATTTTCAAATTATTTCCAAATTTAATGCTGACTGAATGTTGTGTAGTTATTGTTTCTTGGCTTTAGAAAACATTTCCTTTAGTAGGATTTAGTATAATTTCATCAAATTTGGTTATATTAATTCCCTCATATAATCTCAACATTTTAACTACTTAGGCTGATCATTACTGATCTATTGTTGGGGACATGCACCATTTACAGTACATTTTGTACATAAGTATATATATATATATACACACAATATTTGACTTTAGAATTAATTTCTCTTAGCATTGCTGTATTCTTCAGATTGTGAAAACTACATGTAGCTGTACTGGTGTTCAAAGTAGACCTTTTAGACAGTTTACCTGAATGTCCTGGAGGGAAAGCTGTACATTAAAACAAAAGCAATGAAAACCTATAAGAACTATCGGTCTTTTGGGAGACAGAGACGGTCAATAAGCTTCCTGTGTAATTATAAATTTCCGGCATTTCTTAGCAGTCTTCTGGTTTTGATGGGAACTCATTCCTCCTACGGAGCAGATCTGAGAATGTTTTAGTTTACTTCAAGTAGTTTAACTGCATTGAAGTGTAAGAGTTTGTTCTTTTCCTCCTACTTCTCAAAGCTGAAGACACCTTTTGCTCAACACCACAATAATGGATCTCCTGCAACTTCTACATTTTCTGTATCTCCTCTTTTCACCCATTTCTCCTAGTTCTTAAGAATCTAGGCCATAAATAATGTTTTTTTCTTGGAGTACTCTGTCTTGAGATCTTACTGTCCACATACATACATGGCAAAACTCTCCTATCTGAACAAAAATGACTGGTGTCCATGGAAGATAGCCAGTGCAAGTGTGTCCTCTTGTCTGAATATACTTCAAAAAGACTACCTTCTTTTTTTCCCCCATATTTTTTATTATAATTTCTGAAGTAACGTATTTCTCCAAAAAGCAGGGATCTTTTTTTCCCCTAATGTTCATCCCATTAATATTTCAGACAGTCAGTCTGACAAATTCAGAAATAACTGGAATATTAAAGGAACAAGGGGAATTACTCCGCATGCTTTCAAAATGCATGAGGACTGTGAAGTTCTTTACATAAAAAAGGCAGATCAATCTTACTTTATCTTCTCTAACTGCAGCACAGATAAATTACAAAGCATGTGGCAAAGACATAAATTAGCAGCTTGCAAAAATTTATCATTACAATAACTGTGTCAGTCACATTAAAATCTTTAAAGTACTAAGATCAGTTTTAGGAAGACGTCTTGTGGAATTCTGATTTACAATGTAATTGGTTCTTCCAGTCAAAAATGTATTTGTTTGGCTTCAGTTAAAGTATTATGCTGTCGGAATACTAATGATATTACTTTAGAAAAACAAAGATAACCTTAATAAATCACATCATTAGGTCATGCAGTCATTTATCTTGTTTATGACAGCAATAAATACTTGATTTATTTAAAAAAGACAAAATGTATTCCTACAACCAAGAAGTATAATAATCACGCTAGTCATCTATAGGTGATCAAAACTATAATTTTTGAAATCAAACCAAGAAAAAAATATAGAATCATAGAATGGTTTGGGTTGGAAGACACTTTATAATCATCTGGTTCCAAAATTTGCAACTAACCTGTATCTACTGAGCTAGCAAGTAGAAGTCTTTTTGAGAGTTCAAAATCTTAGTTCTGGACAATCACATGCCCTAACCCCCAATAATTGCAGCCTGTTAACATTGACAATTCAAGGGTTTCCTTCAACTATGACAGAGGGCAATCCAATACTTCCTAAAATCAGTAAAGTTAAACACCTTCTAGAGGTGTCTGTAGCACTCCATTCACTATTAAAAGGGTTCTTGCAGTCTATATAAAACTCAATACCTAAATATTAGATGGCTAAAACACCAATGGATGCTATTCTTTTTCTTTTTTTTTTTTTTCACTGAATATGAAACCAGGTATCTTGGTATCTTGTGGGTTGAAAATGTAATTAAAGATCACATTACTAAGCACCTTATATAATTTCCTAATTTGTCATATTCAATTCTGAAAATATTTTAATTTCCTTCTAACGAGTGTACATAGGATTTTATGCTTAGAATTGTTAATAGCAAGCTTGAAAGAATGTGTGATGTTCCATCTTCAGACTCTAACATTATCTTTGAAGTGGTGAATTTAAATAATTGATTACTACTTAGACCTGCATGGATATGGTTTCAGTTAACTTCCAAATGTTTCCATTAATGTAATTATTGATACAATATTTATTTAAAACAAAATCTAAGTCAAAATCCTTTTAAATATGATATAAATATTTAAGTTCTCATCTTTTAATAAAATACTTGACAACAATTAAGTTGGAGTTATTTATTATGGAATTGAAATTTAATATGACTGGCAAAAGCTCTTCAAAACTTCTCTACTACCTTTCCTCCCATATATCTACATAAAAAAGGAATTGCTTCAAAAATATATATTAAAAATAATTCATAGAAAAACATTCTTTGTATCATTTTTGCTATGATTATATCTGTAACCTCAGGACCTATATGTGTTTACTGTTGTACAAACATAAAAAGGAAAGAATGTCTCTATCTGAATAGATTTATAGTTGGTGTAATTATAAATGATGAGAGGAGAAGTATCTAAGCTAACAGTCTAGATTGCCTATGGCATAATTAATTTTATTTTGATGTAGAAATTACAAGTCAAGTCAGGAAAATCCTATTTCAAGAGTTGGAATTCGGGCATCTAAATGTAGACATTTATCTACATTAAATTTATGACCGTTATCGGTGAATAAAAGATGATGGATGGACCACCTGGTGGATAAGGAGCTGGCTGGATGGCGACACTCAGAAGGTTATGGTCAATGGCTCAATGTCCAATTGGAAGCCAGTGACAAGTGGTGTTCCTCAGGGGTCAGTACTGGGACCAGTGTTATTTAACATCTTTGTCAGAGACATGGACAGTGGGATAGAATGCACCTTCAGCAAGTTTGCTGATGACACTAATCTTGGCGTGGTCGACACACTGGAGGGAAGGGATGCCATCCAGAGGGACCTGGACAGGCTTGGGAGGTAGTCTCATGCAAATCGCATGAAGTTTAACTAATCCAAGTGCAGGGTCCTGCACCTGGAACGTGGTAATCCCAGGCACAAATACAGGTTTGGCAGAGAATGGTTGGAAAGCAGCCCTGAGGAGAAGGACTTGGGGATGTTGGTGGATGAGAAGCTCAACATGAGCAATGTGCACTGTCAGCCCAGAAAGCCAACCACATCCTGGGCTGCATCAGGAGAAGTGTGGCCAGCAGTTTCCAGGAGGTGATTCTGCCCTTCTACTCTGTGCTTGTGAGACCCGACCTGGAGTACTGCTTCCAGCCTTGGAGTCCTCTGCACAGGAAGGACATGGACCTCATTGCTCTCTACAACTGGCTGAAAGGAGGCTGTAGAGAGGCGGGGGTTGGTCTCTTCTCCCAAGATACAGATGATAGGACGAGGGGCAATGGCTTCAAGTTGCGCCAGGGGAGGTTCAGGTTAGATATTAGGAATTATTTCTTTACTGAAAGGGTTATCAGGCATTGGAATGGGCTGCCCAGGGAGGTGGTTGAGGCACGATCCCTGGAGGTATTCAAAAGAAGAGTTGACATAGTGCTCGGGGATATGCATTAGTGTTGGGTGGTGTTTTGTGTGGTGTGGGTGGTGGTTTTTTGTGGTTTTTTTTTTTGTTTGTTTGTTTGTTTGTTTTGTTTTGTTTTGTTTTGTTTTTTATTGGTTGGACTATATGATCTTAAAAGGTCCTTTCCAACCTAGGTGATTCTGTGATTCTGTGATTCTGTGACCTGTTGCAATGGGTCCAGCAGAGAGCCACAAAGATGATCAGAGGGATGGAGCACCTCCCCTATGAGAACAGGCTGAGAGAGCTGGGGTTGTTCAGCATGGAGAAGAGAAGACTCTGGGGAGACCCTATAATGGCCTTTCAATATCTGAAGGGAGCCTATAGGAGAGCTGGAGAGGGACTGTGTACGAGGAAGTGTAGCGACAGGACAAAGGGCAATGGTTTTAAATTGGAAGAGGGGAGATTTAGATTAGATATTAGAAAGAAATTCTTTACAGTGAGGGTGGTGAGGCACTGGAACAAGTTGCCCAGGGAAGTCATGGATGCCCCATCCCTGGAAGTCTTCAAGGCCAGGCTGGATGGGGCTTTGAGCAACCTGTCTAGAGGGAGGTGTCCCTGTCCATGGCGTGGGCATTGGAACTCAATGTTTAAGGTCCCTTCCAATCCAAACCATTATATGATTCTATGGTTCTATGAATGACAGTAGAATTGCAAAAGCTGTTAAGGATTTGAGGAGCAGATTCCACATTCTTTGCATGTGTGTGTGGGATGTGTGTATGAGTGTGTGTTTGTTTGGACCACACTCTTGTACTCAAGTGAACTCATTACATCTTTCCTTCCTCTCCATCAACTCTCCACTTGGCAATGCATGGTAATTCCAAAGTTGGCTGAGGATTTCAGGACATCAGTGTAACCAAAGTGAAATTTTAAACTATTAAAATTAATTCTTCAGACTCTCTTGTATCTGTTTTTATCATATCTCCTGTGGAAAAATATAATTTCATTCTAAGAAAATTTTTTTA
Source organism: Gallinago jamesoni (assembly GCA_025769975.1). NCBI lineage: Eukaryota > Metazoa > Chordata > Aves > Charadriiformes > Scolopacidae > Gallinago > Gallinago jamesoni. Next base: position 168,968,260 of record JAOQGH010000001.1, read on the forward strand.
TGTGGAATTGTCTTGTGAAATTTACTTCTTGTACCCAACCATTTCTGGTCTTACTCAGAAGTTTCAGAGACTTGAGAATCAGTTCAGTTTAATATCTCCCATGTCTTGAATTCAATTCACTACTCCCATGTTGAAATTATGTATTTGGTTTCCATTCTTTCCTTTAAGATAGGATGGCACAAAAATTCAGTATTTTCTTTCTCATTGACTGTGCATGGACATGGTGAATTATGGGAAATGGGAGATCAGACCAAACTTAATTCTCTGCAGAGCACATTTAATTCTATTTCTTTGGATCCTAGGGTAGACATTCTGACCACTTAACGTTAGGTTCCTTTAAAAAGTGCAGATGAGGGAGAGAATATGTGTAAAGCTCTCAAAAATCTCCTGGCTGTAAACAACAAATCTGTGGCAATATTTAAATTCAATACAAACCAATTTGTACTGTGCTGCCAGGCTTTTAATAATACAGTTTCAGCATTAAAGGTGATGCCAAGAAGCCATGCCAGACCATGGTAACCCCTCCCAAGAGTTCTGACATTCAAGGATATTGAGGGAATGTCAGAATCATCAGTATATAAAGGTGGCTTATAAGAAAGATGAAGCGAGAAATTTTACTAGGCCCTGTAATTACAGGATGAAGGGCAATGGCTTTAAACTGAAAAAGAGTAGGTTTAGATTGGACATAAGGAAGACATACTTTACAGTAAAGGTGGTAAGGTACTAGAACAGGCTGCCCAAAGAAATTGCAGATGCCTGATCACTGGAAGTGTTCAAGGCCAGGTTGAATGGGGCTTTGAGCAACCTGGTCTAGTGCAAGGTGTCCCTGCTCATGGAAGCAGGGATGACCTAGATAATCTTTAATGGTCCCTTCCAAACTAAACCGTTTTATGATTCTATGATTAGATCACATGCAACATTTAAGACACTATATTTTATATCAGCTTCCAAACTGTCACACACGTTTCAGGAAAAATGGTCACATAAGCATGTATCTGTTACTTTCCTCATAGCCAAACACAAAAGTAAAAACCCTAGGAGAATGATGCTTACTTATTTTGGCTATGAATCTGAATTTCAGAGAATGATTTTTAAATATATATGCTCCAAATAGATGGGTAGTGATAAAAGAATGATTTGCTTTGAAAGAAAAAATGTCAAAATTTATTTTGTTTATCTATATCACTATTTTGCATAGACATAAGCAGAGATTAGTTCAAAGTATCAGCTGAGATATCTGGTAACAGACTGTTAGAAATTTCCCCCCTCCAAAAAATCCCCATTTATATGATCAAGTGCCTGTATAGTATTACATACGCTGGCAGGCAGTGAGGATGGTAAAAAAAGGCAACATTTCTGTTATTTGTTTCATCAAAGCCTATTTTGAATTGTCTTGCTAGAAAGCAGCACAACTTAAATAAATTCTGCTAGAAACAACAAAAAGTAAATGCCATATTTTTTATATTTTTATAAACATAGATAATTTTTATATTTTTACATTTTTTTATATTACAAATACTTAAGCAGATTTATGGTATATCCTTCCCCGCCCCCAAATATTTGTCAGTTGTTATGAATAGATTCATTTAAAATATTAACACTACATTCCACTCAAGGTTTCCTTCTCACAAATATTTTCCAGAGTATTTGTAAGTGCTCAGAACAAAGAACATTCCAGATTGATGTAGATAAACTGTAACTCTTTATGGGAAAAAAGCCCCAACCCCAAAATAACACCTTAGCAGGTGTTTTACTATTAAATGTATTTTAACCAGAGATTGTTACAAAAGCACCCTAAAATTCCAGAAGAATAGTAAAGATGAAGAAGTGATTAACTTCATGTGCAGAAGAATCTGAGAGCTGAATCCACTCTGGTAAATTTACAGAGGAAATTTAAAAAAACTCCCATTCCCACTCTTCTTTTAGACACAGTTTTACATAATGCACATTCTTAATCAGACACAGATATCTACTTATCTACTATCTGCAATACAGTTTAAAAAAAGATAATGGAAGTGTTCACAGATTGCAATACTTAAAAGCAAATCTCATAATAATTGCCAGACAGTCAAGTCTAGATAATGATATGCATCCATTGAAGATAATGTATGATAATATATCCAATCCCCAAAATGGATACAGGCTGGGCAATGAGTGCATTGAGAGCAGCTTTTCAGAGATGGGGTATTGCTGTATGAAAAACTGAATATGAGTCAGCAATATGTGCTTGTGGCCCAGAAAGCTAACCGTATCCGAAACGTGGCCAGCAGGATGAGGTAGTTGAGTCTGCCCCTCTGCTTTGCTCTGGTGAGACCCCACTAGTGTACTATGTCCATTGCTGGAGCCTTCAGCACCTGGACCAGGTCCATCAGAGGGCCACAAAAATGATCAGAGGGATGGAGCATGTTTCCTCATAGGACAAGCTGAGAGAGCTGGGGTTGTTCAGCCTGGAGAAGAGAAGGCTCTGGGGAGACCTTATTGCAGCCTTTTCAAAAGGGGGCCTAAAGGAAAGACGGGGACAGACATTTTAGCAGGGCCTGTTGCCACAGGACAAAAGTTAGTGGCTTTAAACTAAAAGAGGGTAGATTTAGACTACACAGTAGAAAGACATTTTTTGCAATTAAGGTGGTGAAACACTGGAAGACGTTGCCTAGAGAGGTAGTAGAGATGGTAGGTGTGCCTGGAAACATTCAAGTTCGGGTTGGAAAGGGCTCTGAGCAACCTTAGGTATTTAAAGATATCCCTGCTCATTGCAATGGGGTGGGTGGGACCAGATGACCTTCAAAGGTCCATTCAAACTGAAACTATTCTATGATTCTATGATTCTGTTCTAAGTTGGCTGCTGTCTTTTGTGACTTCCCATTCCTATTGATGAATGCCTTTGCTATGTTTCTTCAGAATTCGTAGTAAAAAAGATGTTTCTACCAAATTTTTAACAAATCACAGAATTACAGAATCATATGAGGTTGGAAGGGACTTCTGGAGATCATCTAGTCCAAACCCCGCTGACAAAGCAGCTCCACCTAGAGCAGGTTGCACAGGAACATTCTCTGGCAAGTTTTGAATGTCTCCAGAGAAGAAGACTCCACTACCTTCCTGGGCAGCCTATTCCAGTGCTCTGCCACCTTCAAAGTAAAGAAGTTCCTCCTCATGTTTAGATGGAAATTCTTATATTCAAGCTTGTGCCCATTTCCTCTTGTCCTATCCTTGGGCACCACTGAATAAAAGACCAGCCCCATCCTCTTGATACCCTCCCTTTAAGTATTTATAAGCATTGATCAGATCCCCCCTCAGCCTTCTCTTCTCTAGACTAAAAAGATCCAAGTCCCTAAAAAGATCTAATCCCCCAAGTCCTGCTCCAGGACCCTAATCATCTTTGTAGCCCTCTGACGTATCCTCTCCAGCAGTTGCCTGTCCTTCTTGAACCAAGGAGTCCAGAACTGGACACAGTACTCCAGATAGGGCCTCATCAGGGCAGAGTAGAGGGGCAGGATAACCTCTCTTGACCTGCTGGTCACACTCTTCCTGATGCACTCCAGGATGCCAGTGGCCTTCTTGGCCACAAAGGCACATTGTTGGCTCATATTCATCCTGTTGTCCACCAGGACTCCTAGGTCTTTCTCCTCAGAGGAGATGAGAGACCTCCTTTAGCAGGTCAGCCCCCAACGTGTACTGGTGCTTGGGGTTATTTCTCCCCAGGTGCAGCACCCTACAATTGCCCTTGTTAGTTTTCATTAGATTTCTCTTGGCCCAACTCTCCAGCCTGACCAGGTCTTGCTGTATGGTGGCACAGACCTCTGGTGTGTCAACCATCCCTCCCAGTTTTGTATCATCAGCAAACTTGCTGAGGGTACATTCCATCCCTTCGTCATGGTCATTGATGAATATTTGGAGAGGACTGGACCCAATACCAATCCCTGGGGAACACCACTTGTTATGGACCTCCAACTAGATTCTGTGCCCCTAATCATGACCCTCTGAGCTCTGTCTTTCAGCCAATTTTCAATCCCCTTCACTATCCAGTCTTCTAATCCATACTTCCTAAGCTTATCTATGAGGATGCTGTGGGAGACTGTCAAAAGCCTTGCTGAAGTCAAGGTATACAATATCCACCGCCCTCCCCTCATCATCCATCCATCCAGTCATGCCATCATAGAAGGCTATCAGGTTAGTCAGACATGACTTCCCCTTGGTGAATCTGTGTTGATTACTTCTGATAGCTTTCCTTTCCTCCATACTCCTTGAGATGACACCTAGAACAAGTTGTTCCATCATTTTTTCCAGGGATGGAAGTGAGGCTGACCAGCCTGTAGTTTCCTGGGTCCTCTTTCTTGCTCTTTTTGAAGACTGGGGTAATAAACCTGCCGAAAGAGACAGTATGACTATTCATCCACTTATGAATTTGAAATATCTTCTGCCGGTATTCTGCAGATCAGTTCCTCTGATGTGTGAACTTTCTTTTTCGTTCTTGCATAGTGACAGTGCTGCAAAAAATTATTTTTTTTTTCAAGTTACTGGATCATCTAGCTGCCACTTAGACTCATTATGAGACTTTTGCTTCTGTTGTGATTAAAACAATTTTTTTTAGTAGTATTTTATTATCATAGAATTTCCCTCTCAAAGTCTTTTTTGACATGTCTCATAGCAGGGAACTGGTTTTTCTTTTCAGTCCCAGACTCTTTTTACAATTTTGTAAGATTCACATTTGTAAGAAAATGACCCTAAACCCCATTTTTTTTTAATATCAGAAATAAGACAACAATCAATCAGTCATTAACACACTTCCAGGGCCTCTAAATATCTTCTTTGATACTTTCTATGTAATCACTGTCAAGATTCAGTTTTACTTACTTTAAGATTTGATGTTATTAAAGTGGTGCTGGGAAGAGCATCAGCATAGTGAATGTTTGATACATAAAGAGAAGATAATAGAAATACTTGAAGGAAAAATAACTATTTCTAAAGAGGAGACCTGCATGTTTTATGATTAAATTTTATTCTTTGACATTTTTCAATTCTTTGAAAGCTAGTGATAATAAGGAAAATTACTTCTTAGTCTGAGCAGCAGTTTAATTGAAACTAATAAAACCTAAATAGTGCAAATTCTGTATGTTAGTTAAATACAATTTTATCTCTTAGAGCTGAAGTGGATAATGAAACTTGTTACTTGAGAGACTTATCAGAGAAAGTGGAAATTTTGATAAGTTTATGTTACATGTCTAGGGTGTCAGAATTACATATGATTAAAATGTTGCTACCATGTCTAAGAGGGAGTCCAATGGATTATGAATTAATACTGTCTAAGGGAACAAAAAGTAAATTAATAGATATTTCTTTTTCTCTTCTTTTCTTTTCAATTAGAGATAAAAGTGAATTTCCTTTTCTGTTCCAAAGTGTCTCAAAACACATTTTAAATTATCTAAAAAGACATAGACATAATTCTTTAACTTTGTAGTCCATTTAGATAAGCAAAACCAGTTACTGTTAGATAACACAGAAATATCCTGATGGAAGCCTTAGGGTCAGACACCAATGACTGCAGAGAACTACTTTTACAAGGGATGTAAAGTTCAAAGAATGTTTTGAGCAAATGTACATGAAAACTTGACTGACATGAACAGTGTCATTTGGTGTCATTTGGCTGAAGAGTGGTGGTAGATCTTAAAATCAGAAGATAACTATAAAAGAAGACCAGGCACTAAATATTGTGAACTGAATAAAGAGAAGTTGAACATTTGCCTACAAGGTAGAACATGGACTTTAGACTGTGCCTGCAGCTTTCTAAATATATGTAAAAATGTGCCTTTTCTGAAGGATCCACAACTTAATGGACTAATTGAAAAAACTGCAGGTAAAATAAAAAGTGAAAAGTAATTTTTGCTATCTTACACACAGAATATAGTGACAAAATAAAGACAGACACACACACACAAAAAAAAGGTGGTCATCAGGCTTAGTTTGGTGAGATGACTGTTGGTTCTAAAATTAGAGTCCTAAGTTTTTATTTGTCTCTCTAGGTAAAAATATTTGCAGCCCTAAGACAGTTTAACTTTATTTAATATTCTAGAATGCCTCTGGATTCTGAATTTTAGTAATTGTTTTATTATTGTGTTTATTGTGTTATTATTGTTATCTGTACAAAGTTTAACTTCAGATTCATTGTATGTTTTGGTAGATTGAAGTATCTCAAGCATAGAATCATAGAATCATCTGAGCCGGAAGCAAAGGTCATCTAGTCCGACCCCCCCGTAGTCAGCAGGGACACCCCCAACTAGACCAGATTGCCTAGGACCTCATCAAGCCTCACCTTGAATGTCTCCAGGGAAGGGGCCTCAACCATCTCCCTGGCAACATGTTCCACTGCTCCACCACCCTCATTGGAAAAAACTTATTCCTAATATCCAATCTAAATCTGCTTTTCTTCAGTTTAAACCCATTGCCCCTCTTTCTGTCAGTGCAGGCCTTTGTAAACAGACTCTCCCCAGCCTTTCTGTAGGCCCCCCTCAGGTACTGGAAGGCCCTGATAAGCATGCATTATAGTGATATTTTTGACAACTCCAACTTATACACTGGAAAGTCATCTAGAAAGTTATTAGTTTTATTTAAAGGAGGAGCAAAAAGTGGAAAAACTTGAGATGATCTGCTGTTTTGATGGCACCAAGTATAGAAATCCTAGAAATCACATATTCCTCAGGAATTTTTGTGGGGAAACCAATCAACCAAACAAAAATGATGTTATTGAAACCACAAAAACGGTTAAGTAATACGATTCCATGTTTTCTTCAATGATAAAAATGGTACGTAATAAAAGAAATATAATCTTAAGAGTAATACTGATATGCAGAATGGGAGAGAAACTTAAATTTCATACTTGAAATGATTTGTCATTTACCATGAACTGCTGAAAGCACCAATTATATCCCACTTCTTTAGAGTGATTTTCAGTTCATTTTAACCAATTTCTTTGTTGGGGAGCATAACATCAGTCTGGTGCAGGTTTCAGTGTTCGGCACATGCTAAACTAATTTTTAAAAATCATTAATGAACACTATAATCAACATAGTACCTCATATTTATACTGATCACAAATGTGACATTAATCTCATCTCTGCATGCTATCCCATTCTCTAAAGCCAACCACATAACTTTATGTTGACTGCTAGAATAGTGTTGCAAAAGGTGCCTGCAGGGATGGGTGACTGTGGCAGGCATATAGTTTTTCTTTTTGTGCTACACATGCAAGAGATAACTGAAGATTCAATCTTCTCTTTCCCATCTCATTACGAAGAGGGGAAGAGGTGATGTGTGTGTTCCTGGCCTTTGGACTCACTTTCTCTGCCTCAGAAACACTTGAGAGCAGATATTTGCCTACAGCCATAAAAGCTATTAAAAAATTACAAAAGCTCAGATCAGCAATAGCATTTTGCAGTTCAGCCAGGGTTTGCAGCTTGAGAATTGCAAATATCTTGGGTCTGCTGGTGCAAAGTAGTGCCTTTGGGAAGACATTCTAAAAATTGTACAGGGGGTGTAGCCTGACATGAAGGCAAGGAAATAGAAGCTTACGATAAGAATTCTAAGGTATATTTTTGTATTTTTCAGACATGACCTAAGCATTTAGATGCCTGAACTCTAAGTGCCAAAATCACTTTTCAAAGAGCACAAACTCCTAACCCACTTAGAACGCTTTCGCATCAGCGTTTTAGTTCAAATCAGGAGTGTACTTTGAAGTAAATCTCCCAGTTTCCAACATTCCCCAACCCCCTGCCCCTCACTGTCCTTCATGTTTAAGAGCACCAACTCACCCTCTCAGGACTGTAAGGACCTCCCCAAGCTTGGCTTGGCCTGAGCTGTCTGTAGTCCATTGCAACAGTCCTAGAGCTCAAATGTCTGGTGCCAGCCCTGCTGTAGCTGAAGCTCTAGGAATACCATATGTGGTGAAGCTCTGACACTCCTTGACAGTCACAGAATAACAGACAACCAATCTTTACATTAGGCTATGTGTGATTTTCCACCTTAAACTGAGGCCCAGTGAGAAGAAAGAATAAAAAAATAGTAAACATATAAAAATAGCCCCAAGTAGCCACTGGGTCTGTGAAGTAAGGATCTCCATTCCTAGCCATGACATCATAATGTGACTCATTCACTGCAAACCCTCCCTCCTGTTCTTGTAGAAAACTGCATCCATCAGTCTTAGCACCCAAGGGAACAGCAAAAGAGTGAGCATTGCCCCACAGAAAAGAAGAGTGTTTATGCATAAAAATTTGAATTGTATTATTATTATTGAGATATTTTTATTATTATTAATTAGATAAGGTGGACTATTAGATGGTTAAAACATTAACTGGACAAGCAATATATTTCTGTTGTCATATACAGAGTGTGGTCCTTTTTGCCTCTGCACTTGTTCCTCGTATATCCTGTACTTGGCAATGGTAAGGCCTCACCTTGAGTACTGTGTCTAGTTTTGGGCCCCTTACCACTAAAAAATGACATTGCGGTGCTGGAGCGGGTCCAGAGAAGGGCAACGAAGCTGGTGAGGGGTCTGGAGCACAAGTCTTATGAGGAGAGGCTGA
>JAOQGH010000001.1:169000613-169010855 GCA_025769975.1 Gallinago jamesoni
AAGGGAAGGGAAGGGAAGGGAAGGGAAGGGAAGGGAAGGGAAGGGAAGGGAAGGGAAGGGAAGGGAAGGGAGAGGAAAATGGGGCAGGGTGAGAGGAGAGGAAGCAAACCTTCTTGATGTATCTCTCCAACTTAACATGCTCAATCTTCATGAACAATGTACTGATAAATTCTTATAAGGGATTTAATTTGAGAATGTGTTCATCACAAACTTCAATGTAGAATATTTGTAAGCATTTATAAATAACATAAAGAATTTTGTGTCATCTTTATTAATAGATGTATGACAACATGTTATTGTGGTAGGAATACTTCTCTATTTTTCTTTTTCTTTTTTTTTTTTCTCTTTCCTTTTCTTGTGGTACTGGACATGTTTGATAAAGGGATAGAGTTAAAACCTCGAAGTGATGACAGAATCAAGAAATACTGTCTCTCAGCTTTCATTATTTCATCATCCTTGACAGATTCTTAGTAAATTATCTCTTGCTTTGCTTATGAGGAGACTCTTAAGGATAAAAATTCTAATAACTATGTACAATGAATATAATTCCTTTAAATTCAGTTGACTGAAAAGCATCCATATGAAAAACAGAAGGAAATAAATACCGTCCTTTTCCAATACCACTATTCACATTATGCATTAGAATATACTAAGTAGCCATGTGTTCTGAAGGAAAAAAATCTTTTTTCCTTTTAAAAGTCCTTCAGCATAATGACAGAAGTACACAAGTGAGATAACATCAATGTTTAAGGTCCATTGTATCAGTGAGTTGTGTCCTCTGGAAATGTACATTCAAATATAACCTCAGGTCACACAGAAAAGGAATTTGGTGGTTTCATTATGATTCATAGTAAATACCAGACTTCAACTAAAGACAAATTACAGAATTTGCCAGAAATTAAAAAAGATAATCAGATGAGATTGAGGGAGATTGTTTAAACTCTAAAATAAACTTTACAATATTATTTCAGGCACCTCATACCAGAACTTCTCTTTCAGGAATTACTATCTCAGAAGGAAAATATAAAGAAAATGATACGTGTGTATATATATATATATATATATATATATATATATTTATTAGATCTTTTAAAAGTTTCAGAACTGCAGGAACCGTTATTATAAACCACAGTAATAACTCTGAATAATAAGGTCTTTATGACTAATTATTCTAAAGTTCTTGCACTATTTTGATAAATCTTTCTGTATAAGTTAGTTATATCTGAGAAAGAACAAGGAGTCCATCATTCATAATTAAAACGGACTTTCATAGGTAAGAAATGAGAATCAATGTATTATTTGATTTTTTAAAAAATCAATTATCTTACAATTACTGATAATTGAAATATGAATTGCATTGAAATATCAGTAAGAACAAATTTTTGATTATATATATATATCAGTATATAATAATAGCTATATCTTTCATCAGACTTGTATGAACTGTGTTTTCCAAATTAGATATAGTAAAAGACCTGCAAAAGGCAGGCTTTTCTAAACATTTTATTGCTAAATACTTCCTCTCTTTAATTGTCCCTAACTGTTTATAATTACCAGCTCTCCTTATCTGTAGCTTAATATATATTTTGGGTTTTTATTCTAAATAAGAAGAATGGCTATTGTTCAACAAAATATCTTAGGGTTTGTAATGCAGTGGGTCAGTGCATAAGCTTCACGATACTTTTAATTATTATCACTGCTACAACACTTCATTCCATTCCATACATTTCACACATTATCAAACACTACATTCTGATTTTCAGGTGATCGAGAACAGATTATTAAGAGTTTGTCTGTTGACAGAGTTCCTTTTACCTTCTCTGTGTTTACTTTTTTCTAGTGCAAAATAGTTGGAATATGAGAGTGCTGTTAGGCAATAAGTCTGTATTGGCCTTCTTTCAGTGTCATATGACATGAGCTGCAATTTTCTCATTTCCACTGCTAGTCTCATGAAGTTGCAATTATCTTGAATATAGAAAAAAAATGTATAGGTTATGGTTTGCAGTGAAAATGTGGTACAGAGGTTGCTATATGAGCACCTGAAAATCCAATGTAAACTTTTATATGAAAGAATCTTGCATGAGATGAACCAACAACATTTTTGGTTGTTGATAAGCCACATGGAAAATAAGGAGGTGACTGGTGACTGCCAAGAAGGCTTCACTAAGGGCAAATAATTTCTGACAAATTTGGTGGCCTTCTATGATGGAGTTACAGTGTTAGTGGATAAGACAAGAGTAACTGACATAATCTACATGGACTTGTGCAAAGCATTTCACACTGTCCCACATGACATCCTGGTCTCTAAATTGAAGAGACATGGATTTCATGGATCTACCACTGATGAATAAGGAAATGGCTGGATGGCTGCACTCAAAGAGTTGTGGTCAATTGGCTCAATGTCCAAGTGGCAACCAGTGATGAGTGGTGTTCCTCAGTAGTCAGTATTGGGACAAGCGTTAACAGCTATGTCAGCGACATAGACAGTGCACCCTCAGCAAGTTTGCCTGTGGCACCAAGCTGTGTGGTGCAGTTGACACTCTGGAGGCAAGGGATACCATCCAGAAGGACCTGGACAGGCTGGAGAGGTGGGCCTGTGCAAATCTCATGTTATTCAACAAGGTCAAGTACAAGGTCCTGTGCGTGAATCAGGGCAATCCCAATTACAAGTACAGGCTTGGAGCAGAATGGACTGGGAACAGTCCTGAGGAGAAGGACTTGGGAGTGTTGGTGACTAAGAAGCTCAACATGAGCCGGCAACGTTCACTTGCAGGCCAGAAAGCCAACTGTATCTGGGCTGCACCAAAAGAAGCACAGCCAGCAGGTCAAGGGAGGTGATTTTACCCCCAGCTCCGGAGCCTCTAGTGTAAGAAAGACACTGATCTGTTGGAGTGAGTCCAGAGGAGGCCCATGATGATGATTAGAGGGCTGGAACACCTCTCTTATGAAAACAGGCTGAGAGAGTTGAGGTTGTTCAGCCTGGAGAAGAGAAGGCTCTGGAGTGACCTTATTGTGGCCTTCCAGTAATTAAAGGAGGCCTATGGGAAAGATGGGCAGGGAGTCTTTATGAGCGTGTGTCATGATAGGATGAGGAGTAACAGCTCCAAACTGGAAGAGGGTAGATTTAGATTATTAGATATTAGGAAGAAATTCTTTAGTGTGGGGGTGGTGAGACACTGGAATGGGTTGCCCAGAGGAGTTGTGAATGCCTCATTCCTGGAAGTGTTCAAGGTCAGGCTGGATGGAGTTTTTAGCAACCTGGTCTAGTGGGAAGTGTCCCTGCCCATGGCAGGGGGGTTCAAACTCAAACGTCTTTCAGGGAAGGGTCTCTTCTAACTCAAACTATGATTCTATGATTTTTTGTTCCTTTCCATATTGATGTAATAAATTGTTTTGTCTACTTCATGCCAGTGTGAAAGGAGGTTAGCGGTTTTATGTGAGATGTTGTTTTTTCCTTGTCTTGTTACTTTCCTTGCTGCTGCTTCTTTCTGTGCATCTAGCTAGTGTAATTATTTGGAATTACAAAAGGAGTATTATATAGTAAAGGTGGGGGGGTTGGACTAAATGATCTCCAGAGATCCCTTCCAACCCCATATGATTCTATGATTCTATGATTCTACTAGCATGTAAAATACTGGCCATGGCAACTTACAGGCTTTAACATCAGATGATTCTATATTTAGTGTTATCATAAGTATTTTTCAACAGCTAGGAAGATAAAACTTACTGTAAGAATATAGGTAGGAAAGAATTCTTGAAGAAAGTTTGACTTTGCAATTTAATATCTGCAATCCAGTTTAACATCTTAAAAATCACCCTCTCTGACCAGCACAATCTATCTTAATTTGTCACTTGATCAATACTACCAAGACACTGCTATGGTACAAAACCAGGCAGACTGAGAGACACGCAGCAAGTGCAGGAATTTAATATAATTATATTGTCATTGCTTTTATTTGAACATCTGCTTTACAAAGAAAGGATGAACTTGAAGACTGTTTTAGAAATGATACAAACAAGAAATTATTGACTTAATATAAATATATTTTTATAGTGAAAACCAGCTGAATAATGCCCTGTCAACGCTGAACTTTTTAAACAGTTCATTTTCCAGATGTGTTCTCTCTTAAACTAAAATATACTAAAAATCTTCTTAACAAGGCCTATGTGCAACCTAGATACCACAATAGAAATTCCTGGTAGTGGAATAAAGCATAAACAGGCTTTGTGAAATCTGATTGTACCAAAATTTGTCCATTCTTTCACTCCAGATATAGAATAATCGTCTTCTTCCAAACATTGTTGGTCAACATTATTTTGCTTTATTTGCTGGAGAGTGATAATTTTACTGTATCTAATTAGTTAATTGAGCTTTAAAGAACTTTTACGAAATCAAGTTCAATAAATCATTTACATTAGAAGTTATACTTACTATATTTTTGTTAAATATAAATGCTGCTGTACTATTTAATCTTTACTATATAAGACAGAGTTGTAAATTGTTCTGGATACATCCTGACATCTATCGAAGCTTTATTTTTTTCTTTTTTACTTAGGTCTCTCCCCTCCCCACTCCCTGTACTCCCTCTTATGTGTTTTTTTTTTTTTTTCTAGAAGTAGAAATGTTTCACAGCTCCCTCTCTGCAAAATGAAACTCATCTGAATTAATAGGGATTCAGTTGTACAGAGGTCAGAGAATTACTATACAAACCACTAATGAAGTGTAAACTTAGAAAATAAGTATTTCTTAGTGACACAATTATAGGAAGTATAATATCAGCTTGATAAATACATAAAGTCTATGTGTACATGTAAACATTCTGTACCTAAAAGAAAAAAAATATCATAAACAAGCCCCAAAACTTTGGGGGATTACAAGCTGCAGGAGTCAAAATTGAACAGATGTCTGTGCAGGTGATTTTCTTATCCATGAGCTTGCTGGTAAACTAATTCAGATCACTCCATGAGCTAATTTTCCACACCAGGTTTTTTGCTTCCTAAGCTTATATAATAGGCATTTTTAAAATATTCCAGCCCAAGCAAAGCCTAGATAGCTTTTGCCATTAATTTTTATGGATCCCAGTTATTATACTATGCATGGAAACACACATATAAAGTCAATAAGCTTAACTTGATCAATAACATAATATTCCCTTTTTAAAAACCAGCCAATGGCTTGCTTAAACTGGTGAAAAAACATTCTGAGACAAAGTCTACAATAAAGAACATTTAGAAAACTGAAATGTGCAATGCCTTGGTTTATCAATAAAGTACTGTGTTATAGTAAAGCAAATCTAACTGTTCCATCTGTGGAAATTAATCAGCTATGGAAGGGGGATTTTGTTTGGTTGGGATTTTGTAACAGATTTAAAACACCTAGTTCTTTTTTTCTAAGCTAATCTACCAAATTTAGAAATGCCAAACTCCTTTCTGGTTCTTAGCCATTTGAACATTCTAGCACATAATTTAGGAAAACTTTTGGAGATGAAAAAAAAGCAGAATTCAATAAGGCAATTTCTTTCTTCCTTTCTGTAGGTCTTGGATTGCCATCTCGGACACTACAGTACTTCCAACGGAAGCTCTCTTTCTGACTTGTGCTTTTTATGACTTAAATAATATACTGTAGCTATAGTGCAGCTACTTCTGAAGGGTTTGCAGAAGTTATGGAGAAGATTTGAATGGATTTGGATATTTGTGAATGATGGAAATAAGAATGACAATTGCCCATTACTGAGCATTCAAAGGGACAATACAAAATTAGGAAAAATGAGTATTTCACTGCTAGTTTCATAAATATATATAGGTATTTTAGAACGATCTGATCAAAATGACCTTGCATACACTAATAAAGTATCAAACTACTACTGAGAAATATGTAGGATTGCTGCAAAGCCTGTTCAGTGATCATTCTATATCTGCAATTTCCAAATATAACACTGAATTCTAGAACTGATGAATTAATATTAAAATAATAGCATCATAAATACAAAAGAGACAATTATTTCATTTAATACAGAATTGCTATCTGGGTACAAACTTTCTACCAAAGCTTGCTTTATTTTTCATGCATTTTTCCTATAAAACTCAAAAAGAAAGTATTGGGAGTTGGGTCTGTGGTTAATGTTAAAAATCTCAACATACTGAAAGGAACATCAGAGGGAACAATTCCTTCTATCTCCCAGCAATTTTATGTTTAAAAAAAATAGATAAGCAAGTGATGTTCAAGTGAATTATTTACTGTACTGAATCTTGGGTGGAAAGATGCGTGAAAAACAGCATTATACTTTGAGAGCCAATACCTTTAACTATTTGGAATTTTTGCCTGAAAATGATTGAGTCTTGCCCTAGCTCACCTGCAGATTAGTTGTACCTCAAGGATGTTATATAAGGCAAATGAATTGGCTACTTTTTACATGGTCTCCAGACTCAGTGACCTCTTTTCTTCCTGTACTTGAAACTTTTTTATTTTTTCTCAGTCTCTTTGAAAGTTCCTATCTTTTTTCACATATTCTTTACTTTTTGTTTTATCTCATCTTATTGTTTCTATGATATTATATTCTATTGTATGATTTTATTCCATTCTTTTTTGCACTTTGCTCTACAGTCATCCTAACTCTCCCTTTTTCTTGACATTTAATGCATTGCAGGTGACTCTTTCTTTCTCTTTATTACTTCTGGCATTTCCTTCCATATTCACACAGTATGCTGTTTGTTAGTTTGCTCATTTATTTCCTGCTCACAATATATTTATAGAAAGAGGACACATATAACCCTCAGCATAATATTAATTTTCTTTTGAAAACTTAACATTTCCCCTGTGTCTTCTCTCTCTCTCTCTGTTCTCTCTTTAATTCTGTTCCATTTCAATCAAGACTGTTCTCTGCTGCTTTTTTCTCCAAAATATATTCTGCTGTCTTCATAACCTTTTCTTACTGATCTTTTCTGACAGAGTTTTCATAATCAGACCACAAAATACGCCTGGAAAAAGAATGTGAAAGTATACAGATAACTGTGCACATAAAATAAATAGCTAATGCATAGTTAGATAATTTTAAGTAAAATAGTCCCAATCTGTCCATGCAAGTGCTTAATAAGTGTTGAAAGCTGCACTTTATGCATTGTTATTATTTTTCCTATCTCTATATACACATCTTATGTGGCCATTTTAAACTGTATACTTTTGAAAATTAAATACCACATTCTTAATATTTTCTGCAAGTCTAGCTGATATTTCATATGAAAGCAAACCAGTAATGACTAAAATTATTTGTTGCCTTTGTTTTTCATCAGAGGAGCAGCAATAAGTCTTTATTAAGAAGAGTTATCCACCCTAATGCCAAGTTTTGTTACTGTGTAAATATATAGACTTGAGTACTTCCCTAGTTCTAGATCTCAGCTTTCAGACACTGCTTGGAGTTCAAGAGGCCCAAGCAGAGGATGAAGAGATGAAGAACTTCATACCATCTACCCACCCTCACTGAGTTTATCCCTACTCACCTGCTGAACACTGTCTAAATTAGCTTGGTGAAAACTCTTTTGTCCTCCTTCCCCTCTCTGCTGTGCAGTGTTTCGACCTTTCTTAAATTTGTTTTCCTCAAGGTGCCGCCATTTTGTCTGTGGGGCTCAGCCATGTCCTGCAGTGCATGGGTTGGAGCCAGCTGCCACTGGCGATGTCCAGCTCGGGGCAACCCCGGCCTCTCCTCACGGAGCCCACCCCAGCAGCCCCCACTGCCTGCACCTGGGCACCCACAACAGTTGCAACTGTTTTCTATCTTCCAATCTGTGGAAAAAAAAACACTCTAGTTACTTAGTTATAGGCAGATCTATAACAGACCAGATTAATTCCTCCGTACACTATTCACAGAAATTCTTCCAGGACCAAAAGACACAAAGTAGTGTTTACTGTGTGATGTACCAAGGCACCTGAAATTGCATAATTTCTGGAAGGGAAACGTCCCAGTATTTTTATATTCCATATTAATGGTAAATAAAGAAGGAAATAATGGGTTAAATTACAGTTAAGCAGAATTAGGTCAGGTATCAGTAAAACAATAGCAAAACTTCACAGAAATCCCACAGCTTTTAGTAATAAAGAGTATTGGAAAACCAGAATAGATTTGCTGGAGAATCTGTGGAGCTTCTGTCACTCAAAGTCCTCAAGAACCAGTTTGACACATATCTGTCAGGCATGACATAAGCATAAATAATCCTGCCTTAGGGCAGAGGGATGGACTAGATGACCTCTTGAGATCCCTTATAGCCTCCTCATTCTGTAATTAAATTCCCAGAGGTGTGCTCACACTGTCCAAACACACTTGGTTTTTACTGAGTCCAGTTAAAAACAGTAGTGTAGGAAGAACTTTTTAAATAATCATCGAATAAGAATGCTAATTAAATAAAATTAATGGGGCAAAGGTTCTAAGTTAGTCTATACAAGTGTACATCACATGTCTTTTGCTGAAGCAAAAGTTTATATTCATTTGACCAGAAGGAGAACAGACATGAAAGCATTTCTTTCATCTAATGAATATAGCATTCACCTGGGAGAGGAAATACTGAAGCTATGCTCCCTGATTTTTTTCTGAGACCCCTCCCTTTTTCCCAGGTGATTGCCAAATGCAAATACATAGAGATTATATCCACAATAGTGAATTAGAGGGTGTGAAGGAGCATTCCAAGTATCTGCTTGTCTATGCAGTCAAATTGTTTAGGATTGTCCTAGGGCTGAGCAACATAGCACTCTCTCAAACAACTCCTGAGTAAAGTTGTAGTTTGAGACCAGGCCCAAAACTGAGTTTGAGCACTACCCAGTCCGTAAGATCCGGTCAGTCGTCCATTGTTTCAGCACTGAAAACTCTTGTTTCCCCCATCAATTACATAGTGTCCATTTTATAATAAAATTAAAGCTCACTCCCAAGTAGGATTTGGACAGAAATTGCAGCACAAAATAGCTCACACAGTGAGCATTACCTTCAGAGGTGCCTAATGATAGAAGACTCTTCCGTTATTAAAATACAAAGTTATTTGGTTTCTATGTTTCTGCTCTGCTTTTGCTGTAACTGGCCTATATAAACAGTGGGTTGCCCAAGTCCTATTTAAACCACAATGGGATCTAGAAACTGGAAAAAAAAAATGTGTTTCGGTCCACAAAGGAGCTGGTGTAGATATATTCTGAAGTTGCACTTCAATTCTTGTTACGGGCAAAAGGGAACCTATTGGACAGATTGAAACAAGAACTCCTCATTCATCTATTTAATATTTTAACAGTGAAATAGTCAACATTATCTAGTTAATACGGAAAAACATCACTAATAATATGGTTACAGTTGCTATGTAAAACATCCTAGTATCTCCCCCTTTACTATGGTGTTAGACCCAGCTAACATTGCTCTGAATGCCAAAGTTAACACACCTGTTTTTCCTTGAGCATGACTGTGAGTGCAAGGTTGCAAAAGGTCAGCAGCATCCTGAGGTTTTTGCTAGGAGTATAATACTCCTAGCATAGTGGAGGTTTCTTCTGGTTCTTCTAGCTTCACACTGTGCAATTTTCAAACACACATGTTTTTTCTTTTACTAAGCTGCTTCCTTCTTTTTGGTTCCCTGCTAAAGTCTGAAAGCTGCACAACAGCCTCCCCAACCTCAGCTGACAGAAAGGCTACTGTTTGTTATGAAGTGGTGGCCTAGGGGCATCAGACATTTGGCATATGTGGTTTTCCCAGAGCATCATTTACAACAGTTAAGCAATAGACAATTGGTCACTAGGGACTTTTTACAAGCTGAAACCAGCTCAGTCCAAGGAAAGACCAAAAAAGTGAAGTGAGACCCAGCACTGCCAAGTCAGTAAAATGTCTGGGGTATTATACTAGCAGTGCCTTTATATCCCTTTTTCAACTCATATTAATATTTCTGCTTCTATTATGTTAAGATTCAGTATTAATAATTATTGAAGTAATCCTTTTTGCTAGAGAAAGGAGAGATCAAAGGTATTTTGAACAGTGAAGCAAAATAGTTTTCAAGCGTCATCAACAGGCTTCTCTGATTAAAATGTGTGTGTCTTAGGTGCCTTCCTTCCTTTTCTTAAATCTGTTCCTTTGTAGTGGACAGAAAAGCTTGCAAATTTCACTGGGCCTTAACCACATAAAAGGGAATAAATAAAAAAAGACCAAGTGTACTGGGTCTGGTGGAGAAAGGGTTAATTTCTTCCCAGGACCTAGCAGGGACTCAGGTATTCCATCCCATGTG